>QJPP01003003.1:0-227476 GCA_003996215.1 Jaltomata sinuosa | reverse complement strand
ATTGGTTACTGCTAGACTGTTAGTTTCTGGATTTGAGATTGATATGATTAGTTGAGCTTGATTCATGTCTCTGAGTATGCCTATCATTACTCTTTCTCTCTTCTTCTTACACTTGAGGTTACCAGTATACCGTCCATTTCGTAAACTTATTATGTATACACTGTTATTGCAAGGACCCCAGGTGCGTACTCCTTACTTTCACCTATGCCTATGGTGTGTATATTCTGCTTACTGGCCTCACATGTGGTTCTGTTGATTTCCCTCTGGGCTAGTTCCTGTGTACCTTTCGTTGATTTCTGTGACTGCTTGCTTCTATTCTGTCTATTACTACGCTTTTATTTTATATGTGCCCAGTCGGCCTATGATACCTACTGGGTACCTTATGCTTCGCATTTGGTGCTCACCCCTACTCCCCTGCATCTTTGGGTGCAGATCCTAGCGTGGGCCATCGTCGTTAGATCATTGTGATTCGTGCTTGGAGATCTGTTGGGAACTACTTCAGACTGAGGGTGAGCTCTTGGCGATCGGAGCTTAGCTTTAGTTTATCTTTTGCTTTATGTACTCTATTACCATTCAGAGACATCTGTATATATTGTTTTGGATCGTTTGCACTCCATGTATGTAGTTTTGGCTCTATACTATGATACCAGGTCTTGGGGTTTGATTTAGTTTCCGCATATGTATATATATATACTCCTGTTATCTATTCTACCGCTTATTTGTTAGATAGTAGCCCATCACTAATGGTCCTGGGCTACGGGGATTGGTTCACCTACCGGGGGTTGTAGGTGCCATCATGACCGAGAAATCGGGTCGTGACACCTTGGTGGTCCGTTTTTAACTGAAATGACTTGGAAATGGTTTTTGTCTTGATTTGTGGATCTTCTTGGGGTAAAAGATTAAAGAATGGTTTCTATCACATTTTTTACTACTATTGCTAGACTCGGTAGGGCCGTAGTGCTAGATGAATTTTCTTACTAATTTGAGATGGTATTAAACTCGGTCGGACCGAGCATCAGAGATATTTTCCCACTATTTTAGACCTGGATAGAGTCTGGACATGCATGTTTGAGATTTGAGTCTTCAGCTTGGATCCAGACCTACTCCGGATGATATTTTCGAGATTGAGTTATAGTATGGGGTCTGGGACCTCCATGGACCTTGCCAATCTGGACCAGGGGCCTTGGGCTGCGAGTGCCAGAGGAGGTGTATACATAGAGTAGAGGTATACAGACATAATCCTTCTATAGAACCTACCTGCTGGGCCCGTTCGACACCGGAGGAGGTACATACAGAGTTACTATTCCATCCAGATATCATCATGCATCATATCATTCATTGTTTGAGGCTCTACCCTTGTTTGCTATTTGTTGAGTGTACTCTCTGGTAGTATGGGATGCCGGAGGAATTGTCTTTACTTGATTGAATTCCTCGATTGTATGGGCGGCTGGGGGACTGTAGGTACACTCTTGTTACTCTATCACGATATTATTCCCTGTCATGGTTATATATATGAGATTGGATACTGAAAGGTTGTTAGTTTCTTGACTTGAGATTGATATGATTAATTTGGTTATTAATTCCTGTTTCTGAGCATGCCTATCTTTATTCTTTTCCTCCCTTCCCTTGTACTTGAGGTTACCGGTATGCCACCCACTTCTAAACTTACTATATATACTGTTATTGCGAGGACCCCAGGTGCATCATTTCTTACCTTCACCTATGCCTGTTGTGTTATATTCTAACTGCTTGCCTTATATGTTGTTTTCTGCTGTCTTCCCTCTGGGCTAGTTTTTGTGTACTTCTTCATTGATTCTGTGACTATTTGCTTCTATTCTGCCTGTTACTATGCTTTTATCTTATATGTGACCAGTCGACCTATGATACCTACTGGGTACCATTTGCTTCGCATATGGTGCTCATACTACACTCTGCATCTTCTGGTGCAAATCCTAGTGTGAGCCATCGCTGCTAGCTCGTGGGAGACTCGTGCTTGGATTTTTTGGACCATTCCAGACTGAGGGTGAGATCTTGGTGACCAGATCTTGACTTTAGTTTATCTTTTGTATAGTTTGTACTCTCTTAGATTCGGAGAAATGATGTATATGTATTATTTTGGATCCCTTTGTACTCCTTATATAGATCCGTCTCTTGTATACCATGATACAAGGTTTTGGGTATTGGTTTAGCTTTTGTATGTTTTATATATACCCCGGTTGTTACTTTTCTTCTCGTATAACCCTTGCTTCCATTTATATTACTTGTTCTTTCGCTTACCTATTAGATAGTAGCCCATTACTAATCATTCCGGGTAATGGGGATTGTTTCGCCTACTGGAGGGTTGTAGGTGCCATCATGACCGAGAAATTGGGTCGTGACAATTTATCGAATGGTAAATTTTTTATCCATTCAGTCATCCTTTTAAAGTATCTCACTCTTTGAATCTTGGACAAGTCTTTTTTAAGTGAAACTAGTGTTGTCTGCTTTATACATTATCTTTGGTTAATTATTAGGATCAACAAACTGACATTTTTTCCTTTTGAGTTATTCTTCTTTCTTAGAGAGACTGATTTGTTTTGGTAATCAAACTTGCTCACTTTTCAAAGAGCGAAGTGAAGCAGTTTCAAGTAATTGGGCTACCAAAAGACTCAATATGGACTCCAATTTGATTAACATAGTCACTTCATCTGATTCAATATCCAATGTCTATGTCACACCGACTCTACCACCTCAACAAGCTCAGAAACATACTTGGAGGCCATTGCTCATCTTGAGAAGCAATTGGATGAACTAAGCCTCATGGTGATACAAAATAGTGCAGCTTCTCAAACCCCACCAAACATAACCTTACCTCATGATGTTTGCCAAAAAGTGCCCATGTGTAATGACTCATTAGGTCTTTTTGAGCACTAGAACTTATTTTCCCTAAATGGCCCTTCTCGTCAATTTTGAATGACAATTTTAAACTATTCATTTAACTATATTTATTTAATTAATGGATAAATTTTAAATAATTAATTTAATTAGCGATTAATGAGCCAAGTCTATAATTTATTTATTTTTGTATCCTAGTCACTTGAGCCATGTGTGACAAGAATTAAATTAGTGGGGTTAATATATTTGGAGAATAAACTATTTTTTCTGAACAATAGTCTCCACGAAGAGAAGTTCATATACACGCTTGCAACATCAACAAGGAAACAAAAAAGTTTCAGGTAAACCCAACGTAAACTTCAATTCTCGTATGTGCATATGTTTATTTCTGGAAAGTCATAATTTATTAGTTGTATTATATTATTATTTAATGAAAAGGAATTGAAATGGAAAAGTGGTAGTTTGCTGCTAAGCGTGGGTTTTTATAGATTGGGAAGGTCAAGTTATGGTGTATAGGAAAAAAGTAATTGAAGGCTAATGATTGGGGTGATGATAAGTTAATGATTTGGGGAAAAAAAATAATATAAGGGTTTTGTTGATTTGTATTAATTGGCTACTGTTTTCGTGTTTTAGCATTAGAGTTGAGAATCTTTTCTTTATATGAGTATCATGGTGCAACCTTGATTCTGATAGGGTGCATGTAATTGGATATTAAGTTTATTAAATTATATGTACATTTTTAAGTTGATGACCTTTTGAAGGTGGAATGTGAAATTTAATCCTGAGTTAAGAAATTGGGGTTTAGGTCTAAGTTGATGACCTATTTCAGTTGAAATTTGGCATATGAATTCATTTTATTATGGATACATATTGACTTTAGGAGTTTGGGGTGACTTTTTGATCCGATATTAATTATAGTAATATAGATGTCTATGAACTCATTTACTTACGAATAATGCATATTTAATAGATTGAGAACGTTTGAAGCTTTATGAAAGAGAAAGGCGAAATCTTGAGAATTCGTGACATGTTGTTTGACATTCGAGGTATGTTAAGACTTTCTAGACTTCATTGAGGGATGTTTTGCTAATTAAAGATTAAGAAATGAAATAGATAATGGGTACCGATAAGAGATAAGGGGTATCATACCCGTGGTGTGACAAACATTGGTACGAGTACCGGTGTTATAAAAGGAAAAGTTTATTACTATATAATTCGAGAATGTCAAAGCATATGGGCATTAGTTGATGTATTATTGACTTGGTTGTTTCTTTGAGTGTGCATGTTTCTTTGTTTAACCCGTATATTTGTGATAGTTGAGGTGAATATATTTCCTGTCAGTTACTTCATTGAATGAGATGCATCATCATTCCTTATTCCATTGATATTATCTCATGCATATGCATTGGCACTGCGTTTGAGTGTGAGTAAATATCTGGCATGTGGAGATCGTCCGTGCTGCGATTATTTTATGATTATGAGTTGGGCAAGTAGAGATCATCAGTGCTGGGGATTGATTGATTTTGTGACAATACGTACAGATCATCCGTGCTGGTATATGGACCTCGCGAGTCCCCCATAGGTCATGAACTCTTGATGTATTGCCGAGGAGTATCATGTTTATACGATTGAGAGATTACTTGGTATTTGAGGCTTATCATCTCATCTCATTACATTGCATTTAATCACATTACATCCTCCATACTTACTCGATTATGTGCTTAATTGTTGTTTGAATATTTCATGGAAATTGATTGTCCCTGCTCTAGTGAAAACTTGATTGTTGAATATAGAGTAGACTTGTAAATTTGAGAATGATTCTTACATGAGCCCTGTCACTACTTCTTTGTTGTCGGTCTATGATACATACTGGGTACACGTAGTTTTGTACTCATACTATGCTTGCTGCACTCTTTTGTGGTGCAGATTTAGTTCCAAATACTAGCGCATCTCGTGGAGCTTCCAGAGTCTGAGCTTGGATTATTTGGAGTTGTGGTGAGATGCTTGGCTGTTCTGCAACCTACACCTTTATCTATCTTTTATTTATTTTGTCGTTTAGTAATCAGACAGGGTATTGCATTCAGACTTGTCTTTTAGTTTTCAGACTAGTATCATATTGTAGAGGCTCTTTTACTTATGATACCAAATCTTGGGTGGAATTTCAGCTTTTCTGCATTTTATTTTGAAGGATTTCGTATTTGGCTTGTCTATTTATTTTTTTCATTTAATTAACTAATTGTATTAATTTTTTTTTGGCTTGGCTTACCTTTCGATTGAGAACATAGGTGCCATCACAACTTGTGATATGGGTCGTGACAATTTGGTATCAGAGCCCTAGGTTCATCGGTCTCATGATTACAAGAGCAATATCTAGTAGAGTCTTGCGGATCGATACGATGACGTCCGTACCTATCTTCAAGAGGCTATAGGACATTTAGGAAACTTCTGTTCTTTCATTCCTTGTCATGCATACTGGATTCTATCGATTATTAAAATATCTTTATTCCACTTTTATCACTATGGCGAGGAAATACTCTTGGATTTGCACTCTAGTAGTTGATGATTATATCACACATTATGTAGCAAAGGATTGTATTAAAAAGTAAGAGGTAGGTCAGTATAAGAGAGGTGTGACCAGACTTGGATCGTAGCTATGATTAGAGATATAGATTGGGTGAAAAGTAGTGATTCAGATTGTGCAGTTTAGTAATATTGGTAGGGAAATGTAAATAATATTGTGAAGAACTTCGTGATCTCCTTATATTCTATAATTGGTTGTTCAACATTAGGAGAAGTACGTACATGACATAGTCAGTATTAAGAGAGAGTTGACAATTGAAAATGTAATGATTGATGGAATAACTCTGTAATAAGTATTGTGACTTAAAGACGACAATTAAGAATATTTGACATAACAAGGTTGAATTGCTTGAGGTATGATGAGAACAAAATATTTCAACAAAGATCAAAATTTTTTCTACTGTCTTTCGGCGTCAGAATATCAACGATAGTTCAGTGATGAAATGAGTACATATACTATCATCTTAAAAAAAGAGTTAAAGTTGTAAAGGACCAATAGATCGGGTAAGAGGATAGTGATTATGGTAAAGAATGGACAAGTGTATATTATAATGAGGTTTGAGATGGTATGACTATTTTTGGGGTTCATAGGAAGAGTATTCTTTCTATCCTATGAAGTGGAGATATAACAAAAAAAATTGAATAGTTTGAGTTTTATGATATGATCGTCACTTTGGTACAATACCTACTTGATTAGAGTCACGAGGCATACTAAACTTTGCTATCAATTGGGGTTTAAGAAAGGATAAGCTGAATATGTGTTGAGTGACATGAAGGTCAAAATAAAGGTAAAGGGTTAAGATTTCTTAAAGGAATGTGGTTGTTGAATTCAGACCAAGTGGGAGAAAGTTTCTTCCATGATTTGGCATTATGGAAATATATGTCACGACCCAATTTCTCGGTCATAATGGCATCTACAACACCCCAGTAGGTGAACCAATCCCCGTAGTCCAGAACGGTCAGTAATGGGATACTATCTAACAATCTAAGCGGAAAAAACAGTTTAATAAGTGGAAGCAAGGGAACAAGATGAAGAAAAAATAGATAACAAGAATAATATGTACAATGCGGAAGCTAAACCAAACCCAAAACCTGGTATCATAATATCGAGCTGAAACTATATATAAGGAGTACGAAGCATCCAAAATAATATATACACAAATGTCTCCGAGTAGTAATAGAGTACATAAAGCAAAAGATAAACTAAAAGCTAATCTCTCGTCGCCAAGAGCTCACCCTCAGCCTGGATAGCCCAAAATCCTCAAGCACGACTCACAGTGATCTAGCGACGATGTCTCACACTAGAATCTGCACCAGAATATACAGAGTGTAGTATGAGCACCAAATGCGAAGCATAAGGTACCCAGTAGGTATCATAGGCCAACTGGGCACATATAAGATAAAAGCGTAGTAATAGACAGAGTAGAAAAACAAGTAGTCACAGAATACTACGAAAAAGTCACACAGGAACTAGCCTAGAGGGAAGACAACAGAAACAACATACAAAGCTAGCAAGTAGAATATATACACAACAAGTACAAGTGAAAGTAAAAAATGATGCACTTGGGATCCTTGAAATAACAGTATATACATAATAAGTTTTAGAAGTTGACGGTATACCGGTAACCTCAAGTACAAGGGAAGGGAGAGGAGAGTAAAGATACACATGCTCAGAGAACAGGAATCAATAACCAACTAATCATATCAATCTCAAATCCATAAACTAACAACCTAGCAGTAAACAATCTCATAATTAAAACCGTAGCAGGGGATAACACTGCGATGAAGTGACAAGAGTCTACCTATAGTCCCTCGGCTGCCCATACAACCGAAGAACGCAAACAAGTGAAAACAAACCCTCCGGCCGCCCATACAATCGGAGCGTACACTCAAAAAATAGCAAACAAGGGTGGAATCTCAAACAATGAATGATATGATGCATGAAGATCTCAGGGTGAAATGGCAACTCTGTATGTACACCCTCTGGTGTCGATCGGGCCAGTAGGTAGGTTCCCTGAAAGGAAACTGCCCGTATACCTCTACTCTGCCATATACCCTCCCTCCGGCACACGCAGCCCTAAGCCCTAGGCCCCAGGTCCATAACGACAAGGTCCATGGAGGTCCCGAACCCCATACTAAAACTCAGTATCGAAACATGTCGTTCGGAAGAAAGTCCGGGTTCAAGCTAGAAACCCTGTCTCGAATATGCATGCCCAGACCCTGTCCAGGACTAAAGTAGTGGGAAAAATGTCTCAAAAATCCCTCCAAGGGTGCACAGGCGTAACCGGGTCTAAAACAGTAGAAAGTCATCTCAGGTGCTCGGTCCGTCCGAGGCTAAAGTCATCCCAAATCAGTAAGAAAACTCAACTAGCACCCCTACCCTGCCGAGTCTAGCGTTAATAGTATAACTGGTGATAGAAATAATAATTTAACTTTCTTTTACCCCTAGTAGATCCACATGTTATGTCAAACCATTTCCAACCTATTTCCGTCGAAAACGGGCCCCCAGGGCCATGCAAAGTTTAGAAAATCAGTTTCAGTAGGCCCGAAGCCAAAACCGTAATAATGCATAGATAAAACCTCTTTAAATACATGGAAATGATATGATTAAACACAAATAGCCACCCAACAGTTCACAATCAACCTATCAGTCCTACACAGGCTCCAATCGCTCTCCAGCATAAATAGCCAGTATAATATCATGATAAAGATGCCCGGGACTAAGGGTGGTCACCGGACCGGTACAGACTGGTACCATTCCGGTCCATTCCGGTACCGGTACCGGTCCATACCGGTCCGGTACGTACCGGAATGGACCGGAATAGACCGGTACCGGTACCGGAATGGACCGGAATTACTGATCCATACCGGCAAACTGATACCGGTTCGTACCGGTGACAAACCGGTTCCGGTCCGGTCAACCGGTCAACTAGATTTTTTTTTTAATCGTTTAAAGCCGTTGGGTAACGGCTATTTCAGCCACCCAACGACTATTTTAGCCGTTGTGTCAACTTGTGGTTTGCCTTTTAATTTTGGAGAACATGATGGTTTTATAAGATAGGCTAGAGGGTGCTGGGGGTGGGGGTGGGGGTGGGGGGGCTAAAATAGCCGCTGGGTGACTGAAATAGCCGTTACCCAACGACTTTAAACGATTAAAAAAAAAATTCCAGTTGACCGGTTGACCAGACCGGACCGGACCGGAACCGGTTTGTCACCGATACGAACCGATATCGGTTTGCCAGTATGGATCGGTAATTCCGGTACTGGTACCGGTCTATTCCGGTACTTACCGGACCGGTATGGATCGGTACCGGTACCGAAATGGACCGGAATGGTACCGGTCCGTACCGGTCCGGTGACCACCCTTAGTCCAGGGTCATAAACGAAGGCCACACGAGGCCACAAGGGTAAAATAGCAATACTACACGAATACTACAAACAACATATGAAATAAATGGACAGAAAGGCGAACAAGGTCTGAGGGTACCAACCTATAACAACCCACCCAAGGATACTAATTAGTGTAGAGTCTAGATAGGGAAAACCATAACCTTTCTGTCGTCCGACGACTAGCTGTGGGAACGACTTCGTCAATGCTCGAACTACTCCAGGAAGCTCCAAATCATTAAACCACTATCAACACAATAATCTATGCGTTAAAACATAATTAGCGATACCCATAATATCATAAATATAATCGGGTTGAAATCTGGGTCACAAATGAACTCCCTGCAACTTAAAACCAGAAATGAACAACACCCATGTGTTCCTTACGATTCCGAGAGTGCATGCTCAAAATCATGAAGGAAATCGACTAATAAAATGGCTTAGAACAACCTACAACTACAAGAACCAAAAGGAATCAATGGGTGAATATAACGGAGTAAACGAGGGACTCACCGGAGTGAAGACACAGAAATGATCATGGGACCAAGAAAGCTCACCCAAATGCCAAGAATCGAAGCTATACAGAGAAATATAAAGATGGAGCTTGCAACAATGGAGGTTTTTGGTTTTTGGGTGGAGAAAATGGAGGGAGAAGCTTATATACTGCCTAGGGGTCCTTCATCGCGGTCGCAAAAGGACCCCATGCGATTGTGGTAACCACATTGGCTAGAACATTGTGATCGCGAGGAATAGCCATGCGGTTGCAAAGAGCACAGAATGAGGGACTACATCACGATCACGAGGAGGGAGCTCGCGATCGAGTAGAGTAAGGGAATAAGGACAACATCGCGATCGCGACAAGGGACTTCGCGATCGCAAAGAGGAAAGGTTCCAGGTCCACATGACCTTTATCACAATCGCGTGAAGGGCTTCGCGATCACGATTTAGGCCTTAAGCCTGTACCTGCAACAGCTACCAGTAGAAAACTAGGAGGGAAAAAGTGTTTGGATGGGCCCACAAGACTCATTTGAGACCCCGCGCACACAAATCAACGATGCCACTCGACTAGAAACAACATTTCAGATCCAATGGAATCAAAGAAAATCCTATCTGAGGTTGATTTAATGAAAAGTGGGCCCAACGCCCAAAGATCAACCTTAGGCCAACTATTTCCAAAATGGAACCCAATGGCCGAAATCAAGTCTTAAAGCCTCGAGACCTGAACCAATGGTCCATCTAGCCTAAACTCGACATTTTGGAGCTAACAACACTGACAGAATTTCAATCCGAGACCGTCTTCTCCAAATATTGACCAAAGTCAACCAAACAAGCCCAACTGGCCTAAAAACCACAGAATGAGAGAGAATTCCAAGCTAAATAGCTCTTGGATTTCGGCAAAAGTTCCTCCTAGACCAACGTTCATGCTCCGAAGCTAAAAGAATTATCGAAATTCAATTCCGAGCATGATAGCTAAGAATATTGACTTAAGTCAACAATTTTCAAAGTTGAATCTCTAAAATAAGGAATCGGCCAATAAGACCAAATAAACGGCTCGGGCACCGAACTACCGGTCCCAACAAGCCATAAATGACTTGGGGCCGATATAAGCATGCTCTAACGGTACAAGAAAGGTAAAAATCTGAGAATTACCAGAAGGGTCATTACATAAATGTTGGTAAATAATTTATGAAAAAAAATCTTATATATTTAGATAATTTTTTCTTAGAGAAAAAGGTTTTAGACTTTTATAAATTGAAAATTATTCATTTTTTTAACATTATAATAGCATTTTAATCCTTAAATGGAGTCTTCCGAGATTATTCCCAAATAGTTTTTTAATCTTGATATTATCTATGATTAAAGAGATAAATTTGCTTGTGATTAGAGGTAAGTTTTTTTTAAAATTTTATTATGTTTTTAAAATTTACAATAAATAAATTATCTTGTATTTTTGATAGAAAGTTGCTAATTGAGAAGTTCTTTTGTGAAATCCTGATATATCTTATGATTGAAGAGACAAATTTACTTGTAATTTGAAGTAATTTTTCTAAAATTTTAGTACGTTCTTGATGTTACAATCTTTGATAGTATATATGATTAAAGAGATAAATTTACTTGTGATATGAGGTAAGTTTTCTCAAATTTTAGTATATTTTTTAAGTTTATAATAATAAATTATCGTGTATTCTTGATAGATAATTCCTAATTGAGAAGTTTTTTTTGTGAAAATATTGATAGTATCTATGATTGAAGAGCCAAATTTGCTTGTGATTTGAGGTAAGTTTTCTAAAATTTTATTATACTTTTTATGTTTTGCAAAAATAAACTATCATGTATTTTTAATAGACAATTGCTAATTGAGAAGTTTTCTTTTGTTATTTTAGTATGTTCTTGAAGTTTAAAATAATAAATTATCATGTATTCTTGATAGATAATTTCTAATTGAGAAGCTTTATGTGATTTTTATTTATAATGACTCATATATAATTAATAATTTGAAATTGATTTATTTATAATTTTGACAAGATTCTATGGATCGTTACATTCCATCACAAAAAATTGATTAGTCATTCTAATTCTATATGAATTCTCTTTTAAAACTTAATTATATTCAACAATTTTTAATTGTGAATAAACTATGAGATCTGACATATCGTCATTATTTTTTAATAATAGGCTCTAATAGTTATCTTTTTTTTTTGGGTACAAGCTATATTATTTAAATTTCTATATATATAAAATTTATTCTAATGTCAATTGCTACTTTCTAATAATTTTGCTCTTTCATGCATAGTTTTATTGATTGACGAGAGACACACATGGTGGTTATTGTGATAATAGTGGTTGATGGTAGTGAGATACAAATACTAACGAATGTCATATTTGTATTCAAAAGTTGTGTAATAATATTTACTCCATCATTAAAATAAATATTTATTTATTTTAACGTTAATTATTATTTTTGATAATTTTTATATATCTATTTGTTTGATGTGCTACACACGTGCAATGCATGTATACTAAACTTGTGATGACCCTGCCGGTCATCTTCGCATTTACACATTTATTGTACTGTTAGAGCTTCCCTGTAGAGACCCCAAGTCATTTATGGCTTGTTGGGACCGGTAGTTTGGTGCCCCGGTCGTTCGTTTGGTTGTTTTGGCCGTTTGCCTATTTTAGAGCCTTAACTTAGAATATCGTTGACTTTAGTCAACACTCTTAGCTAACGTTCTTGGAATTGGATTATGACAGTACCATTAGCTCCAAAGCATTGAGTTTGGTCTAGTTGGACCTTTAGGTGAGGCCTGAGAACTTCTGGTGTAGGTGTTGTGCTGTTTTCTCTGTTTTCAGGCTATTTGGAGTCGAAAGTGTAACTTTGGTCAGCTTTTGATGATCGGAGAGTCAGTGTCACGATCCGATCTCTCGGTCATGATGGCACCTACAACCCCCCTAGTAGGCGAACCAATCCCCGTAGTCCGGAACGGTCAGTAATGGGCTACCTTCTAATAGTTTAAGCAGAAGAACAAATAAATAGGCGAAAGCAAGGGAACAAGGTGAATAAAATAGATAACAGGAATAAAATAACATATAGTGGAAGCTAAACCAAACCTAAAACCCAGTATCATAGCGTATAAGAGTCCGATCTACATAAGGAGTACAAAGGATACAAAAGTAATATATACAAAGCTGTCTTCGAGTAGTAGTAGAGTACAAAATATACAAATAAACTAAAAGCTAAGCTCCGATCGCCAAGAGCTTACCCTCAGTCTGGACGGGCCAAAACATCACCTCGCACGAGTCTTTGACGAGCTATCGGCGATGGCTCACACTAGGATCTGCACCAGAAGATGCAGTGTGTAGGGTGAGCACCAAACGCGAAGCATAAGGTACCCAGTAGGTATCATAGGCCGACTAGGCACATATAAGATAAAAGAGCAATAGTAGATAGAATAGAAGTAAGCAGTCATAGAAATCAATGAAAAGTACACAGGAACTAGCCCATAGGGAAGACAACAGAACAACATATAAGGCTAGCAAGTAGGATATATACACAACAGGCACAGGTGAAAGTAAGGAATGACACACCTGGGATCCTTGCAACAACAATATATACATAATGAGGTCTAGAAATGGACGGTATACCGGTAACCTCAAGTATAATAAAAGGGAGAGAGGGATAAAGGTAGACATGCTCGGAAACAAAAGTCAAGAATCGAACTACTCATATCAATCGCAAATCCAGAAAATAATACCTAGCAGTATCCAATTCCAATACTCATAACCGTAATAAAATAACAAGAGTATACCTACAGTCCCCCGGCCGCCCATACAACTGAGGAACACAAACAAGTGAAAACAAACCCTCTGGCATCCCATACTACCGAAGTGTATAATCAACAAACAGCAAACAAGGGTTGTACCTCAAACAATGAATGATATGATGCCGTGCTAAAATAAGAGTGATAGTAGTACCATATGTCACCTTTTTTCGGCAACCTATAAGGCCCAGAAGACAGGATCCATGGAGGGTCACACCTGTATACCCCTACTACGCTATATACCCCCCCTCCAGCAGCTGCATCTTGCAGCTTCTAGTCCGGAGCGACAAGGTCCATGGAGGCCCCCATTCAATATACTAGATTCCCCACAATCTCAAAACAAACCCTCAAGTAAAGTTGCCTAGAGGGGGGTATCCAGGTCTAAAACAGTAAACTCAATAGCTCCAGTACTCGACCCTGCCTAGTCCAACAATACCCTGAAATGCCGTAGTAAATAAGTCCAGCCCTCGACCCCGTCGAGTCCAGTGTAAGTGGAACTAGTGATAAAATATCCTCTAAAACTCCCTTACCCTAACAAGATCCATTAAAATGGTACCAAATCTTTTTTAAATCATTTTCACCAAAACAGGCCCCATGGTCCATGAAAGGTTTAGAAAAAGAACAGTCCCAGTAGTGTAACACCCCAGAAATTTATTCAACTGTCTAAATTGAAATCTCCAAAAATTCCTAAGTTTCCATGAATCACGAGTCCAGTCTACGGACCGTCATTTGAAAGACGGACCATCCTGTCGACTCGTGGAACCAAATTTGAGACCTTCCAAGTCCTTCAGGAATGAAAAATGGTTTCTACTGCCCATAGTTTGAACTACGGATCATCCTATAGCTCGTAGAACTTGATTTAGAGGATTGCATGTTTCCCAGAAACTACTGTTCGAGTTGCCGGGTCGTCGTTCAGTCGATGAGTCATCTTGTTGACTTGTGGTTTACCTTCTGCAGGCTGTCTAGTTGGCCAGGAACCATGGATGGAAACCACGAGCCATGGTTTATTCTACGGCCCATGGTATCCACCCGGGATTCCTGAAGGTTGACTTTTAACAGTTTTTTTCTAATTACGTCCCAGGGGTATTTTTGCCATTACCCACCCTTTTAACTCTTAAGTGATGTCATTTTGACTATTTCTAGAAGGGTTTTTATCCCATTATCCTAAGTCTCTTCTCATTACCTCATTCATTTCCCAAGAAGGAAAAAGAACTCTCTCAAGCTCAAGCTCCAAGATCAAGTCTACTATTCTTTTCTATTTCAAGTGGGTTAGCTTAAATCAAGGTATGTGGGTATTCAACAAGGGGTTCCTTTCGCCCTTGTGCCCAAAACCCCCAATTCTCAAATTGATTTATGAACTTGTGAAATTAGGATTTTGATCTAAATTGGGGAAAACTTATAAAATCAGCTTCTATGCTTAAACTCATGATTTCTTATTGTTTATTTATGATCTGATAATGATTCCTTTATTGGATTTAAAAGCCAAGGCATTAAAGTTGATTTCTAACATGATTCCATTGAATTGTATATTTTCAAGTGAAATTGGGCATGATTAGATATCATGACTTTATGAATTTACGAAATTGCATGCCTAATTCTTTAATTATGAATTTAGAAAGAAAAGTATGATTTGAATTATGGCTATGCTTTACATCAAGGACTTATAATATGATAAATGCATGGTACCTAACATGTTTTCATGCTTTTCAAAAGAGATTTGGTATTCAATTATACCTTCATGAACTTATGAGCGATATGTATGTTTTGGGAGTAGTACTTAGCACCGAGTGATGAGGGTTTGATTACCCAAGTCCAAAAACTACGTTACCAGCATAGGTTATGATTTGCCCTACGGGCCTATTAGAGTGGATCCCATCTTGATTAATAGTGTCCTTGCCTTAGGGGGCATAGGACAACTTTTCCAACTACGGTTATATAGTTAGGTATGATGGCCCGTGCTTTGGCAAGGTTGGGCCAGCTTTGCTAACTAGGGTTACATAGTTAGATTCCATGTAGCTCACATGGTCTATTGTCAGTTATAAGAAACTCCCATATGAAAGTTTTGACTTGTTTAAACTTATTGTATCTACTTTGAGTTTTGACTCTTATTTCATGATTTACTATTCAATTTATGACCTCTACCTTTGAAACTTCATTTATGCATGAGCTAAGTTCTTATACATATTTCGAGCATGTTTTCATTATTTTCATGCATCGCTCATATACTCGGTACATCCTATAGTACTGATACATATCTTGCGTTGTATCCTCTTGATGATGCAGATTCAGGGTCTATTCCTCATGCACGTGGTTAGTCAGTGCCAGCTTTCCAGCTTATTCGATTGGTGAGTCCTCATCCTGCGAGGGCTAGAGTTTTGAGTTATCTTTCTTATGTCTTTTACGTTGGATTTTTGAGTTAGTTGGGGTTTTTTCCCATCAACTCGTATTTTAAGATTTAGAGGCTTCACACATGGTTGGTTGTATTTTTCATATTTTGGGTTCTTGTAGACCTTATGATATTCAGTTATGGAGTCCCTTTATCTCTTATTATGCTTCCGCTTATCTTTTGTTATGCTATGACCAAGGGTTAATCTGGGGCACTTGTGTCCCGGATCCCGTGATACGCCTAGGGGGTAGCCTCGGGGGGTGACAAGTAGGCCCAAAGCAAAAAATCACAGTAAAACGTGGGTAAAACCTCTTTATATGCATGGACATGATATGATCAAACACAGATAGCTGCCCCGTAGCTCACAATCAACCTACGCCCTGCATAGGCTTCGAAGCTACTCAGCAAGCATAACCAGCCTAGAAGGATATCTCTATGTCCGAGACTCGCGGACATTCCCAACAATCCCACCATCTATGTTCCAGAGTCAATAAGGCCTCACAAGACCACAAGGGAGATAATATCAACTACTAAGAATACTACACACAACGGAGGAAAGAAATGGACGAATCATGAAAAAGCGGTCAAGATCTGTGGTACCAAACTAATAACCCAACCCAAGGATTCTAGCTAGTACAATTTCATCCGATATATGCTAAGTCTAGGAGTTAGACCATAACCTACCTATCGTTCGATGACAAGCTTCCCAAACAACAACGCCCAAGCCCAAATCGCTCCGAGAGATCCCGAATAACAATCAAAATATCATAAACATAAATAATATGTTAAAATGAGTCTAACGATACCCATATTACTACAATTGTAGTTGGGCCAACATACGGGTCAAAAGCGAGCCTGCGGGGCGCACAACCTGAAACCCAAAATGAAAAAGAGCATGATGACCCCAATGATGCCAAGAAGGCATGCTCCAAAATTGAGCGCAATTGGCCAAGAGAAGGCGCCAAAACAGCCTGCTCAAGTTGGGGTTTTAAAGATGGAATTTTAAGAATAGAATCAGAAATTAGGCAAGAATCACTTACCACGTAAGAGAATTTAGCCAAGAATGTGGACAGAACGAGCCCACAAACATGCAGCCACGAAGGGGGCAGAGTTTACAAGCAAAACCAAGCTTCAAGAACTTACAACAATGGAGTTTTGGATAATTGGGGAAGACAACCAAGGAGAAGAGGGAAAATTTACCAAGACACTAACGGAGTATGTATTTATCGAGGGCTTGGGAATCCTCCAAGGGTGCACTGGTTTTGGGAGAAATTTGGAGAGTGTTTGGGTGTGTTCAATGTTAGGGAAAATGGAAGAACAAGGCTAGAAAATGTAATGGCCAACTTAAATAGCTGCTGGCCTAACCATTCGCGAACGCGGCCAGCCATCACGTTAGCGATGAACAATTTCCAGGCGGTTGGCACAAGCCTACGCGAATGCGGCTGGCCACCACGAATGCGAAGGTCAAACCGAGTGGGCAGCTGGCATTGGCCTACATGAACGCGGCTGGCCACCATGAACAGAAAGGCCAAGCTGATGCCATGACAGGACCAGCTGCCAACAACAAATGCCCAACAAGGAATTTTTTCGACTTACCCTCAGAACACACCCGGGGTCCCGTAAACACAAATGAACAGAGCTATTTGACTATAAATGGTATTCTAGACTCAACAAAACTGACAAAAAACCCAACGGAGGTCAATAACACGAAAAATAGGCCCCACACCCAAGAATAACTTTTAGGCCTAACTTTCCAAAATGGAACACCGAGGCCTAAAATGAGCCCAGAAGCCTCGGGACCCAAACCAAATGACCCCTAGCCCAAACAACTACAAAAGGGAGCCACCAATATTGACCACATTTTGACCCAAGAGAAGCCCAAAATCAGCCCCAAAACTTAACCCTTTTGAGGCCCAAGAAAAGGGTAATTTTGGCCCAAGTTTCTTGACCCATTTTGGCCCAAATATACTCAAAAAAAGTCGGCCAAAAAGGTCCCTTTATACAGGCCATTTGCTGATCAATGTTGATCACAAAAAGCTGGAAAATTCTCTCTTATCTCATTTCCTTTTGGCAGCCCTTCTCTCCCTTTAGGGTTCTAAGAAGACCAAGATTAATTCAAGCTTAAGGTGAGTTAATCAACTTGTTATCTTGGTATTAATATACTACATATAGCTAGGATATCCTATGGTAAGAAAGACATGAACTATGGCAGCCCCTTTCTTATGATTTAACACATAGAAATTGTGTAACAATTAAGAAATTTCTTCTTCTCTTGTTGGTGTATGTGTAGGGGGTACTTAAGCTTTTAAAGCATCAATAAAAAGAGGATAAAAACACACCTTCAAGTGTGGTAAGTACTCTGCCCATAATAATATTTTTGGATTGAAGTTCGGATGGACAATTGTTGTTGAATTGTTGTTAAGAACTCACGGGACGGCGATCGGAAGCCGTGGGTTCAATGTGTTGCTATTGTATTTCGGCATGGTGAGTTGTGTAGGGTATGTTTGATGTGTTTTGTATTATTGGAGGCAGTAGGTTGGTGTGTGTGTGATGTGTATTGGATAGGGGAGAAAGGTGTGACGATACACCTTTAATTAATGCAAAATACGTAAATCTGCCCGGGAAATGTTTAGCTACTGTTTTGGGAATGTTGCAGCAGGTTTAAGAGCTAATATTAGCTTCATTATACCCTTGTGTTGTAGATTAACTTAATAAGGGAAAGTCCAAGTTGTGGTAAGCGCAATCTTCGGAAGGAACGAGGTATGTTAAGGCTTCTTTATTCCTTATCGGCATGAATCTAGAAATAGAACTCTAAATCTCCGAAAGAAGGAATTTGAGTATTTTGTTGTAAGAGAGCTGATTTGGTAACTCAACAAGTCTTAAGGAACTAATTTATACATTATGGTGATTCAAGTCGCCTTCTTATAAAAATCTGATTCTTTTTGCACGAAATGTAAGTTATCCTTTTGTCAAGTTTCTTCTTTGTATTGTGATCTCTAATCAAGCTTTAGAAAGTATACAAGGAAAGTTAGAAAGTCAAATCCCCATTTATATGTGTTTGGTATGTTGAGTCCAACACCTAGTAAGCCAAGGCTAAAGAAGTTATCTAAATGAACCTTCATAAATAACAAGAATAGCTTGGAAGGTCAATCTAGTAATACACTTATTATGCATGGTTTGCGTGTTAGTGTGCACCGAGGTGCTACTGCCATATTGAGGCTATTATATACATAGTGTGCACCGAGGTGCTACTGCCATATTGAGGCCATTATACACATAGTGTGCACCGAGGTGCTACTGCCATATTGAGGCCATTATATACATAGTGTGCGCCGAGGCGCTACTGCCATATTGAGGCTATTAAATATAGGGTGCGCCGAGGCGCTATTGTGGTTCAGTGTGGGTTATAAAGAGTGAGTTGCAGCGTGAGTTAATGCATGTGTTGTGTTCTAAAAAGAATAAAAGAGAAAGAGCTTAACGAGTCTTACCAATTACAGTTTACAAGTTTCATATTATATCTTGTTCGGATTTACTACTTGCGACTTGCTTTTATGTTTCTACCTTACATGCCAGTACATTATTGTCGTACTGACGTCCCCATTGCCTGAGGGCGCTGCATACATGCCTGCAGGTCCAGACAGATATCCAGACAGATCTCTTCAGTAGGAGTTGTAAAGTTCAGCCATTTTGGTAAGCTCCATTCTTCCTGGAGCTGACGAGTCAGAGGTCTAGCTTATATTTTGGCCAGGTTATGTATATGTACAACTTATGGGTAGTCTAGGGCCCTGTCCTGGATATGAGATATTTTACTTACTCCTAGAGGCTTGTAGACGTGTATATGTATATTAGTGTTGGGTATGGCCTTGTCGGCCTTGTTATTAGCTATCTACTATGATAATAGCCTTGTCGGCCTTGAGTTGCTTAACTACTATTGAGCTTTTAGTGTTTCAAATTGCTATTCTTAGAGACCTTGTTGGTCTCAGACCCCCAGCAAGTTCAATAGAGATACACTCTATTTTGACACCCTCGGCCTTTTGGGGCTCCGGGTGTCAGTCATGCCTCCCATGGTTTAGGGCGTTACAAACTTGGTATCAGAGCACGTCGAATCCCAGGGAGTCTATAAGCCGTGTCTAGTAGAGTCTTGTTTATGGGTGTGTTGTGCACCATACCTATAATCATGAGGCTACGGGACATTTAGGAATTGTTATCCTTCTTTCATTTGCTAGATCGTGCAATAGAGCGAGGTCATAAGATGTTTGAAGTCTAATTCATGTTTTTCTATTTCTTGTTTACAGAAATGCCTGTGACCAGACAAATGAGTAGCCGACGGGTTGGCACGGATACGGGGGAAGGTACTAGTCGTTCCCCGCTTATCCGATTGGATAGATTTGAGGCTCAAAGTGAATCACCGACACCAGAGATCCCAGTTTATCAAGTACCTGATGAGACTAGAAGGGATCCAGTACCCCTGACCCCACCTGCTCCAGTGTCATCTGAGATAGCTAGAGATGAACCAGCACTTGTAGCTCCTCTACCTGAAGCAGAGGACCAGGATATCAGGAGTGCTGTTCGATTATTGACCCAGATGGTAGCCACACAACAACAACAAATTGGGGCATCAACGAGTGTTAGGTCAGGTGGCTCAGAAAGTTCTAGGGCTCGAGAGTTTATCAGCCTAAGTCCTCCTATATTTACAGGCTCTGACCCACGTGAGGATCCTCAGGAGTTTATTGATCAGACCTATCGATTACTTCGAGTCATGCATGCAACAGTAGTGGAGGCAGTGGAGTTTGCATCTTTCAGGTTACGAGATGTGGCCATTTTATGGTTCGAGGCTTGGGATCGGTCTAGGGGATCAAATGCACCCCCAGCTGAATGAGAGGAATTTTCAGAGGCCTTCCTAGCTCACTATCTTCCGCAGGAGGTTCGAGAGGCCAGACTTGATCAATTTCTAGCCCTTAGGCAGGGCAATATGAATGTTCGACAGTACAGCCTCAGGTTTAATTCATTAGCCAGGTACGCCCCCGATATTGTGAGTACGATGCGAGCTAGAGTTCATCGATATGTGCGTGGCCTTAAGGATGAATTGATTAAGGGATTAACAATAGCAGCCACACAAGAGGATATGAATATTTCTAAGATACAGGCTATTGCTCAGACTGCAGAGGATCTTGAAGTACAAATTGGAGATAACCAAAGCCGAGAAAGGGATCAGAATAAGAGGGCTAGATCTACTGGGTCCTATGTAGAGCCACGAGGTAATGTTAGGCCACATTTTAATAGGCGATCACCCCACCCTACTAGTGGTGCCCCATATCAGTTGCAAAGGCAGAGATATGATCATTTTTCTCAGACTGGACCAGGCCACAGTTCAGGTGCATCCAGTTCCTATCGCCAGGGGCATTCGGGTCAGATGAGGCCACCTTTGCCACCTTGTGTTCAGTGCGGTAGGAAGCATCCGGGGATATGTCGCCTGGGTTCAGATACTTGTTATTCGTGTGGGCATCCTGGTCACTTTATGCGAGACTGTCCGAGTAGAGGTAGGAGTGAGATATCCCAGCCTACAGGGTCGATGGCAGCTTCTTCATCTACTATTTGTCCCCCTAGGACAGGACAACAGGCTACACCAGGTCGTGGTAGAGGTAGAGGAGGAGGATGAGCATCCAGTTCAGGCGGTGGTCAGAATCGCACTTATGCTCTAGCCGGTCGCCAGGACTTGAAATCGTCACCTGATGTTATTACAGGTACATTGACTATTTTTACTCATGCTGTTTATGCACTTATAGATCCTGGCTCTACTCTTTCATATGTTACCCCGCTTGTTGCTGGTAAGTTGGGGGTAGGCCCTGAGTTATTGCCTAGACCATTTGTTGTATCTACGCCGGTTGGTGAATCTATTATAGCTAGATGAGTTTATCGAGATTGTGCAGTGTGGATTTATGACCATCCCACTTCAGCTGATCTAATCGAATTAGATATGATTGACTTCGATGTCATTATGGGCATGGACTGGTTAGCTGCATGTTATGCTAATATCGATTGTAGAACTAAGGTTGTCAAATTCCATTTTCCAAAAGAGACAATCCTGGAGTGGAAAGGTAATGCTGCCACGCCAAGGGGTAGGTTTATTTCCTACCTTAAAGCCCAGAAATGGATTTCTAAAGGCTATATTTATCATTTAGTCCGAGTACAAAGTATAGAAGAAGGACCAGTGACTCTTCAATCGGTTCCCGTGGTGAGTCAATTTCTAGATGTATTCCCGGATGAGCTTCCAGGAATCCCTCCAGAAAGGGAAATTGAGTTTGCCATTGACCTACTCCCAGATACTCAGCCAATATCAATTCCCCCTTACAGGATGGCTCCTGCAGAATTAAGAGAGTTAAAGGAACAATTAAAGGATCTACTCGAAAAAGGTTTCATTAGGCCTAGTACATCGCCATGGGGCGCACCAGTTTTGTTTGTTCGTAAGAAGGATGGGTCCTTGAGAATGTGTATCGATTACCGACAACTGAACAAAGCTACAATCAAGAATAAGTATCCGCTTCCAAGGATTGATGACCTTTTTGATCAGTTGCAAGGCGCCAAATGTTTTTCAAAGATTGACTTGCGGTCGGGGTATCACCAGTTACGTGTTAAAGGGGTAGATGTTCCAAAAACAGCCTTTAGGACAAGGTATGGCCACTTTGAATTTCTAGTAATGTCTTTTGGGCTTACTAATGCCCCAGCAGCTTTTATGGACCTAATGAATCGGGTATTCAAGCCATTCCTAGATGTATTCGTGATCGTATTTATTGACGATATCCTGATTTACTCGCGGTCCAAAGCCGAACATGCTGATCATTTACGTGCAGTATTGCAAACACTTCAGAATCATAAATTATATGCGAAGTTCTCCAAATGTGAGTTTTGGTTGACTTCAGTGGCTTTTCTTGGCCATATAATTACAGACGAAGGTATTAGAGTTGACGGCCAAAAGATTGAAGCAGTAAAGAATTGGCCGAGGCCCTTGAATGCTACAGAGATCCGTAGTTTTTTGGGCTTAGCAGGTTATTACCGAAGGTTTGTAGAAGGGTTTTCTTCTATATCTGCACCATTGACAAAGTTGACTCATAAAGCTGCCAAGTTCCAGTGGTCTGATGCATGTGAGCAGAGTTTTCAGGAGTTGAAGGACAGGCTTACTTCAGCACCTGTCTTAACTCTGCCAGAGGGCACAGAAGGTTATGTTGTTTATTGTGATGCTTCAAGGATTGGGTTGGGTTGCGTTTTAATGCAACATGGTAAAGTTATTGCCTATGCCTCGAGACAACTAAGAAAGCACGAACAAAATTACCCTACTCACGATCTTGAATTGGCAGCAGTTATATTTGCCTTGAAAATTTGGCGCCATTACTTGTTTGGAGTCCATGTAGACATGTTTTCGGACCACAAAAGTCTACAGTATTTATTCAAACAGAAGGATTTAAACCTAAGGCAAAGAAGGTGGCTAGAGTTACTAAAGGATTATGACGTAGATATTTTGTACCATCCAGGGAAGGCCAATGTAGTGGCCGATGCACTTAGCCGCAAATCCATGGGAAGCTTGAGCCACGTGGAAAATAGAAAGATTGAGATGACAAGAGAACTACATCAGTTAGCTAATTTGCAGGTTCGACTACTAGACCAAGGTAATGGGGGAGTTTTATTCAAAGCACAGCGGAATCCTCACTTATGACAGAGGTAAAGGAAAGACAATATGATGATCCAGAATTAGTAAGATTGAGGGAGGAAATTCCACAACAGAAGCAACCACTAATAGAGCTTAAGGAGGATGGGGTTCTGAGATATCAAGGTCGTCTATGTGTACCTAACGTCGGGGAGCTTCGGGAGAAACTTTTGGCAGAAGTTCACTATTCCCGCTATTCGATCCATCCAGGAGCGACGAAGATGTATCATGATCTTCGACAAATTTATTGGTGGAATAATATGAAGAGAAATATTGCAGAGTTTGTAGCCCAATGCCCGAATTGTCAACAGGTAAAAATTGAACACCAGAGACCCGGAGGTCTAACTCAAAGTATAGTGATACCTACCTTGAAATGAGAGGTGATCAACATGGACTTTATTACAGGCTTACCCCGTACTTATCGAAAGTATGATTCCATATGGGTGATTTTAGATAGACTTAAAAAATCAGCTCACTTTTTGCCAGTTAGGACAACTTATACTGCTGAAGATTATGCCAAGTTGTATATTAGTGAAATAGTTCGACTTCATGGTGTCCCAATTTCCATCATTTCAGATAGGGGCGCTCAGTTTACATCAAATTTTTGGAGGTCTTTCCAGAGAGGCTTAGGTACTCAAATAAGTCTCAGTACAGCTTTTCATCCACAGACAGATGGACAAGCTGAACGCACTATTCAAACACTCGAAGATATGCTACGAGCTTGTGTATTAGATTTTAAAGGGAGTTGGGATGACCATTTGCCACTAATTGAGTTTGCTTATAATAATAGCTTCCATGCAAGCATTCAAATGGCTCCTTATGAGGCTTTATACGGGAGAAAGTGTAGATCAACAATTGGATGGTTTGAAATTGGAGAAGCAGGATTATTAGGGCCAGACCTAGTTAATCAGGCAATGGAGAAGGTGAAGCTAATCCGAGAAAGATTACTAACAGCCTAGAGTAGGCAGAAATCATATGCAGATGTGCGACGTCGGGATTTGGAATTTAATATTAGTGATTGGGTTTTCCTAAAGGTTTCGCCTATGAAAGGCGTTATGCGATTTGGTAAAAAGGGAAAGCTTAGTCCAAGATATATTGGACCATACAGGATCATTCGGAAGGTAGGAAAAGTGGCATATGAGCTAGATTTACCCACAGAATTGGAGACAGTCCATCCTGTATTTCATGTATCGATGCTACGAAGGTGCATAGGAGATCCTTCACGTATTATGCCTATTAAAGATGTTCAACTTTCTGAAGACTTATCCTATAAGGAAGTATCAATTTCTATCCTAGATCGTCAAGTTAGGAAGCTCAGAACCAAAGAAGTAGCCTCAGTAAAGGTGTTATGGAGAAATAATAATATTGAAGAAATGACGTGGGAAGCCGAGGAAGAAATGAGGAAAAAACATCCCCAGTTATTTATGACTTGAAGATAGTACATAGGTAAGTCATATTCTTATATTCTTCATACTCTTCCTACTATGCAAATATGGTCAGGTTTGAACATGTGAAAATGATTACATTTAATTGTATATAGTTGTATCGCCCTGTGAGGCATCGTGCTGGACTTTTGCTAAGTTTCAGGTTTTTGGATAGTCCCAATTATAAAGGAAACTCTGCCGAAATTTCAAAAAAAAAACCTAAGGGACTAGAGCTCTATATGCATTACCCTCATTCGAGGACGAATGATTCTAAGGGGGGAAGGATATAACACCCCGTACCTTTCAAAACTTATGTGACTAAGTAAATATCGACGAAGGTATTTGAGCTCGAGATTGTGAAGGGGTACTTTGGCCTAGAATTTGAAATGGTCAAATGTATATAAGTGTTAAGTTAAATTATAAGGAGGAGGGTTTTGAAAATGAGATAAAACAAGTGAGGTACTTGCTCGACTTATCTAAGCTCTTAGGTGACAAGTAGGTGCATCACCTACCTACGCTAACGAACTAAGTTCCGAGGGCCGATTACGGGCAGCAACACCATGGATTATTAGACCTAATGGTAGCCCAAATGAAGCTTAAAGTTGTCCCATCAAAGCACAACCAAATCTGGCCCAAACAACTACAAAAGGGAGCCACCAATATTGACCACATTTTGACCCAAGAGAAGCCCAAAATCAGCCCCAAAACTTAACCCTTTTGAGGCCCAAGCAAAGGGTAATTTTGGCCCAAGTTTCTTGACCCATTTTGGCCCAAATATACTCAAAAAAAGTCGGCCAAAAAGGTCCCTTTATACAGGCATTTGCTGATCAATGTTGATCACAAAAAGCTGGAAAATTCTCTCTTATCTCATTTCCTTTTGGCAGCCCTTCTCTCCCTTTAGGGTTCTAAGAAGACCAAGATTAATTCAAGCTTAAGGTGAGTTAATCAACTTGTTATCTTGGTATTAATCTACTACATATAGCTAGGATATCCTATGGTAAGAAAGACATGAACTATGGCAGCCCTTTCTTATGATTTAACACATGGAAATTGTGTAACAATTAAGAGATTTCTTCTTCTCTTGTTGGTGTATGTGTAGGGGGTACTTAAGCTTTTAAAGAATCAATAAAAAGAGGATAAAAACACCCCTTCAAGTGTGGTAAGTACTCTGCCCATAATCATATTTTTGGATTGAAGTTCGGATAGACAATTGTTGTTGAATTGTTGTTAAGAACTCACGGGACGGCGATCGGGAGCCGTGGGTTCAATGTGTTGCTATTGTATTTCGACATGGTGAGTTGTGTAGGGGCTGTTTGATGTGTTTTGTATTATTGGAGGCAGTAGGTTGGTGTGTGTGTGATGTGTATTGGATAGGGGAGAAAGGTGTGATGATACACCTTTAATTAATGCAAAATACGTAAATCTGCCCGGGAAATGTTTAGCTATTGTTTTGGGAATGTTGCAGCAGGTTTAAGAGCTAATATTAGCTTCATTATACCCTTGTGTTGTAGATTAACTTAATAAAGGAAAGTCCAAGGTGTGGTAAGCGCAATCTTCGGAAAGAACGAGGTATGTTAAGGCTTCTTTATTCCTTATCGGCATGAATCTAGAAATAGAACTCTAAATCTCCGAAAGAAGGAATTTGAGTATTTTGTTGTAAGAGAGCTGATTTGGTAACTCAACAAGTCTTAGGGAACTAATTTATACATTATGGTGATTCAAGTCGCCTTCTTATAAAAAATCCGATTCTTTTTGCACGAAACGTAAGTTATCCTTTTGTCGAGTTTCTTCTTTGTATTGTGATCTCTAATCAAGCTTTAGAAAGTATACAAGGAAAGTTAGAAAGTCAATCCCCATTTATATGTGTTTGGTATGTTGATTCCAACACCTAGTAAGCCAAGGCTAAAGACGTTATCTAAATGAACCTTCATAAATAACAAGAATAACTTTGAAGGTCAATCTAGTAATACACTTATTATGCGTGGTTTGCGTGTTAGTGTGCACCGAGGTGCTACTACCATATTGAGGCTATTATATACATAGTGTGCACCGAGGTGCTACTGCAATATTGAGGCCATTATACACATAGTGTGCACCGAGGTGCTACTGCCATATTGAGGCCATTATATACATAGTGTGTGCCGAGGCGCTACTGCCATATTGAGGCTATTAAATATAGGGTGCGCCGAGGCGCTATTGTGGTTCAGTGTGGGTTATAAAGAGTGAGTTGCAGCGTGTGTTAATGCATGTATTGTGTTCTAAAAAGAATAAAGGAGAAAGAGCTTAATGAGTCTAACCAATTACAGTTTACAAGTTTCATATTTTATCTTGTTCAGATTTACTACTTGCGACTTGCTTTTATGCTTCTACCTTACATGCCAGTACATTATTGTCGTACTGACGCCCCATTGCCTGGGGTCGCTGCATTCATGCCTGCAGGTCCAGACAGAAACCCAGATAGACCTCTTCAGTAGGAGTTGCAGAGTTCAGCCATTTTGGTAAGCTCCATTCTTTCTGGAGCTGACGAGTCAGAGGTCTAGCTTATATTTTGACCAGGTTATGTATATGTACAGCTTATGGGTAGTCCAGGGCCCTGTCCTAGATATGAGATATTTTACTTACTCCTAGAGGCTTGTAGACGTGTATATGTACATCAGTGTTGGGTATGGCCTTGTCGGCTTGTTATTAGTTATCTACTATGATAATAGCCTTGATCGGCCTTGAGTTGCTTAACTACTATTGAGCTTTCAGTGTTTCAAATTGTAATTCTTAGAGACCTTGTCGGTCTCAGACCCCCAGCAGGTTCAACAGAGATACACTCTATTTTGGCACCCTCGGCCTTTTGGGGCTCCGGGTGTCGGTCATGCCTCCCATGGTTTGGGGCGTGACACTTACTGAGTTCATAATCATTGATGGTATATCTGGATACCATACTAATCATAAAATTTACCAAGTACATCATCATTGATGGCATATCTGGATGTCAAATGTTCATAAATCATAGAAAACTTGCTTGAAACATGCATAATCATCTTTTTATAAGAATCATATTTGTAAAATGACATAGGAAAACTAAATTAGAAGAACTAGTCATAGTTGGGTAAAAACCCCACCCTAAATCATGGAGTCATAGAATCTATAATGAAAAGCTAAAGTTTTGGAAGTAAGAGTGGAAATGACCCTTACTGAATACCCACATACCTGGTTGTCGAAAATCTTGAACTATCTTAAAGGTGTGGAATCTTTGGAGAAGAAGCCCTAGGCTTGAGGTTGAGAGAAGATTGATTATTTTCTTTCTTTCTGAAGTCTTGTAGATGAAATGAGGAGGAGGGTCGATTTAGTCTAACAAAAAACCCTCCAATAGTCTTAAAATGACTTAGTATAGGAGTTAAAAAAGTAAAAAAAGACCAAAATACCCCAAAAGAATGAGTCTAAAAAAGTGCAAAAATTTCTGGCACGGGGGTCGTGGATGGTGTTCTACGGGTCGTGGAATGATCCACGGGTTGTGAAACTGATTCATGGTTCTCAGACCCTTTTTAAAGATTGTTGAAGTGTGTTCCACAGATGGTTTCACAGTCTATCGATTGATTTTTGGTTCGTGGAACCTCAATCCATGGCTCGTGGAATATGAGCTCATGATTTCTAAAAGTGCTCTATTAAAATGCCCATAACATTTCACACTGGACTCGAATTAATGCATGATTAGTGATGTTGAAAAGAAGATTTCAATACCTTTAATTTGGTGAGTACTAGGTCACCTAACTCTTCATATTCCATTAGTAATGATTGTTTGAAATTTACCCTAGTTGAGTCTTACATGAAAACTCAATCGGTTGGGCTGCTTTCAACTTAGCTTGACGATAGGAGTTTCTTATGAACATGATTCGCATCCAAAACACTCACCACACTAGGAAATTGATCATGATACCTATGAAAAATAGTTCGGGTCTTAGCTTAGAATTTTTAGGGTATTACAGTTCCACGGATCGTGGACCTCAATCCACGGCTCGTGGAATAAGTTCATGATTTCTAACAGTACTCCACTAAAATGCTTATAACTTTTTACTCCAAACTTTGATTAAGAAACGGTCGGTGGTGTTGGAAAGAAGACTCAAAAACTTTTAATTTGGTGGGTCATAAACTATATAACTTTTCATATTCTAGAAGGAGTGATCGTTTGAAGTTGACCCTAGTAGAATCTTATACGAGAACTTAATCGGTAGGAATGCTCTCTATATAACTTGGCGCTAGAAGTTTCTTAGGACTATGATTTGCATCTAAAGCACTCACCTCACTAGGAAATTGATCATGACACTTATGAAGAATAGTTCGGGTCTTATATTAGAATTTTTGGAGTGTTACAGGAGTGTTCTGAGGCAATATGCAAGGAGAAAGCAATTGTGTGAGGATTTGTGGTGCGTTTGCTCGACCTTTGAGGTAAGTTATGGCTTACTTGTGTGCGGCCTTTGAGGTAGGTTATGACTTACTCATTCTAGACTTGACTTGTATAATAGCGTATTGTATAAAGCATGTCATGCATTGAATACCATTACATTGCTTTGCTTTGCCTTGATTACCTGTCTTACTTATATTTTGTCTTTACTTAACAGATGATTATGGTCAACTTCTTATACTATTTTTATTGGATTATTGGACTATTTTATTGATTTAGCTGGGATCTTAGCATTCTTTTTACAGTATAGTTGTTCCCTCTTGCTCGATCGGACTATCTTGCTCGATTTTGACTTGTCCGAGGTTGTGTCTATTTTAAAGTTGTAGTGAGCTACCTGCGTCCGGAACAATAGCCTAGCTTCATCTACATGTTCTTCCATCTTTTTGACATTTTAGAGAGCTTGTAGTAGTGAACGATTGTACTCTATTTTAGCAACTCTTGTACTGGTGACACTAGATTTTGGGTATTTTTCTAACTTTTGCATCTTTAGGTTATTATTTACGAAAGATTAGGTTTTTAAGATTATTTAGACTATTGTTTTACTTCTTCCACATTTCTTTATGTGTTGTTGCCTTGGGTAAAGGGTTGGCTTATTTATAGGGGGTTAAGATTTAGGTAGGTACCATCATGACCTTGGGTTTTTAGGTTGTGACATATATAAAGTCTCGAATCTTGAAACGGAGCACAAAATCTTAAAATTAATATTTGGGTTGTAACATTATGATATTTTATTATAGTATAAATTTAAAAATTAAATATTTTTGAGGCATAAGACTTATGTCTCGCCTTGAGTAAGTAAAACACCTCGCCTTATGATCTTGCCTTTTAAAACTTTAGTCAATATACATGAATTTTTATAAGGGTCACATCTAGAGAGAAATTACAAGAATCTCATCGATAACTACATCAGTACAAATAATTATTCCAAATTTGCCAAATATTTATAAAAAAAAAGTTGTCCAAATGTGGTGAATGATATATTTTCATACTAAAAAGGGAAAATATGTCAATTAATCATTATAGTTGCATCCACATCTTCTAAGATATACTTTTTTTGATTTAGCTATATATACACTACATTTCAGCCCTCAAATACACTGTTTCTCAATATTTTAAGTTTTTCTTTGAGTAAATTTTCTCTCTTTTTATCTTTCTTAGAGAGAAAATGAAATTTTTGTCTGAAATTAACAATTGTCGCAACATAATTTCATATCTACATTCAATCAATATAGCATAAAGAGCGGTATGTTTTCTTCCAACTATGATTTTTCTTTCAATAGTGAAATTTTATTGTTTATTATTTTGTATAATAAGAATTAAGATGGATTCGACAAAAGTACTTAGATCGTTTGCACAATTATTGTGGAGATGTCACTCTAGAGAAGTTCTTTCAATAAAATCGAAAAGAACTCGTACAAAAACAGAATGATTTTCTTGTTTGATCTTTTTAAGAAATGATTGCATAATAAAACGCCTACTCTCACATCGGAGAAACATAAAGGTATGTTAAGGTAGAAAGTATAGTCATGAAATTCGATAAATTAGTTGTCATTATAAAATATAAACTAGTCAAAATTCTAGAGGACTTGATATAAAAAGAGAATTATTTTTGTGCATTCAAAATTTAACAATATTTTAATACTTTTTATGCATCCTTTACACGCTCAACAAAATCCAAAAAATGATATAAGTAAATGAATGTTAATACCCTCTGCATTATCAAGTCATTCAATGTGATATCTCAAGGAAAACAAGAATAATATAATTTAATTTTATTTCTTTCTCTTTCTTGGCGCTTTATGAAATCCTTTAATTTAGTATCTTCTTCATATATTTAAAATCCTTATTTAAAGTTTAATTTTTGTTGTGCATCAGGAAACACACATGAATTTTAGTGCGTTTTTATACATGTTGATGGCATTTTAAATGAGATTTCTTCTTTTTTGTTGGGTTAGTTTACAGAAAATAATTTAGAGAAAAAGTTGTGTATCTAAATTTTATTTTTGAAAGATTTTGTCATAGTTTTTATGCCTCAATTTGGATTTTCCTTTCTGGTTTGATTTTAGAAAAATAAGATTTTCCCTATTTTTTGTATTTATATATCTTCTATCAAAAAGATGGTGAGCAATTGTATTATAAAGAGAAATTAAAATATTTCTTAAATTATTATTTCTAATGATTAGTTTTAATCTTGATTTTATGAAAAATCACATTTTATCAGATCAAGAAATCGTAATTTTTAATTTTATGTTTTATTAAAAAAATATATAAGAAAAGATTGTTTTACAGATGATCCTTCTTTTATTGTCTTTGTTGACAGGTGGTCATAACATATTAGTTGTTTAGATTTATATGGTGGAATTTTAGTTGCAATGCTGATGTAAAATTATAAGAATCTAACAGATAATTTAGTAACCTATGCTTTAACAATGCAATCTGCAAATTTATTATTATTTTTTAATTGCTGTAAAAATTGGCTAACCACATTTTGAAGTAGAAGGCTCTTTCAATAATTTCTATGACACATTTTACATATTGGCATCCTATATATTACCCCTCATATATATATATTTTGTAATTTTTTCTTCTATTTATTAGTGCAATTCATGACATCTCTCTTATGTGGGGAATTGGTGTTGTATTAATTTTGAATTCGTCTTTTTTCCCAATTGTCGAACTGCTATTTTTATTTTAAATTTATTTTTAATGACTTTGACCTTAATATCAAATTGACTTTCAAACTTTATAGTTTCCTGATTAAAATAGTGCATGTGTATATAAGTAAATATTTTTATAATACAATCTAATTAATTTGAGTTGGATGTGTTGAAAAAACTCTCTCCATCACAATAACTATTAATTGATCATTATTAGTCCACATAAAAAAAAATCTAAAGAACTTGATCATAGCTATCACCTTTTGACTTGTGTTTATTTTAAAAAGTGATGGAGAAATTTTTATATTTTTTATCAACTTCTATCCTACATTAACTAGATGAGCATATTTTTTATATTTTGATGTCTTAACTGATTCAGCAAACAATGTCGACTCTAGTATGAATATCATAATTTCTTTTTTCTTTTAGTTATTGTATATTGAGTTATTTTAGGATCTTTGGATTTTATTTTTTCCTTTGACATGTTGTTTGATGATACATGTATCCTTTTAGTATATATCCATAAAAAAGGCAAGACTTTATCCAACAGAAGTTGATGTTGCACCATTAGACAACCTAAAATATATCTACAAGTAATTATTTCATAAAGAATGAAATTTGTTATCGGTAAAATAAGGTAGACCACTTGTCTGATATTGTATTGATAGTGTAAAAATTATTTTGTGTTTGAAGTACAATCAATAAATAGCAAGATATCTTGATTTCAATTTTCTATTTTATTATTGTAGAATGAGCCTATGATAACTCCATCAACTCACTCAGAGAAAGAAAAGCTTGGTTTATGTCGGCGTCATAGGCAACAACTTGTTAGCTTCGTACTTGTACTTTTAGAAGGTGAAGCTAACATTCACACAATAAAATTACATAAGGTTAGTACATCTGATTTTTAAGATTGTTTATGTGTAAATTTAAATAATTCAAAATTTGTTCTTAAACAATATGATCATAATTATGTGATAGTTAATTATGTTAACTACTTTCTTATGGACTCAAATTAGAGAAAGGATATCAACAAAATGATCCTCTCGGACTTAAATTGCAATACCATGATATCTTAGATAAATGGCAAGCTGAAATCAAAAGGCGTCTTGATATATAGTAACACGGTAACTAAGAATATTGTCTTATTTAATGCATGGAACGTAAGCTCCTAGTTTAATTTTCTATCTAGATCTTGATTCTAAAAACTAGTGATGAGGCTCTAACAAAATGATAAATCAAGAGAATGAGGCATAATGAATCAAGTATAAAACTAATTGTGATTCTAATTTTAAATTTATTAATAAATTTAAGTTACATACATCATTAATGTAATAAATTATTTACATTATCATGTCATTTAAAGTTTATTTGCAGGTAAGTCTCCTTAAAATGTGAGTTTTGAATTTTTAAGAATAAGACATGCTACTTTTTATAACGGATAAAGACGACCTGATAGTTTGATACTAATTGCTCCATGGCTTAGTCTACGTTTGAATTTATAAGATGTTTCTCTAAACAGTTAGATTACTATTTTCATATTATCTATCATAAGACATTTTATCTATTATAATAATTTTGTTAATTTCTTCTCTATTATCATGCTTAGCTTAGTGGGTTCTACTAGAAGGATAAAGGATAATGACTTGTTGGTGTATGATAGTGTACAAAACTTAACCCTTTATCAATTATTCTAACCTTAAGAAAAACCTTGTCGTGTTAACATTATAACCTCGTTGTGTTAACATTAAAACCTTGTTGTGTTAACATTAAAATCTTATTATTTTTAGCTGTTATAAAGGTAGCATGTTTTATTCTTAAAAATTGATCAAAACTCACATTTTAAGGAGATTTACCTGCAAATAAACTTTAAATGACATGATAGTGTAAATAATTCATTACACTAACGTTGTATATAATTTAAACTCATTGACAAATTATAAATAAGAATCACAATCAGCTTTCAACTTGATTCTTTATCTCTCATTTTCTTAATTTATCATTTTGTTAGAGCTTCATCGCTAATTTTTAGGATCAAAATCTAATCAAAAAATTAAAATAAGAGTTTAAGTTCTATGCATTAGGCAAGACAATGTTTTATATCATCGTCTCATGGTGTCTATTAGGACTCATTCTCATTTCAGCTTGTCATCCGTACAATATGTCATGATATTTGTGATTAAGTTCGAGAGGATCATTTGGTTCTTCTCCATTCTATAATTTGAGTCCATAAGAAAGTATTTATCATAATTAATTGTCTCATAATCATGATCATGTTGTTTAAGAATATTTTTTTTGAATTATTTAAAGTGCACATACAAAATCTTAAAAATCAAACGTATTAACCTTATTTAATTTTATTGTGTAAATATTAGTTCACCTTCTAAAGGTACATTTACGATATGAATGAAGATGCCTTTGGAACTCTCTGAATCGTATTTCTCTCGAGATAAAATAAATATTGACAATTTGTCTTTTCAGAGCTATCACTGGCGGGGATTTGCACCTGGCATTCATTCGGCTTCACTCTTTGAGCCTGCGCCTCGACGTTTTGTGCAATAAATCTCTCCAGGTATCAAATCCTGCCGTTGTGATGTTCAGAAGATTTTTTAGCCTCTAGTGCCAATATTGATAAATCAGAAGTGTCTGTTTACGGTATAGAATATGAGTCCTACGCAACGACATTATCACAGAAAGAGATCATGACTAGTAGATAACAATTTTGTTATTATAGAAAGCGATTAATTCTTTTAATCTTATTCGTGTCAAAATATGTGAGCCGAATGCGTGACCCACCAACCTTCTAGTAATAGGGGAGAAAACATAGCAATTGCTGATAAAGATTAACTCCTCCCAATGTATCTAAAGGTATTTTTTTTCTCTAACCAATCTTTCAAAATTAAGGAGCTAATTTAACCCTCTTTGAAATCGAGAAAAATGAGAAATAACCTCGTGATTTGATAATTTCGTCATACATTTTCATTTCGTATTATTTAAGCCTTTTGGTACTATTTAGTAGGGAAAACTACACATATAGACATACTTAAGACCTTAATTAGCCAATATAGCCTAAGTTTGTATTAATTACAAATTATATCTAAATGGCAATATTTTGAGAAACTCTCTCCTCCTCTCCTATTTGCTTGCCTCTCTCCCTCTCTCTCGCTGCCTCTGCCTCCCTCTCTCTCACTACCTCTGCCCGCCTCTCTCCCCCTCTCCCTCTCTCTCGCTGCCTCCCTCCCCCTCTCTCTCTCTCTTTCGAGGAACAAAAGAAAAAAAATAGAAGTTTGTGTTGTATTCGTGGATACATTTGTTGCTTTATGTATTTTTTATGCTTGTTTTTTGTATTCGTTAATCCAAATTGTATTTGGTGATACAACTTGCATCATTCAAATACAAAAGATACATTTTGTATACAATTATATTCATTGATATACTTGTATTTGTTAATATGAATTGTATTCGTTCATATACTTGTATTTGTTGATATGAATTGTATTCGTTGATACAATTTGAACAATCCAAATATAAATGATATAAACGATACATTTCTATTTGTATATGATAGATTAAAAAAATACAAACGATGCATATACTTATTTATATACAAATACAACTAATAAATTTGATACATTTGAAGGAGAGATAAAGATGTGAAAATACAAAATACAAGAGGAATACAATCATTAATTAGCTACTGTATTTGTATTTTATATCAAATACAGTAAATTGCATACAGTTGATACAGCGGGTACCAGCGAAAATGAATACAGCGGGCTACATATTGTAATTATTGAAAGTGTTGCTATGTTAGCCTATTTTCGCCTATAATTAGACTATTTCTGAAAGTTGCCCTATTTAGTATGAAGAATTTTCTTTCAGTTATTGATTATTTTCGGAATCATTTTCCTCTTTTAGCTACTTTGAACTATCATATTGATTATCCTATATCAAATGCTTTGCGGAAGTTATAATTCCCTTCCAAAGAAAAAGAAAAACTCTTTATGACCAAAAAGAAGGGAAAATATTCTTCATCAAAGGATAAGTACTCTTTTTTATAACCAAAAAAAGAAAGGAAAATGTTATTATTTGATGAAAGCTAAGGAAATAAAATATAATCCACCAATATAGATTGTAGTGGTATATTAGGGATTTCTCCACCTTTAATTAAGTTTTCAAATTCGAGGCTTGATACGAAAAAGATACTATTGGGAGCATCACCTCAGAAATAGGTCCTACAATGTGCAAATTCGGATTAGTGGGGCTCTAGCACAGATATCGAATATCGTGTAGAAAATAAATAAAAAATCCTAAAATAAAAAAGGTTGGACCAACCAAGCCCAAACCCAAATCCCTTAATCCGGGAAAAGAACATGGGGTGGCCATTAAGAAAAATAATGGCCCAAGTTTGAGTCATGTACCATTAAATGTACTTTAGGAAAAAATAATGACAATTTATAACCAATCTCTCATCCTCTTTCTCTCTCTCGCCTCTCTCCCCTTCTCTCTCCCCCCGCCCACTCTCTTCTCTCTCACTCTCTCTCTCTTCTTTTTTTGGATTACTTTTTTCCTCTTTTTTTGCTGCACCTGATGTTGACACCCAATTTTGGCTCTCCGTGCTTAAAATTAACGTCTTCAGGTCTCCTGATCGTTAAAAAGCACAAAATATATTTTTTACACATTTTTCATGAAATATAATAATTTATTGATAATCATCCTTATTTTAGGAGTTTTATCAATTTATTGATATATTTTTATTTTTTTTATAATTCATTGATAATTATTCTTAATTTCATAAATATTAGGATTCTTATCAATTTATTGTCACATTTTTACTGTCTTACAATTTATTGATAATTATCCTTTATTTTGTAAATATTAGGATTTTTATCAATTTATTATCATTATACAATTTTGATAATCACAATATTTTTTACAATCACCTACACACGTACACAATACAAATACTACAATTATTTAAAACACATATACGTTTTATTTTAATTTTTTTATATTTTTGTAATCATATACCAATACTCATATTTTTTGTATATTATTTATTTATTTTTACAATCCGTAAACGTAGAAAATCGAAGCAATTAATTCTAATACGCAGAGCAACTAATCAATCAAGTCAAGGTCTTGTCACCTTTTAAAAAGGTGAAATTTGACATGACTAGGTGCGGCTATCGTCCTTTAGTTAATAACTTTGTGCATTGATTAATAAAATAAAAATTCACTAGATAATAACTAAAGAATAAAGGAGTAAAAACTATTATTCTTGGGATAAAAGAGGGGTTTATGTTATATTATATAAAGATGGGAGGGGTTTAATATTTTTTTAAACAAAGAATACACACACATTCATACATTAACACTTCTTTAATTTTCAGATTTCTTATCATCTTCTTACACACAATTTCCAGATTTGCTCTCATTTTGTTCTCCACTATTGGGGCTCTCATGAGCTCTATCACTGCCAGAGCTCCGATGAGCTCTCCGGCTATGACGTGACCAACACCCTCCTCTCTCACTTTCTCTTCCCTCCCCTTTTCTCACACGACCCCTGAAACTCCGGCGAACTCTTGAAGCCGAAGCACAACACCCTTCTCTCCCTCGTTGATCTCCGTTTTGCCGAAGGTGATGATCGGCGACGCTCCTCACCACCACCACGCGTCTGTTTATCTTTTCCTTTCCCTCTCCCCTGGGTACATTATTATTGCGCCAAAAATGGCCAGATCTGGCTGGATTCTCCATGTCTCAGGTGTTGCTCCGGCGAAAGTTGTTGAAGCAACGCCACGACTACCACTGCTTCATTTTTCTCCGTCGAACTGAATTTTATTAGTTTTATATGTTATGTGTTTGACTTGCACAGATCTGGCCGTGTTGATTGTCCAGCAATTTGCTTGGTTGAATTTTCATTTTTTTGGTGGAGGGTGTTTATTGTTTTAAATCACTGCCTTGTGTTGCTATTGCTGCTCCATTTTGCCTATTTCACCGGAGCTCAGACTCCGACTGCCCCTACAACATTGTTGACACTGTTTGGATAGGTTTATGGACTATGTTGATCATTTTTCTCTTGTAATTTTTATCAAACTGATAATGAACAAGATACTACACACATGGCCAATGAAAAAACTCCCGTCGATTTTTGAGGCCTCCACAATAAAAAGACGGATACATATATACATACGTAGCGAGAAAAAATAAAGTTAGGGCGATGACGAAATCTTAATATTACAAAGACGAAATAAAAAGTTTTATGATCCGTATCTTGGTGAGGTGATCTCGGGTGGCCAACCGATGTTTCGCAGCCATGGCGTATTTAAAACTTAGTACTGCCACATATCTGAGCCCATACTATAATAAAATTCTATTTTCTTATATTTACATACATATATGTATTTCTTTAACTTATTTTGATAAATATTTATTTGTTATTGAATTTTTTACTAAGTATTTATACAGGTACGTGAAGATACTTCCGAAGATGACAATTAAAAGGGGTTTGAAAATCTCTCCAAAATTTATTGCTTTTATTTATATTCTTGTAATTCTTGTAATTGTACAAAAGATAAAGTATAGTGAAAACTTTATTTTCGGGGCTTTGGGAGGTATGTCTTTTATTTACTTATTCATTATTACGTGCATAGGCAAAACTTAGATCGTAAATACTTTACAAATAAATCAGTTCAACTTAGGTAATTAGTTCACATTTTTACTTCACGCAGATATTAGGCCGTCTTTTCTTTTTCAAACCGTCCTTTTAATTATTTTTACTTAAACTTTGCAAACGATTCTTTATATATTCTTTTGAAAATTAATATTCTTTTCTCATTCTTAAACTCATTTTTTCTTGCAAAAGTGAAATAGTATTTACATAATAAAAAACGCAAGTCAATCAATATAAATCATTGTACAATCTTTTCGATACATTTTTTACATTATACACATATTTTACATTTCTTACTCAATGTATTTATTCTTACATTATTTGTACTTAGACATATATTACTTACACATTTTTCTTATATATATATATTTCGTAATAGTATCTATTTATATTAACATATTTATATACTTTTCATATTAACAATATACATTCTTTTACACTCTTTTGTATACTTTCTTACATATAAATTTTCATACATATTAAATTTTTCCATACATATAAAAATACATTTTTCATACTCTTATGTACATATTTTAAAATTATTCTTTGCACTTGTATATATATATTTTTTACTGTTCATATTTATACTTTTCAAAAAATGTTTTTTTACCTCCTCTCTCTTAAAAAATTAAGTTTAGCCGGGTACCACATTTGTGAATTTCGAAGGATGCCTAACACCTTCCCTTCGAAATAACTTGAACCATTACCTAGAATCTCAAATGGTTTTCGCAGATTAAAATGTGAGTCATACATGTCAATAATCAAAAATAGGTTTTCTTATTTTCCTTAAAAATTAGGTGGCGACTCTGTACATAATTAAATTCTTTCAGAGTCCATAAGTTGTGCTTTATCTAACCTTGATAAAAAAAAAGGGGCAATGACACCTGATGCACTCACAATGCTCTAATTGGTGATTCAAAAGTCATTTTCCATCTTTACAAGCTGCTCAAAGGCCTTGTTGTTATACTGATAGAAGAAAAAAACTGAAAACTACAAATCATTTGAAAGATGGACCAAAACAAAAGATTAAAGCATATCCTGCAATCAATCAAGAGCCGACTAAACGGTTTCTCTTTTTTTAACAATTAAATACCATTTTTTAAATGGTTTTTTTTTGCCATGTGATGAAGATAGTTAAAAATGAAGGGCCGATTTTGCTTCCCCTTTTCAATTTCTTCTTTAGTAATTGAAGAAATAAAGGTTGTATAGAATGTGTATAGAAATTGTATAATTGTTGTATACAATATGTATCTGTATAAGATATATATAGAAACTGTATAGGATGTGTATAGAAACTAGATAACTATTGTATATAATATGTATCTGAATAATCATTGCAGTTAAAAGATGTATAGAATGTGTATAGAAACTGTATAATTGTTGTATAGTATATGTATCTTTATATGATGTGTATAAAAATTGTATCATTATTGTATAAAATATGTATCTATATATGATATGTATAGAAACTGTATCATTGTTATATAAAAACATATTTATCACGATTTTATAGGTATAAAAATGTATCATTATTGTATAAAATATATATGTTTCTTACATATTTCAACTGAAATAGCACATTATCATTTAGATATTTTTAAATATAATATATATATATATATATATATATATATGTGTGTGTGTGTGTGTGTGTGTGTGTGTGTGTGTGTGTGTGTGTGTGTGTGTATTTATAAATATAATTAGTGTATATATATTACACATTTTACTATATATTAATTATATATTTATTACACACATATTTTCTATTCTAAATGAATCATTGAGGGAAAAATAAAAAATGATATAAAATTCAATTTGATCGTTAAGAAAAAAAAGAATAAAAAATGTTTTTTTAAGTAAAAAAGAACAACCAAAAAAAGCAAAGAAAGGACGGTCAAAGAAAAAAAAACAATCAAACAGCCAAAGAAACAAACTCAAAGGCTATTAATTGGTATATTACTTTCTTAGGCCATCCGGTTGTCTTTATTTTTGACCGAATGACTATTTTCGTTCTTATTCCAATTAATCCTAGCTCCAATGCGTCCGGGACACCAAGTGAAAATCTCAAAAAAAAAAAAAATGGAAAAGAGTGGACCAACCAAGGCCTTATCAGAAAGTGTCTACCAATCTTACCCTCTATCAATCATGAACACAAGATTACAAGAGGAGGAAAGTTCAGACACAACACTACATTTGTATTTTATATTTCGCATACCCCCGTAAGCTCCTTCTTCATTTCTTTTCATATAAGTACTACTTAATAAGTTTAACATTTTCCTGCTTATATGTCTATTTCCGGAGCTCTGCAAAATTGACAAACTCTGCTTACAAGTATTCTCCTCATCTGGTATGGACTTTATGCTGCAAAACCATCCTTTTCCCCCCCTGAAGAAATGCATCTTACTTCAATTTCTTATCTGAATTATGAGATTCTTGTCAGGTGTGGAGCTGTTCAATCTTAGATTCTTGGGTTTTAGTTTACCTATCAAAAGTTTGAATTGTTTTTAGTTGAATTTTCTTGTATTTACTTTCTGGTGTTCACTTTGGTTAATTGAAATAATATTTTTGTTGGGGTAAAGATGGTAAAATATACAAATTTCGACGGTTCCCGTGTCAAAAGCTCGGATCTTTATGTGCTCCCTCTGTCCTAATTTAAGTGTATTAGTTTAACTAGGCATAGAGTTTAAAAAATAAAGGAGATTTTTGAATCTTGTGGTCTTAAATTAAAAATGTGTGAAAATCTTGTGGTCTTGAATGTTGAATTGGAAAACTTGCTAAATATAGAAAGACACGCTTTTTTGGGTCAGACCAAAAAAGAAAGTAAGATACTTAAATTGGAACTGAGAGAGTAGTTTTTATTGGACTATTCTTGCATTTTCCTTCCGGTGTTAACTTGAGTAGTTGAAATTAAAGTTTATGTTGGTGTTTATTATTTTTCTGAGGTCAAGGTTGTCATATCTCTGAAGTTTGAGCTTTCGTTATCATCTATTGTTTGGCTTGACTCTTGGTATTGAAATTGATATGCTAAAGTTGGTATTAGGCAAGTGTGTGAACTAGGAGAAGTGAAGAGGAATGAGAATCTTGTAAGGGGAATCGAGACCTATCTTTGTATTTGGGCTTCTGAGTTTACAATGTGAAAATGGAAACATGATGCACAGAACTATGGTCCCCTTGGGGTGAACACAATGTCATTGAGGAAGTTCCCAAACACTTGGTTCTTTTTCTCATATTCAGAAGAAATTTGGGGGTTGAGGGGAGCGCATTATGAACAACAGATGATAAGTGAAGTTGGTTGTCACATACTTGATCCTTATAAACAAACTTAGTAGTTTTTTGTTGGTTAGAGTTATGCATGTATTACTAATGTAGAAATTAGGTATGTAGGGTTTAGTTATGCATGTATTACTTATTCCATCTTCTACCCTGCATTAAATTATACATAAATTGACTCATAACTTATACATGGTTTAGTCATGTGGAATTGTAAAATGATAACAAAACACCATACTTGGTGTGCTGAATTTTATACAAAGCAACGGAAAGCTACCAAACGTGTATTAGCTATATCAATTTTAATACATGTATACTTTCCTTCCTAACCAGCTACAAAACCACCCCTTATGGGTTGAGGATTGTGAAGAAAAACTTGAATAAACTTCTAATTATAGGTAAAATGGGAAATGTAAAGTTAATTGCTTTCAAATTTAGAAATGTCTTGTTCCTTTTGGATGAACCAAAAAGAAAATTGTATCACATAAACTGAAATGGAGGGAGTATATATTTTTCTGTTATGGTCACAATTATTGATATTATTTTATCATCATCTACACATGCACGTGCAGGATAGCATTCCTGTATTTGAGTTGTCAAGTTAATTTCCTCTTTACATACTGTTTTTAGTTTCCAAATTGTATCAATCATTTGCTTTTATAGTTTTGCAGTATCCTTAGATTAAAATGAGCACCTTAGATGTCGCCCGAGCAGACCTTGCACTTGCGGTATTGTATTTGAACAAAGCTGAGGCAAGAGACAAGATATGCAGGGCTATACAATATGGTGCAAAATTCCTGAGTGATGGACAGCCTGGGACTGCCCAAAATGTTGACAAATCTACTAGTTTAGCAAGGAAACTGTTCCGTCTTTTCAAGGTCAGTATTGTAGTGTTGAAGTATGTGACCATCTCATCTAAAGGCTTTAGCTGTTAGAGAGAGCACACTTTTATTTACTTAATTATGTCTTTCAACACCCCCCCTCACATGTGACCTGATTTTTTTCCATGGGTCAAGCATGTAGAAATTCTTTTTCATAATGGGTGGCGGTGAGACTCGATTCCGGGACCTCTGCCTGCTCTGGTACCATGTTGAAGTGTGTGTGACCATCTCATCTAAAAGCTTAAAGCTGAAACTGTTAGGGAGAGCACACTTTTATTTATTTAATTATGTCTTTTGAAAGTAGATTTATTTGATTTTCATGATAAGAGAAATTCTTATAGCAATAATATGGTCTTTTTTAGGGGTAGCAAAATTTCTATTCCGAATTCTCATTTTGATGTTCATATTACATCTTATTTTACTCTGCTGTACTACAGTTTATCAATGATTTGCATGCTCTTATTAGCCCAACTGACCCCGGAACCCCACTTCCACTCATCTTGTTGGGAAAGGTAAAGAATCAGACTTTATCCTTTTGGTTTCTTGTTAGTTCTTGTATTTCCTTTCTAACAAACATCTTGATTTCAGTCAAAAAATGCATTACTATCAACTTACTTGTTTCTGGATCAATTTGTCTGGCTTGGAAGGTCAGGCATTTACAAGGTATCGAATTACTTTGTATCATTAGTCCCTGAATTTATTATGAAGATACTGAAGGTGAAAATTTCCTCACATTCTTTCGTTTACTTATACAGAACAAAGAACGCACAGAGTTAATTTTCAGGATCTCTTTCTATTGTTGGATGGGATCCTCAATTTGTACCACCTTGGTGGAGGTAAGTCGTATAGCATGTTATTTACCCTCATTGGTAAATTGGATTTATTGCTATCGCTCCTAAAATTTGGTTTTATGCCAACAATTTGTTTTTTTTCACACTTGTTACACCAGATTGGGGAACTTGGAAGGCTTTCAACATCAATGAAAAAGTTAGAAAAGGAACTAAAGAACACTGATAAATATAAGGTTTGGAAATTTCAAGCATTTTCCATTGTTACTGTTAAAAATTCTGCTTGTAGATTGTTCTCCATATAGTGATGTTTGGTGAATCTTTTATTGCAGAATGAGCAATACCGGAGTAAGCTTCAAAAGTCAAATGAGAGATCTCTATCCCTGATTAAGGCAGGCCTGGATATAGTGGTTGCTGTTGGATTGCTTCAATTGGCACCCAAGAAAGTCACCCCTCGTGTAACGGGAGCCTTTGGATTCATTAGCTCGCTGATTTCATGTTATCAGGTGTATATTAATTCTTACAACAAGTTCTACATTCGTCTTCTTTTCATCACCTATGTTTTTTAAGCAAAAGTTAAAGTAGAGATGATTAAAAACGAAAAGATAAAAAACTTAACAAAGGGGTGCCCCCAAGCTTTGGTGCAACACGTGACGTGTGAGTTAGGGAGAAACTTTTGATGCACAGTTGGTTAAACCAAACTTCTAAACGGGATTCCTTTTCGAAAGAATGAACCATTTGTTTTACTCATTTCTTCGTAGCACATCTTCTGGTACTGAGATGTCTTATTTTGCTCGTGCAGTTGCTTCCGTCACCGCCAAAGGCCAAAGCGTCCTGATAAAGGTCTGATGTTGCTCAAGAATTTCCCAGATCACCAGAATAAGTAGTTATAAGTTATTATGTGCTCACTGGTGATGGAGTTATTCCTTGTTTGCTGTATATTTGATTTTGGTACCAAACTTTAAATAATTATGTGTTTTGAGTGTCTTAGATTTTGTTATCAACGTTAAATAATAAAAGATTTTAAATTAATGTGTAAAGAATTTGTGTACAATCAGTGTAATAAGTTAAATTGTTGAAGCAGAGTGTTATTCTATTTTTTGGGGACCATGTCAGGTTTGATATGATAGTTACTTGTCGATCAACTTGTATCATACAATTAACTTTAACCTGGGTTCAATATCCAAACGATTCTTAGGGTTCCATTTTGTATGTGGATATGGCTTTACGGCAGAACTTTAATTCTATAACTTGTTTAATCTTTAAGACTTCAAACAATAGGTCCTTTGTCAAGGATTATACTTCATTACGTGTTACGAATTTAATATACAAAGTGTCATATTCCTTCTTATACAGCCTTAGGAGAACCACACCCAAAAGCTAGCATTTAAGGTGGGAGAACCCAAAACTATATAAATCCCACATAAGTTTCTTATTTAACCGATGTGGGACTCAACACATACTTTGCAATAGGATCATAACACCTTCATTTGAACAGCAGCAGCTATATGTTTTAAAGTAGTAAAAAAAAGTGTCGAAAATTCTTTAACCGAGCCCAAAACTGAAAAACGTTCCTCTAATGGGGTATGGTTACTGCAAAATTTTCAAACTTGACACGCATTTACCAATTGAGATAACAGCCTGCTTGACCTAATTTTCTTCTCTAATGAAAAATAGTATAATGGGTTTACTCGCACCTGACATTTACACTAAGGGTGCGTTTGGTAGGAAGGAAAATGTTTTCCATAGAAAATATTTTCTTCTAGGAAAACAAGTTGTTTCTTACTTATTTTCTTGTGTTCGGTACGCAAGTAGTAGGAAAATATTTTCTAAAAGTATTTTTATATATTTAACACAAAACAATGAGAACGAATAGGGTAAGGGGGTGGAGTAAGAAAAAAACTACAACTTTTTTAAAAAACAAATTTAAAAAAAATAATTTTTTTTTGGGGGGAGGGGTCGAGAAAAAAGTTTTAATTTTTTTTAAAAAATCAAATTAAAAAAAAAAAATTGGGGGAGGGGGGGGGTAGGTAGGTTGGGGTGAGAAAAAAGATTAATTTTTTTTAAAAAAACAAATTAATTTTTTTTTGGGGGGGGGGGTAGGGGGTAGGGGGTGAGAAAAAAGTTTTAATTTTTTTTAAAAACAAATAAAAATAAAAATAAAAATTGGGGGATTGGGGGGTGGGGTGGGGTGAGGGTAGGGGGTGGAGGTGAGGTAAGAAAAAAAGTTTAAAATTTTTTAAAAAATAATTTTTAAAAAAATATTTTTTTTGTGGGGTGGGTGGGTGGGGGGAGGGGTGGCGACTGGTAGGGGAGGGGTAGGGAGGGTGGGGGTCGGATAGGAGTGGTATCAAAATTGCAACTTGTTTTTCCTACTTTGATTAACGAAGTCATTTTCCTTATTTTGAAGGAACTTGTTTTCCTAGGGAAAATGTTTTCCAAAATTTTTAGCTAAACGAACATGGAAAAATAGGAAAACATTTTCCAGAAAATATTTTCCACCATATCGAACATACACTAAGTCAATTGATACATGCATGTATTTCTATATAGACTTCTCTCAACTATAATTAATTACAGTAATCTTTTTATTTTGATAATCATAATGTTTGGAACAAATTAATTTCACGAAATACTTACTACATCCATCTTCCAAATAAACCCAAGTAAAGAAATAATTAAGATACATTCAGATTAATGATGTGTTTGATAGGAAGGAAACTATTTTCCATGAAAAATATTTTCCTAAAAAATATTTTTATGAAAAACAAGCTTACGTCTTACTTATTTTCTCATGTTTGATTGATAAGTGAAAAATATTTTCTAGTGTTTGAGATGAGTGAAAAAATATTTTCCAAAAAATCATTTTTAGTGTTTGATTAGAGAGTAGAAAATATGTTTTAAGGGGTGAGTAGGGGTAGGATAATGGGTGGAAGTGGAGGGGTCGGGATAAGGTGTGGGGGGGGGGGGGTGGAGTACAAAAAATTAAAAAAAAAAGATTTTTGAGTGGGGTGGGGTGGGGGGTAAGTTGGGGTTGAGTGAGTAGCGTGGGGTACAAGAAAAATTAATTTTTTTTGTGTGAGGTGGGCTAGGGTTGGACGTGGAGGGCTTGTGGTAAGGTGGGATGGGGCACAAAAAAATTTTAAGAAAATTGGGTTGGGTTGGGTGGAGGTGGGGGTTGGTTTTTGGGTTGGGTGGGGTACAAAAGAAATTGGGGTTGAGGTGGGGGTGGAGAACAAAAAAAATTAATTTTTTTTTTAAAAAAATGGGGTGGTTGGGGTGGGGTAGAAATTTTTTGTATAAAATTGTGTAGGGTAGGGTGGTGGGTTGGGGTGGAAATGTGATGGTTACGAGAATGGAGAGTAGACAATGCGACTTGTTTTCCCTACTTTCATCACAGAAGTAATTTTCCTTTATTTTCAAAGAGCAGGAAAATATTTTCCAAATTTTTGACCAACCAAACAAGGAAAAATAGGAAAACACGCCCTAAGTTGATAATCATAATGTTCTAACCACAGCTTACACCTCGACTAATTCCACAAAATACTTGATACATCCCATCGACCCAGGTACCGAATAATAAATATACATTCACATTACTAAATCACTTAAACTAATTCGGTAACACCAGGTGCGGCTAGCTATTACCATGCACAAACATCAAATGTGCACCCTTTTTTTGTAGGTGAATTAATTATCTATTTGCATTCAAGCCTGAAATATTTGGGAAAACTTACAAGCAGCAAATTGCAAAGGCAAACCACTCGAATGTAGAAGGGTTTATGCAGCTCTAATACTAAAAGACTGCAAGACCATGAAAGAGAAAGGTTGACAGTTACTTGGCGGAAATTTTAAAACTAACCACAAGAGATTATCATACAAGTTCATACTACTAAAGTAGACCAGGTTCATCCATTTCTTCATCATCGTCATCCCATACTATGGGTTCAATACCCCCATGGTAACCCTGTAACAGAAACCCCATAACACCTACATGTTCAACTACTTCGTCCTCTGATAACATCGGAGACATATTTGAGTCTTCTGAAAAGCTTTGCAACATCCATCGGAAAACCTCCGGGTTGTACTTCAATGCAAACTTCCCTGATGGTTCAAGGATTTCTATGTCAAATGCAGGGCAGAGAGGACCGCCCATGACTTTCACATGGCTAATGCTGAAAATACGAATGAAACAGCATGTTATCACATCACAACATAAACAATTATTGTGCCTCAATTCCAATCAGTTCAGTTCGGTTATATGAGTCCTTACTGATCATATCTCTAAATTAAGCTCATCGCCGGCCAATATTTATACAAAATAAAAATAAAAAGCACTAGTTATATTTCTATAACACAGAGACAGGACAAAAATATACTGCATATAATCACATGAGAGAAATTAGCTTAGATAGAAGCCTCAGCAAGGATCTCTATGCTTATGACACAAGCGCATGTCTGCTGCTACATCTTGCCAATGGGTAGAGCAATAGAGAAGTTGCAGATCTTTCGAGACATTCAAGAGTGGGAAACTAACCATATGTAAAACAAGTCGTCCGTATGTTGCCTCTGAACTCTACCTAACAGTTCAATCTGCAGATATCCACCAATGCAAAGCACTGGTTCTGGTAGCTTGAACTGTTGCAAGCAGTTTTCCTGCTCATCAATGTTAGAATATGTTAGTTCTTGCCGTGCAAGAATACTATGCTCCTTTCGAGGACTTGGAGATAAAGCTCAAACTAGTTAACATTTTACATGACACTACTTTGGCAACATATAAGCTTCCCTGCCCTACCAGTTGGAAATACTTGCCATAACAAAAACAAATTAGAAATGAGACCATTTTTGTTGGGAAAAAAAGTTATAAAAGAATACCTGTGCCATAGGGTATACTTCTGAGGTATACGTCCATATGAACTTGTCATCAGCAGGCTGTTGCTGAGGAACTTGCAGCATATCATTTTCGTCTAATGAATTTTTGGGGTGTCCAAACCGAAATCGAACAGATTTTGCAGAGTATATAGGCTTGTCGGGCTGGAAAAAAGCTGAATAAGAAATTACATATTAATCAAGAGGAACAAGTAAAACATGGGAAAACTTTGAAACTTATATCGAAATAATTGAGGGGCGTCCAAGGCCTCTGGGAGATATACCGGAAAACAGAAATGAAGCTGAAGCAATCACCTTCAAAAGGTTGTACACTGATTTCAGTAATAACACAGAGATCAGCTTTTAATTTGTAAATTAGTGTCTCAGATGCATCTGGATCGGCATGTCCTTTACTTGACCAGTATGAAGGTCTACCAAGATATCTGTCCCTAGTTGTTAGAGTATTGACAATACATTCCCCAGGAAATCTATCTGTACTCGAAGCACTAACTGCATAACCTATGCATTCACTCTGACATGTGTTTAATGTTGTAATAGCATGAAGGAGAGAAGCATAAACATTGTGGTCTCTCTTTAGAATATCCCAACTGGAATTTTGAGATCCAACACCAATTGCTTCTGTTGTTATCCAATCTGGTTCAGTTATACGTACAATCCCAGAAAGCTGAGGAAACCTTCTCAGGCACAGTTGCTTGGAAAACCCATTTGTAATCACTGCAAAAAATAAGTCACAATGTTACTATTCTACTTAAAATGAGGCCATTCTTCTCCCAAATGATAATAAACCTCGAATGACTTCCTAGTATTAAAACTGGCATCCTATAATTTTTTTGAATAAAGGGCCACCCAGCCCTAATTTTTTGTAGGGTGATTGTGAAATTCTAGGAAATTTATGTGGCATTATCAAGGCGGAAAGCCAGCAAGTTCAACAACTGGTATTCCAATGGATATCCAGGAATTTTCCAACTTCCAAATACATTAATTGAACCGGGCAACAACTTATAAAAATGTGATATGTAGTCCTCAGAATAATAAAGAGCTTGTATATCTTTCTGAATATTTTACCTTGTAAAAATCATTTTTCAATTATATTTTGAAAATTTTCAAAACTCTCCCAGGCACGACTATCAAGAATATGACCTATAAACCTTTTCTGAACACATTTCCCCCTCCGGTGATCCTTCTGATCAATTATAGTTAAAAGGGCTTGTTTAACTCATGAGAGACAACAAAGAAGAGGTCTTCAGATTTGCTAAAGATGTCTGCCTTGTGGACAGGAAGCTGTAAACAATGAGCATCTTTTTTTGTATTGTGAGACAACTGCAAATCTGTGGCACATGTTCTTTTGTATGCTGGGGTAAATTGGGCAATGCCAAGAACAACTCTGGAACTTTTGAAGAACTGGAAGAGAATTGGAAGAAGAGAGCAGAGGAAGATTGGTGGCAGAGCATTGAGCATAAACAAGTAAGAAGAAATTGTGTTGACATCATCACTATTTGCCAAAGGAAGAGAGGAAGATGAATGAATTGCTTTACCCATTTGAAGAATGATTTTCCTATGACTCAGGTAAGAGAGAGACACCTGCAACATGATGGCATGATTTCTTTTTAAAACACTAGACTTCATAATGACTTCTCCTTTGCAACTTAGGAGAAAGCTCTCTTTTTTTCTTTTTGTTTGAGGAAGAGGAGAAAGCTCATCTTTTTGGACCATGTACAGTTAATTTTTTATTAGGTTGGACCATTTACATTTTTGACCGAAGTTTTGGGAAAAATCACCAAGACCATCCGATCATTTAGGTATTGCCACATTCTCCTTGATTAGGATCAAACCTGGATTCACCGAAAACAAGGAAAATCATAGGTAATATCTTCATGAACATGGACACTGCCGTTGTATGATGCCGACTCAGACAGACATACCAATAAAGAAAAAAGAACCAAGATATGCAATATAATGTTTGCCTAGGATAGAAGGAAGCTCCTTTTTGTTTCACAATTCAAAGTCTGAACCATTAATCAATGCATAATAAGATTAAGTTCTAGCCTCGTTGTTAAAAGAAGGTCTAGCTGCAAACAAAGAAACTATTGTGAATTCACAATCCTAAAATGGCTTACATCTCCAGCATTAATCTATGATCAATTGAAACGAGGTAACCCTAAATCGAGAAGATAAACAATGGTTTCATTTTTGCAGACTATGGCTCTCAGATACCCATAACCAGCAAATATGTGACCAAATATATTCAGATAGGAAACAGGTGCAGTAGACTGCTTCGGTATTAGGAAGAAATGTGAAACTCAGCAAGATGAGAAGTTATTACTATGAATAAAAGAAATAAGTTTTAAGTGTCACCGCCAAGAATAACTTTCATCAGACTTCAGTTTGCATAACTCACCAAAATGGTGCCAAAGGCTTGACACAGAGCCTGCACGGACCACATCTACTGGATCATTCAAACACGTCAGAATATTAACTGACATGTCACTTTCAAGAGATTGTACAAAATCAATCCGAGTCTCCATTCTGATTGACAGGCCACAAATCCAATCAGTGCATTTCAAGTTCCAAAACCTGAATCAGCACCATATATAAATTCACATGACAAGCATCAACATTTAAGAAATAGAAAAAGAAGAAAAGAAAAGATGACAATTATCTACTCCAATCTTTGCCAATTCAAAAACATATAATAGCAAACCAGGTCCCTAAAAGATCGATCTATCAATCAACTACACCTCTATCCAAAGTAAGTTGGCATCAACTACATGAATCCTCTATGTCCATTCTGTCAAAAGCCAAGTTCATTCCACTACCAAATATGTCTTTTAAGGCAAATTAAGGGTTGTCTAACGGTTCTTAAAACTCACATATATCTCTATGTAAACATAAAATCCTCAACAAACTAGAAGGATTTCTAAACTTAATCCTAGATTATGGTATAGCCTATACAGGTATTAAGCTTTCATTTTGTTCTATTTTCGGCTGAATCAACATCAATCACAACCAGTTGTACGCTTGTCTAAAAACCTTTCCACCCTGTAATTTCAGGTCTTCCACATCCCTTTTTAATCAACTAAGGAATATACTCATTAATAATGGAAAAAACTCTCCTATACAAGAAGTATACCAAAATAATACAAAACCTACAAAAATAAATGGATCTCTACAAAAGACAGCCACCTTTTATTACAAATAGGAACCTCATGGGTGCACCAAAAATATATTTAAATATAAGAGTTTATTCTTCAAATATAGAAATTTATGCTCATTTCCTTCAAAAGCTCTCTGTTTCTCTCTCTCTCTCTACACCACCCACATAGAGCCAACAGAGCAATACCCCACACCCTGCTTTTTTTTTTTTAACAAGGTAAAGTATCACACACCCTAGTTCTTCTCTTTTATCTTCTAAAAGCCTAGCTGAATAGCAATGCAAAGGAGAGCTGATCCTTTTGCTACTTTACTGTTGTAACTATTATGCATCTACTTGATGCCTGGAGTAGAACTAATTACTTCATCAAAAAAAAAACCTAGCTGAATAGAGCTTCCCCTTTTATCACCTTAAATTGTCATAGTATTGCACTTACACAAGAAGTGGTCTTTTAAGCTATGTTGCGCGGACTCTTCCAAAATGTCAACGGGTGCGTGTCGGATTCTTCAAAAGTAGTGTATTTTTGGAGAACCCGACACGGGTGCAGCATCGAAAGTGAAGAGTCCACACAACTTAGCTTTTAAGGCAAATTAAGGGTTGTCTTAACGGTTCTTAAAACTCACATATATCTCTATGTAAACATAAAATCCTCCACAAACTAGAAGGATTCCTAACAAGTACTCGAAGCTGAAGTGTAATGACAACAATTTAAAGTCCTAATTTAGATAACGGTATAGCCTATACAGGTATTTAGCTTTCATTTTGTTCTATTTTCCTGAATCAACATCAATCACAACCGGTTGTATGCTTGGCTAAAAAACTTTCCACCCTGTAATTTCAGGTCTTCCTCATCCCTTTTTAATCAAGTAAGGAATATACTCATTAATAATGGAAAAAACTCTTATATACAAGAAGTATACCAAAATAATACAAAACCTACAAAAATAAATGGATCTCTACAAAAAAACAGCTACCTATCATTACTAATAGGAACCTCATAGTACACCAAAAAGAATAAGACAGCCACCTTTCATTACAAATAGGAACCTCATGGGTGCACCAAAAAGATATTTAAATATAAGAGTTTATTCTTCAAAACTAGAAATTTATGCTAATTTTCTTCAAAAGCTCTCGATTTCTCTATCTCTACACCACCCACATTAGAGCCAACAGCGCAATACCCCACACCCTGCTTTTTTTTAATAAGGTAAAGTATCACGACCGTAGTTCTTCTCTTTTATCTTTTAAAAGCCTAGCTGAATAGCAATGCAAAGAAGAGCTGAACCTTTTGCTACTTTACTATTGTAACTATTATGCATCTACTTGCTGCCTGCAATGGAACTAATTACTTCATAAAGAATAAACCTAGCTGAATAGAGCTTCCCCTTTTATCACCTTAAATTGTAATAGTATTGCACTTAACAAGTTCATAGGAAGTGGTCTAATGGTCAATAAAGTGGACGCAAACCTTGAGACCAGCCGTCAAATCCCAACAGACACAAGAAACACTTGAGTAATTTCTTTTCATCTGCCTAAACCTTAATAGGAAAGTTACCTGCCTGGACATCACCATCATATAAAAGAAAGAAAAATAAGTGCATGGGATGCGTATGTGTGACATGGACAACCATCCCACAACTTATTTTATCATTTTATCAGTCAGATGCTTCAGTGATCACCTCATCAGATTTAACCTCCATATCTATGGCATTTACTTGGTGGATAAGTAATAAGACCTTTGGGGTCCAATAATTATCTCCATATAAGTAAGAGAGTGTTTGGATTGACTTATTTTAAGTGCTCTTGGGTTTTAAGCTCTTTTTAACTTTTTAGGGTGTTTGGGAAAGATAAAAAGTACTTAAAAGCACTTATTTTTAGGCCAAAAAAAATACAACTTTAAGCTAAATCTAAAAAGTTGGGTATTCCCCCACTTATGACATTTAGCTTTTAACTTATAAACTACTTTTAAAAAGTCAATCCAGACACCATCTAACTCATATCTCAACCATCTTAAGGACTTGCCTTTCACCTTTTCTTTTAGGTATCTCCCTTACCACTATATCATTCCCATGAGAGACCTTCATATCAGTCATCCTATTTTAATTCTATAGAAAAGGGCCTAAATTTACACTACAACTATCAGAAATAGAGCACTTTTGCCCTCCGTTTATCTTTTGGTATCAAAATGGTTCCTGTCATCTTAAAATTGCACCACACTTGCCACTCAAAATACACAGCTGTCTACATAAGCATAATATACAGGTGGGAAAAAAACCCACTTACCCATTAACCCATCCCACTTATTCATTAACCCATATTTTAACCCGCGACCCATTCCTTTATCCCCTCCCCTTTAACCCCCCACCCAACCCTGTACTGCCTGTACTCCCGTTCCTAGGGATGGCGACGGGGCGGTGCAGGTTAGGCATGTGAGGGGCAGGGAGGGATTAGATATACGCGGTTGCAGTGAGGGTGTGGCAGATTTTCCTGACTGGGCAGGGAACTTTAAGCTTCTATAAGTCCATGATTTGGTGTTTTATTGTGGTGCTCTGTTTTTACTGCATTTGCAATTGGTATTTGAATTAAATTCTGGTTTAGTTTTTACAAAAACATATTTGGAAAATTTCATGAAAACAATTTTGAATAAAAAGTTGTGTTTAGAGGATCCATTGAGTAACAGAATTTTTTTCTTAGAATTACAGATATATCTCAGAATGCAGACATAAATTGCAGACATATCTTCTAAGGTGCGGGTGGTCTAGTCCAAGTATTCATTTTACAATTGCTATTATCTGTATTGTGGAGTACCTGTTCCATTGAATGATTATCTTCTTTGCATTTCCCATCTCAAACAATGAAAGCAAAATCGAGCCATAAAGCTCAGAAAATAAGGACTATAGGAAAACAAATGACGCTTAAACGAAGGGGAAAAAGAAATCATCATGCGACCAGGGACACACTAAATATCAAAATGCTGAGGCTAATAAAAAAAAACAGGGATGAAATTACCTTTTCAATTGGAAGCACAGAGAAAATAACCTATGAGGAAAACTGAAAAGGGTATTCTGGAAGTTAGATCAAATTTAGCAGTGAATCTTTCTTTTACTACTCCATCTTCTACCTAAAAAAGTGAGAGTCGGCGATTTTAAAGGAGGATGTGGATACATCAGATCATGACAGCTAGAACCAAGTCGTGAATACTTTAGGTGGGGCTGTCTTTTGTGTTTGCCCTGGCCCAAAGTTCTATTGTAGCAAGTCAGGTTCTTGTGACGATTTCCGCACACGGAAAATGACACCACATAAGACTCTAAATTACAACTTATACCTACTTTCGCCGTCTAATATTAATTGATCATTTTCCTTTTTACGCTTTATAAGTTAAAAAATCATAAACAAAAAAATGGTTTTACTAATTCACACTTAAGAGACTTCTTTAAAATTTTACAAATAAGTGTGAACACTTTAAAAAAAATTAATTGCAAGGATAATATGGAAAAAAAAATAATTAATGATTTCTTAGTTTTTGTAAGGTGACCAACTAATATGGGAAAACTATTTTTAGCACAGTGGTCAACTAATATGAGTAGGGGTGTGCATCGGTTGGTTCGGTTCGGTTTTGTATATTATCGGTTCGGTTTATCGATTTTTGGTTTGTCAACATGCAAAACCGATAACCAAACCAATAAGATATTTGTTATCGGTTTTCGATTAATCGGTTTTGGTCCTTAACGGTTTGGTTTTCGGTTTAACCGATAAGAAAATGCTTCTATAATTTTTTTTGTTTTCTCTTATTTTCATCTACATATATACACTACATTCATGCATAAAAGTCTATACAAATTACAAGCATAAGTAAATTCAAATACGTTATTACTAAAAAATAATATTTTCTTTCTTGTTAACTAGCAAACTTGAATGCAGTAGTAAATCTAGCAATCACTCAAAAAGAAAAACAATACTGATAGGTAGAACCCCACTAAACCAATATCTTTAGAAAGAAAACACAACACTAAGACAACAACTATAAAATACAAAAAATATAATGGGTATATATTTAAAATTTAAAGCCACTATAATAATTATGGATAAAAATATAGTTTTAATATAATCTTATTGGGTTATCGGTTTAACCATTAATAAAAACCTTAAAATCAAAACCGAACCGATAGCCCAATAAATTTTTTTATAAAACCATTAAAAAACCGTTAATCTAATAACCGGATACCGATAAACCAATAATATTTTTATCGGTTCAATTTATTGGTTATATCAATTTTTGCACACCCCTAAATATGAGACAGAGGGAGTATACTTTTTCTTATTTACAAAATTAAGTTTTAAATTATAAATAATAACAGTTTAGGTAAGAAGTTATTTTTACTGTATTTCTTTTCTCTAAATTCTTAATACAACAACAACAACAACATACCCAGTGTATTCCCACAACGTGGGGTCTGGGGAGGGTAGAGTGTACGCAGTCCGTACCACTACCTCAGAGGTGAGGTAGAGAGACTGTTTCCGATAGACCCCCGGCTCAAGACAAAAACAGTCTAAGAATAGGCTAAAAAGGACGTAACAAAGATACAGGATACAAAAAACATGATAAAACTACAAGGGACGATAGGAAGTAATAAGTAGTAACAAACAACAGACAGAAGCAGAACACTGCCACAAAATACTACTACGAGGAATCCAAGAACAAAAAACTATAAGCGAGCACTACGATTACTAGTCGGGACAACAAGGAAAAACACTCCTACCTACTAGCCTACACGCACTTCTACCTACTACTCTTCTACCCTAATTCGCGTCCTCCACACCTTCCTATCTAGGGTCATGTCCTCGGTAAGCTGCAACTGCGCCATGTCCTGTCGAATCACCTCTCCCCAATACTTTTTCGGTCTACCTCGTCCTCTCCTGTAACCATCCATAGCCAACCTCTCACACCTCCGCACTGGGGCATCCGTGCCTCTCCTCCTCACATGTCCGAACCATCTCAACCTCGCTTCCCGCATCTTATCTTTCACCGACGCCACACCCACCTTATCTCGGATATCCTCATTCCTAATCCTATCTCTCCTAGTAAACCCGCACATCCATCGCAACATCCTCATCTCCGCCACCTTCATCTTTTGAATATGGGAGTTCTTTACTGGCCAACACTCTACTCCATACAACAGAGCTGGTCGGACCACCACTCTGTAGAATTTGCCTTTAAGTTTAGTAGGCACCTTCTTATCGCACAAGACTCCAGATGCGAGCCTCCATTTCATCCACCCAACACCAATACGGTGGGTGACATCCTCATCAATCTCTCCATTTCCTTGGATAATAGACCCAAGATACTTGAAACTCCCTTTCTTTTGGGTGACCTGTGTATCCAGCTTCACTTCTACGTCATCATCCTGAGTCGCCTCACTGAACTTGCACTCCATATATTCAGTCTTGGTCCTGCTCAACCTAAACCCCTTACACTCGAGGGTCTGTCTCCAAACCTCCAACTTAGCATTAACTCCTCCGCGAGTTTCGTCAACCAAAACTACATCATCCGCAAATAACATGCAGAATGGCACCTCTCCTTGTATTTGCCGCGTCAATACATCCATTACCAAGGCAAATAGAAAAGGGCTAAGGGTCGATCCCTGGTGCAACCCCATTAACACAGGAAAGTGCTCTGAATCTCCTCCCACAGTTCTAACGCGAGTCTTGGCCCCCTCATACATGTCCTTAATCGATCTGGTGTACGCCACGGGTACACCTCGAGCCTCCAAGCACCTCCAAAGGACCTCCCTAGGGACTTTATCATACGCCTTTTCTAAATCGATGAACACCATGTGCAAATCCTTCTTCCTTTCCCTGTACTGCTCCACCAGTCTTCTAAGGAGATGAATAGCTTCTGTAGTCGAGCGTCCTTGCATAAAGCGGAACTGGTTCTCGGAAATAGGCACGATCTGTCTCAACCTCAACTCCACCACCCTCTCCCAGACCTTCATAGTGTGGCTTAGCAATTTGATACCCCTATAGTTGTTGCAACACTGAATATCGCCCTTGTTCTTGTACAAAGGAATCATCGTGCTCCATCTCCAAGCTTCAGGCATCTTTGCCGTTCTGAAAATACCCTCAAACAACTCGGTTAGCCACTTCACACCTGTCTCCCCCGAGCTCTTCCAAAAATCAACGGGAATCTCATCTGGCCCTGTCGCCCAACCCCTACGCATCTTACGAATCGCAACCTTAACCTCTTCAACCCTTATACGGCTACAGCAATCATAGTCACGACGCCTCTCTGAGTGTGCCAAATCTCCCAGCACAAAGTTTTTGTCCCCCTCTTCATTCAAGAGTCCATGGAAGTAAGACTGCCATCTCTTTCTAATGAGAACCTCATCTACTAGTATTTTGCCATCTTCGTCCTTGATGCACTTCACTTGATCAAGGTCTTGAGTCCTCCTCTCTCTAGCCTTTGCTAACCTGTATAACTTCTTATCCCCACCTTTATCCTCTAAAGCCGCGTATACGCTTTCAAAAGCTGCCGTTTTAGCTGCCGTTACCGCTAACTTAGCCTCCTTCCTAGCTATCTTATACACCTCCCTATTCCTTCGCTTCTCCTCCTCATATTTACTCTCTACCAACTTCGCATATGCCCCCTTTTTAGCCTCCACCTTTCCTTTTACTTCTCCATTCCACCACCAGTCCCCTCGATGCTTGCCAGCACGACCTCTCGAGACGCCCAATACCTCTCTAGCCGTCTCCCTTATGCAACTAGCAGTCGTATCCCACATATTATCCACATCCCCACTACTCCCCCAAGACCCCCTAGTCATCAACTTCTTCCCTATTTCCAGTGCACTGGCCATAGTCAGGCTACCCCATCTAATCCTAGACCGGTCATTCACAATCCGCTTTTTTTTCTCCTTCTTGATCTCTAAATCCATCACTAAGAGTCTATGTTGGGTCGAAAGATTCTCATTTGGGATAACCTTACAGTCTTTACAAAGACCTCTATCACCCGTCCTAAGGAGCAAAAAGTCTATCTGAGTCTTGGCCACCGAACTACGAAAGGTAACCAAGTGCTCCTCCTTCTTCGGGAAACTAGAATTAGCTACTCTCAACCCAAAGGCTCTAGCGAAATCCAAGAGTGCGGCTCCCCCTTAATTCCTATCCCCGAAACCAAAGCCTCCATGCACATCATCATAACCCCTCGAAGATACCCCGATGTGCCCATTGAAATCCCCTCCAATGAAAAGCTTCTCAGTATCCGGCAAACCTCCCACTACCTCGTCCAAAACCTCCCAAAAGCGTTTCTTCTCCTCCTCATCCAAGCCCGCTTGTGGTGCGTACACACTAATAATGTTCAAAGTAGACCCTCCAAGGACTAACTTAATTGACATCAACCTATCATTGACCCTCCTAACCTCCACCACTTGCTCTCTCAACTCCTCATCCACTAGGATACCTACCCCATTCCTATTCCTCACACCTCCTGAGTACCACAACTTATACCCGTCTACCTCTCGCGCCTTAGTGCCCACCCATTTAGTATCCTGGACACACGCTATGCTAATCCTCCTCTTCCTTAGGACCTTCACTAGCTCTATGGACTTTCCGGATAAAGTCCCTATGTTCCAAGACCCTATTCTCAACCTAGATGTTTCCTTAACCCCCTTACCTCTCCTTCCCCTCGCCCCCGACCCCGACCCCACCCCCGACCCTGCCCCCAAACCCGAGTGCGACCGATGACATGACCCTACTCGACCATCATCCACCAAAGCCACTAAAACGTGCGCTATAATCAAGGGTAAACCAACTTCACCAACTACTCTATACTAAACAATTATATCACAAGAAAAGCAAAATAAGGTACAAGAGACAAGAACTACACTACCAAACACGATATAGAGCCAATAATTTGCTTCCAGAATACAATACACGTCAAAGTCAGTATAAAATGTAAAAAACTAGACGGCGAGTGTTAAAGCAATGGCAGAAATGTCAACCTAAATAGGCTATCAAGAATGCGATAAAAAAGTCCAAGCAAATGTGAACTACTGAGGACGAAAATAAAGCCTAGGGATAGAAGTCACCGGGGTCAAGCTGTGAGGAGAGAAGGACGGTCTTCTTGCTAAAGTGGTTGGATTCCGGCAAGATGAAGTGTCGAAATTGGTCGTCGGTATCTTGTTATTCGCCAGAATCTGGTTGGTCGCCGGAATTTATGCTAGATCTGACTCGGGCAAGGAACCCGCAAGAAGAAGAAATCGAGACAAAAGAAAAAGAAAAGAAAACAAAGAAAGGAGAACGTTGCCGGTAAAGATGGCGGCAACCGGCGGGAAGTCAGCGGCGACGGCGTTCGTCAGAGCCTCGATGGTACTGCGAGAGGGAGAGGGTAATCGAAGCACTAGGGTTTCGCCGGGAAACGTGCGCTACCAAGGGATTCCAAATCGACCGTCACTGTATAGGATGAGAAATTCCGAGGAGAATAACTGAGCTGTCGGAGCACCGCCGGCGGTGACTGTGTCAATGGCAATAGAGAGAAAGAACCCTCTTTTAACCCTAAATCGTTCGATTGCAGCGACAGGAGAAGATAACAAGGCTAATCAAAATTGACGTGGCTTGGAGATCGACGATGTGGTGGTGGTGGTGGCGGCGATGACGGCGGCGGTGGAGGGAGGCTGGCCGTGGTTCCGATGAAGGAGCGGTGATTGGTAGATAGCGAAAACCAAAAGTAGAGTTGAGAAATCGGGAGACGATAGATTCTTAATGAGAATAAAAAATATTTTTTCTTAATTAATAGTTAGGATATTTATTAGAAGAGAGATAAGTGGGCAAGAAAATCTCACCAATTAATTTATACCATTTCCAATATGAACATGTAAGATTTTAAATGAAAAATAAATCTCTTACTTAGCTCTCATATTTGTCCTACCTAGATTATATCACCATGAACAATTTCAACTCTTATCAATCAATACTTTTTTTTTCTCTTCAATTTTTAGTTTTCTTAGCAAATTCATAGTTGAGTGTTTTAATCTTTTTGTATTTGATTTTTTGCTTTAATCATTGATTTTAGGGGTTTATTTTAGAATATTAATTCATATTCTATTTAAATTTATTTTTATACCCTTTTTCATACAATAAATGATAGTCCAAGTGTATATTTTATTAATCTCTTTTGTGTGTGAATATAGTATTAAATTTGATATGAATGAAATTTTAATACATATTTTATTGAAATTAGTTGTTATATTCTTTTCATACACTAAATGATAGTTCAAGTATATTTCTTGTTAAACTTTTTGTGTTTTAATATGGTAGTAAATTTGATATCAATGAAATATTCTTACATATTCTATTTTATATCACTTTTTTTATATCATTTTCATACACTAAATGATATTTCTGAATGTATGAAGTTGTTATTAAAATCACTTTCCATACTAGAATCATAATAGAATGAAAATTATCACCTTTTATACTGAAAAACGATAGCGTCTCGTTGCAAGAAATTGGAATTTTTTGACGAACAAGAAGAAGAATAGAAATTTTTGGACGAAGAGAAAGAAGTTGGGAATATCTTTCTGGATTAAGAAATTGTAATTGTCTGTTACCGTTGATTTGGAATATGGAATAAGAATATGTTAATTTGGACGAAGAAAAATTATTTGATTTGGATTTTAATAATCTGGGTAACTTTGGGAGAAAATCTTTTGAAATTCTTAAAAAGTAAAAAAAGAAAAAATGATTTTGGAGAGATATGGGGATGATTAATGTCTTTTTTTAACTACCAACTACTTATTAGGGATGATGTTTCCAAATATATTAAAATATTTTATCCTTTTTTACTATTTTGTTATAATGTGTTCAAAATCTATTAGTATGAATTACAAATTAATAAATTATGTTATGACTTGTAATAAACAATCTTATATTGTGTGTGTGTGTATAATATATATTATATATATATATATATATATATATATATATATATATATATATATTTATATATATATTCCCTTGCACAAATAGGTATCTAAGCTAGGTTTGAAGTTTGATTTTAGATTTTAGATTAGATTTTAAAATTTTAACTTTAAATAAATATTTGATCATACAATTTGACTAAATTTTTAAAATCTAATATATTTAATAGTTTTTGGTAGATACTGCTTTACTTTTAATCACAAAATTTTAAGTATTTTTCAAGTAAAATGTATGTTCAAACACAACTTTAAATTTTAAATCTATGATCAAACGAAAGCTAAAAATGAAAAAAAGTACGCAAAGTAAATTTAATTACCTAGTTTTGGATACTTTAAAACTTTATACAATAAGTACCTAAACAACTAAAACTAATTACCCGTTTTAAACTAAGGGCGTATTCGGTATGAAAAAAATATTTTGCAGAAAAATATATTTTATGAATATAAGTGAATTTTTTAATTTAATTTTATGTTCGATACGCTAGTAAAAAATATTATCCTAAAAGCATTTGTATATAATCTAGATAATATTATAGAATGTGAGTGTGGATGTAAAGGTGTGGGGATGGGGCTACAGACTCTGGGATGATGATGAGGTGTGTTGGAGAGTGGGAAGACACAATCAATGTGAAATGTTACTTGTGTAACTTTTTTTTTACGTACATTAGAAAATATTGTAAAATCAAGAACAAAAAAAAACAATGTAAAGAACAATAGGAACAATATAAGAGAACTTTCTTCTTTCTTTCAATTGTGTACAATATAATTCCCAAGACTTCTATTTATAAGATAGGATTATATTGAGGAATATCAAAAGGTATCATAAATATGACATTAATTCTTGAGAATGTGGAAAAAATTATGAAGTTGTGAATGATCAATAAGAGGCAGTGGAGGTCTTGGTATTACTACTGATAAAGGAGGAAGTACACCTAAAAATTTATTGGCATCCACAATTAAATAATAATAATCTTTATAATTATTTATAACAGTCCTCCTGAATCTTCATTGATAGATAATATGTCTCGTTAATACCTTATTATAAAAAATCTTGTGAAAAATAATTTTAGTAAAGAAAAAAGAGTACATATATTTTGTAATACATATTATTTATTGCCTCGTTAAAAATCTATACACTACCCGAATGTGCACGAAATGGATAAATAAATAAAGGGTTGCCACCTCCACCCCCACGTGAAAGAGGAGGGAAGATATAACAAGTCTAGGCACCCATTTTAATTGACAAGTGATAAGTATTAAGCATTTGTAGATCACTGCATATTGGTGAACTAATACAATTGTGAGTAGTGTGAATTGATAAAGAGTTGCATGATCCTTGGGTCTAGTTAAGAATGATGTTTGAGACGTAGATGATGCTCAGAACGTAAGAAATGTGATTAGGTATAGCTGCTATAGACTTCTACTCTAGTGTGCAACTGTAGAGTCATTCGTAGAAATTTTGGATTGGTGTTATCCCGCTAGAAGTCGACAGGAAAAGTGTGCTAAAGTTATTCCCTTTCTTCGACAAGTTGCCTTAAAGCTTAAAGAACAATCAAATTAGTTGTTGTAGCGGAATTACTCGTAGCCTTATTCAATTTGATTGACTACTTGACTTGATATAGTCATCCCTTGTGGGGATTTGTATTCTATTGATAGCAACCCCGAGCTTAGTATGACTTAGAGAATATTTGTATAATTCACCTATAAATATATTGCTTGTCTTTGGGTCATTTGATTATTTGTTGTTGCCCTCGATGTTGATACCCCATTTTGGCCCGCGATAATTTAGTTAATTAATTAAGCTTCTTCAATTTAAACAATTTGAGATAATTATTTTACAAAAATGAAAAATATTTCAAATCATTTTCAAGGAAAATTTTGTCATGTCCCGAGTCTATACTCTGGATGTAATACGATACTTAGAGCCACAAGTGACCCCAAGCTAACTCATGATTTGGCATATACTAAACAATCACATGAAGTTAAAACTGAGCGAAAGCTAAACTGATAAGAACATAAGTTTAGAATTTATCTTAAAATATCTGTAATAATATAAATCTGAAAAGTAAGACCCAATTCTGAAAACAAGCTGAATGTCTAACTCTATGTCTGAAAAGTCTCTACTAACTGACGAGTTGCTGGGGCGAGTCCCCAACTAACTTTAAATACTAAAACTGAAAATAACTAAGAAAGAATCTCTCCTAACTTATGAGTTGCTGGGACAAGTCCCCAACTATGTCCCCAACTAACTCTAAATACTGAAACTGAAAATAACTAAGAAAGCATCAGAAAAGGTCGTCCTTAGATGATGAAGACTCACCACTGGTAGTTGCTGAGATGGTACTGAATCGGGCTAATTACGGAGCTGAGTCTGAGAACCTGAACCTGCATTATGATAGGATGTAACACATAGAATATGTGATCAGTACTTTGATTGTACTGAGCATGCAGAATATGCAAAGCTAAATATATAACTGAATATGCTAAAATACTAATAAGTTGTTTAACTTGTAATGACCCTCCAGGTCATTTTCTATTTTCGTGCTTTTTCCATATTTTGAGATTTCTCACAGCGGCTACAGGTTATTTATGACTTGTCGGGACTGACGGTTTGGTGCTCGAGCCATTTGTTAGGTCGTTATGACCATTTCCCTGTTTTAGAACTTGAACTTAAAAAATCTTTGACTTTGGTCAACATTCTTGGTAGACGTTCTCAGAATCAAATTCTGACAGTTCCATTAGCTTCAGAATGGGGATTTTGGTCTAGTGAAACTCTTGGTCGGGGTCTGGGAGCTTTCGGTTTGGTTTTGTCTTATTTTCTGTGTTTTCAGGCCAGTTTGGCTTATTTGGTTGACTTTGGTCAATCTTCGGAGAAGATGGCCTCGGATGGAAATTCTGTCAGTGATGTTAGCTCCGAAATATTGACTTTAGACTAGAGGGACCTTTGGTTCGGGTCTCGAGACTTTCAGACTCATTTTGGGCCATTGGGTTCTATTTTGAAAAAGTTGGCCAAGAGTTGATTTTGGGCGTGGGGCCAAATTTTTATTAAATCGACCTCCGTTGAGATTTTTGTCGATTATGTTGAGGCCGGAATGCCATTTTTAATTGAGTAGCATAGTTTGATTATGTTCGCGGGACCCTAGATGCATTTTCGAAGGTCCATCTGAGAAATTTCTCTTGTTGGCATGGCTATTGGCTACTGATTGCTGTCATGGCACCAGTCAAGCGTACGCCCACGCATGGACATGGCCGCATGCGCACAACAGTGCCAGCCGATCCCTCTCCCTCCTTTCCCGCGCCTGCGCGTCACCTGGGCCGCGTGCGTATGGATGTGTGCGCAGTGGATGGCGTGCATGCGCGCTGGCCTAGCGCATGGCCTAGCCACCACCTGGACTTGGCGTGCGCCTGCGCCTGGCTGCGGGCGCCGTGTGCGCCTAGGCAGCACTGGCAGCCTTTATTAGGCCATCTCTTTTATTTTTCAATTCCTCCAAACCTAAAAACGTTCCTCCATTGTTATTAACTCCCAAAGCTCATTTCTTCAACTCTGATCATCCAAGATCTTGAAGGTGGAATTATCCTTGGTCCATGATCATTCCTTGACTTCCATTGGTAAGTTTCCGCCTTGAATTCCATAATTCTCCCTTTTAATTCTCCTTGATCAAGAGGACTTCGGGGCTAATTTGGGCCCCAAAACGAGTCCCATTTGCGCTCAACTTTTGGGCATGGGTTCCTAAACCCGTTGTGAATGTAATTATAAATTTTGTTTTCTATTTTGTGGCACGGACCCAGAGGGTCATTTTCCGACCCGATTTCCAGCTCAAATTTTCGTATAGTAATATGGGTGTCATTCTTCTCGTCTTGAAACCCGGGTTATGTTTATGATAGCGTGGCATCTTTCTGAGGCAGTTCAGAAGGGGAAGACACACGAGTGATGGTTCGTGTTTGTAGTTTAGCCCCGAGGTAGGTTACGATTTACTTTTCTAGACTGAGTAAATTTATATCATATATATTATTGGAACATTAGGTTGGATCTTAGGGTAGTATTAGGATTAAATCCTGTGACTCATAATAAATTAGCCATTTCGATATTAGAATAGAATTATTACTGTTATACTTATTCCAGGAGCTCGTAGTACTATTGTGGCTAGCATAGAATCCTTCGTTTGCTTTTAGGAGGTTTTATAGGTAGAGTAGATGCTTTTAGTTATTTTCATAGTTATTTTCCATTCTTTTCGCCTTATTGATTGGTTGTGTGTAACTATGGGCCCGAGGCCATAGCTTGGATTTGGACGGAGTTCCAGGTCAGTTCTCTTGGTTGGAGGGTGTTTTGCCTTGTTTTCCCTTGTTGCGTGCTATATTCTCTGAATGTGGAAATTACATGCTCATATTGCATTCACATGCCTAACAGTATGAAAGCAAAGGTTTTTGAGGCTTTAGGTTTAAAACTTGAGATTTACTGTGGTTATCATGATTTTTGGATCTTAAAGGGATTATCTTGGGTTTACTATTGATTTGGAAAGAAAAGGAAAAGTACTATTTTTTTATGCCGATCCAAGGGATGTTCCCACACCTTTTCCCCATTTTACTTTCTATATATATATATATATATATATATATATATATATATATATATATATTTATGGTCTGATGCATTATTCCAGGCACCCCGATGCGTTATTCTGGGTTCTTATATATATATATATATATATAGTTTGATGTGTTATTCTGGGCACCCTGATTCGTTATTCCAGGTTTCTACTCTTTATACACTTATGCATCTCATCATCCCTCATTGCATTGCATTACGCTTGAGTGTACTTATATTGTCTGTTGCCTTGGTCTCTCTTTTGGATTATTACCTTCTTCTCTGTTTTCCCGGTTGGATTTGTTTTTGGTTTTATAATTAGATTTAGATGGATCCCTGTAGTTAGCTTACTTTCCTGTAATTTATATTATATATTATCTTTCTGTGCTCGGTCAGCCTATGATGCTTACTAGGTACCCATTGTTTTGGGACTCATATTATACTCTGTATCTTTTTCTGATGCAGCACCTAGTACGAGCCACCCTCGTTGATCCTCCTATCGTTCGACGCCAGCTGCTGTTCGGATCATGGTGAGCTCCCGGAGTTTTGGAGACTATTACTGCTTTCCTTTTATATTTCTGTCTATATTTTGTATTTTGGATAGACAGAGTATGTTGTGTAGCTACTCTGTACTTTAGACGCTCTTGTACCGGTGACACCAGGTTCAGGTTGGTTCTTGTGTATATTTTGTCTTCTTGATCACTTTAGGTCCATTTATGTATATTTAATACTGTTGGTATGTATCTATGCCATTAGCCCTATTTTCCTTTATATATCTTTTCCGCTTTCCTTATTTAAACTACTTTATTTATCTTCCGCATAGTTGGGTTGGCTTGCCTACCGGAGGGTTATATAGGCACCATCATGGTCCAGTTTCAGGTCGGGACAGAGTGGTATCAGTGCTCTAGGTTCACCGATCTCGCTAGTACAACATTAAAGTTTCTAGTAGAGTTTCATGGATCGGTGTAATGAAAAGTATCCTATCTTCGAGAGGCTATAGGACATTCTTAGGGAAGATTCCATCTTGTTTGATTCCTTATCAGGCGTCCTTGACTTTATCAACTTTTAAGTATCTTTGTTTCACTCTTTCTAAGATGGTTTGGACGAGATCAGCAGCGGGTGAGGATGAGGCCCATGCACCTGCAGTTAGAGCCCCAACTAGGGGATGTGGTAGAGGTCGATCCAGAGATCAAGGTAGGGGATGGGTTGCGGCGCCAGCGTATGCCCTGGCTAGGGTACCATCACCAGAGCATGAGGTTGGGGTTGAGAAGGTGCAGTATGAGCTGGAGAGTGTGGGGCTACCCCAACATCCGGTAGGTTTCGTGGCTACTCAGGTACTACAAGAAACCTTGGTTTGGTTACTTGGGTTTCTTGAATGTTTCACTCCACTAGAAGCTTCGCCAGGCACTCCGATTGGTTCTCAAGTTAAAGACGAGGTTCAAACTTCAGCACAGCCAGCGGTACAGAGTTTAGGAGCCCAGCCTGCTGTTGTGGCTCCCTGATTGGAGGTATTGCCAGTCCATACAGTTGTTCCACCTATTCCAGTCAGGCCCGTTATGTCTTCTGGTGAGCAAAAGATGCTTGGTAGGTTTCTGAGATTGGGTCCTACGAGGTTTTCAGGTGCTCCTAGGGAGGATGCGCACAAGTTTTTGACTAGCTTCCAGGAAAGAATGCATAATTTAGGGTTGGTTGAGTCGCATGGAGCAGATTACACCGCATTTTAGCTGGATGGTCCAGTGAAACAGTGGTGGAGGTCGTATATATATAGCTTGTAGGCCAGTCGGGTCACCTTCGCTTACTTGGGCACAGTTCTCCGCAGCCTTCCTAGAGAAGTATGTACCGCATAACATGAGATAACGCTTGATGAATTAATTTGCTGGGTTGGAGTAGGGCTCTATGTCTGTTTCTAAGTACGACGTTCGCTTCCATCAGTTGGCAAGGCATGCCACTATGATTCTGCCACCGAGCATGAGAGGGTGCATCGCTTTGTCCGAGGAGTGACTTTACACCTCCGCTTGGCTACAGAGGGTATGGTAGCATTAGGCCAGTCCTTTCTGGAGGTAGTAGACCATGTCCGCACTATTGAGGGAGTACTTCACGAGGCCCAAGGGGGTAGCGATAAGAGGCCCTGACATTAGGGCAGTTCACAGGCACGAGGTAGGGGCTACTTTGGTAGGGGTCAGCACCAGCAACATTTCCAGGAGCCGGCCTATTCAGGTGGCATTACAGACTGCTGAGGGTTAGCATAGCTAGAGTATTGTTCTAGCTCCATGAGGTGCTCATTCAGGTTCCACAGGTCATGGTAGTCGTTCTGATTCAACCAGGTCTTTACAAAAAAGTATGTTCGGCCGGGGTTGTTTTGAGTGTGGCGAGATAGGCCACTTTGCTAGAGTGTGTCTGTCAGTGCAACACCTTAGGCGACAGGATCAGATGGTTCAGGCCCCCAGGGCTCCAGCACCTCCAGCCAGAGGCGGTGCATAGGGTAGTAAAAGTAGTCCCCAGGGTGCTAGAGGTGGTCCTCAGTCTGGTATATCAAGTGGTTGTGGTAGTCGAGGCCACGTGTATGTAGTTCTAGGTCGGATAAAGGCCGAGGATTCAGATGCTATCATCACAGGTACGATCTCCATTTGTCATCAGTCTGCTTCTGCTTTGTTTGATCCGGGGTCTACATTCTCCTATGTATTTGCCTATTATACTACTCATCTGGAGTCTGCTTGTGAGTCTTTGCTTGTGCCCTTGCGTGTAGCTACCCTAGTAGTGGATCAGGTCTATTGGGATTGTGTGGTGACTATCCTAGGGTATGAGACGTGGGTAGACTTGATTGTGCTAGACATAGTTTATTTTGATGTGATTTTGGGTATGGATTGGCTGTCTCCCTACCATGCAGTCTTGGATTGCTTCGCTAAGACCGTTACTCTACGGATGCTTGGTATCCCTCCTATTGTATAGAAGGGTGCCAATAGCCACATGCTGAGGAGAGTTATATCTTTCCTGAGTGCCCAATGGTTGGTTGGGAAGGGTTTCTTAGCCTATCTTGCCTACATCCGTGATACTAGTGCCACCACACCTTCACTTGAGTCAGTTCCTGTGGTTTGTGAGTATTCGGATGTGTTTCCTTCTAATCTTTTGGGTTTTCCTCCTAATCGTGACATTGACTTTGATATTGATGTTGAGCCAAGCACTCGACCCATTTCTATTACGCCATATCGGATGGCACCAGCTGAGTTGAGAGAGCTTAAGGATCAGCTCTAGGATCTATTGAGTAGAGGGTTCATCAGGCCTAGTGTGTCTCCATTGGGTGCTCTGGTTCTGTTTGTGAAGAAAAAGGATGGGTTCATGTGTATGTGTATTGACTATAGGCAGTTGAATAAGGTGACAGTTAAGAACAAATATCTGATGCGGCGTATTGATGATTTGTTTGACCAGCTATATGGTGCAGCGATGTTCTCTAAGATAGACATGAGGTTCGGTTATCACCAGTTGAGGATTAGGGCTGCGAACATCCCAAAGACTACATTTAGGACTCGACACGGCCATTATGAGTTCCTAGTCATGTCTTTTAGGTTGACTTATGCCCCAACAGATTTTATGAAGTTAATGAACCGTGTGTTCAGTGCCTAATCGGATTCCTTCATAATTGTGTTCATCGACGACATTCTGATATATTCGAGGAGTAAAGAAGAGCATGAGCAACATCTTAGAGTTGTACTTTAGACCTTGTGAGACCATCAATTATATGCCAAATTCACTAAGTGTGAGTTTTGTCTTGAGTCTGTGGCATTCTTGGAGCACGTGGTGTCCATGTAACACCCCAGAACTTCCAGGCCCAAACTTAGCTCAGAAAACTAGAAGATTTTTTTTCAACTGTCAGCAGAACCACGAATCACTTCCACGAGCCGTGGAACAGTCCACGAGTCGTGGAACAAAGATCAAAGGACTGCTCCTCTGAAATTCATCCCACGACTTGAGTCAACGAGCCGTAGAAGTTTCCACGGACCATAGAACTCGCCCGTGGAACCTTCCTAACAGATGACTCCTAGGAACCACGATTGGGTTCCATGACCCATGGAAGTTTCCACGAGTCGTAAACCCAACCCGTGGAACTAATCTTCAGAGACCCAAGGAATTCAGCTCAGGAACCACGAGCGGGATTCCACGACCCGTGAGAGTTTCCACGAGTCGTGAACCCAACTTGTGGAGTTCAGTCCAGTAGCTCAACTTTCAGGACCCGTGGAGTTCAGTACAGTAGCTCAACTTTCAGGACCCGTGGAGTTCAGTCCAGTAGCTCAACTTTCAGGACCAGGAAACCACGAAAGGGTTTCATGATCCATGGAACTTTCCACGAGCCGTAGAACCAAGTCGTGATCCCTGAGTCACGAATTTTAGCAGCTTTTTAAATTATTTTCTAGGGGCATTCCAGACTTTTCCTACCTCTTTTAATGCCTAGGCTACGTCATTTTGACTATTCTAAGCCTGCTTTATTAGTCAAAAACTACCTAAAACATTCATCCTCCAAAATTCATTGGACTTAGAAAGAAAAGAAATAAAAGAAATAAAAGAGGCGATAGTTTTCTCTCAAGAACTAGCAAAGGTCTTCATCAAGTTCAGCCCCAAAGATCCAAGGATTTCTCTGTAGTTTTCTTCACCAGGTATGTGGGATTTCACTAGTGGGTTCCTTTCACCCATTAGGTACATCGATTCCAGTCAGTTCTTCAGTTTCTCCATGAATTGTTCAGACCTAGGGTTCCTAAATCTTAGGAATTCATTGTAATTCAGTTGTTATAGCTTCCATGGTACTAATTACATGTTCTTGGAGAATTGGCATAGTTTTATGTATAAGACCCAGGAACCCTAGCTTGTGTTAATTCTTGTTTTTCATAGGTTATGCTTGCTAGGCAGATTAGTCAGACAATCATGCTTCAGAATTTGAATGCCATATTTTTCAGTATATGTATGTTGCATTATCAGTTAGTTATCAGTATTTTGAGCTATCTATCATTTCAGTGCATTGTTTCTTATATTCAGTTGGGAGTTGACTTAGTACCGAGCGGACGAGGGGATGAAGGCTTAGCTGTCAGTTTAGGCTAGGACCTTTAGTAGTAGTTCCCAACTCACAGAACTATGGCACCACCGTAGGTATTAAAGGAGTCAGCTGTCAGACTAGGTTGCACATCCTTGTCCCTTGAGGACATCAGTAGTGGATCCACATCAGACTTGTTTGTACCCTTGGCAAGGTATGAACACCCTTCTATCTAGCGTTGCAGGTTGGCCCCATAGTTAGGTCAACTTGGGGTATGTCGGTTAATAGTACCTCCCACAGTCAGATTCATGTTGCATTGACCATGTACTCAGTATTTATTTCAGTATTCAGTTCAGCATGTTATATTCATGATTTGTACTTGGTCATTGTATCTAGTTCAGTTTTCAGTTATATTTCAGTATATTTATTTCTATGTTCAGTTCTTTATTGTTCAGTTAGTACATATCCTGCATGCTCAGTACATTCAAAGTACTGACGTATAATTTTATGCTACATCATTGTATGATGTAGGTTCAGGTGCTCAGCATCCAGACCACGCTTAGTTCGACTTCCAGTCCATACTCAGCAGCCTCAATAGTGAGTCCTCATAGCTCGAGGATGATAGACATGCTTTATTTTCAGTCCTTATCTTTCAGTTTCAGATTTTTTAGAGTTAGTTGGGGGCATGTCCCAACAACTCCTATCAGTTAGAGGGCTTCAGACATAGACTAGATTGCAACGGGTGTTAGTGTTGTTTTCAGTCAACACTACACTATTTATATATTTCATATATTCAAAATTTTCATTTGGGTTATTCCCCATTTCAGTTAATAAATTGTTTTTAGCTTCCACACAGTGCTTGTCAAAAAAATTGAACTTGTATACAAATATCATGCCATGGGTTAGCTTGGGATCACTTGTGATACTAAGCACCGTGTTGCGTCCAGGGGGTAGCCTCGGGGTGTGACAAACTTGGTATCAGAGCATAAGGTTCAAGTTTCCTAGGGTGTCTGAAAGACGCGTCAAGTAAATACTTTTTCATGGGTGTGAAGCGCGCCACACTTATGGGACAGGAGCTATGAGATGTCATTAGGAACAACTTCCCTTCTTTCTTTTCCATCTCATGCTATAGAGTATAAACTCTATTTAATTTCCTTCTATTCTAACTCATGCTCTTCGCATTTCAGAAAAATAACTCCCAGAAGAGCTAACGCTAGGAATCAGCCAGCTCTAGCAGACCCTTTGAATGAGCAAGTCAAACATGATGAATTTAGGGTTGCTTTCTAGATGCTTGCCCAGGCCATGACCGCCCAGGTCAATCAGCAGGCTGCAGCACCAGCTCTGCCTCAGACTAACACTGTCGTAACAAGAATCCGAGACTTCACATGGATGAACCCTCCAGAATTTCATGGGTCCAAGTCAGAAGAGGATCCACAAGAGTTTTTGAATGACATTCAGAAGGTGACATATATTATAGGTGTCACTCCAGTCGAGGGTGCAGACTTGGCCGCCTATCAGTTGAAGGAAGTGGCCTACATTGTTACCAGCAGTGGAAAGAATCTCGTGGTACAATATAGGTCCAGTGAGTTAGAATCATTTCAAGACAAGATTTTTGGATCAGTTCTTCCCAATAGAGCTTAGGGAAGCCAAGGTTCAGGAATTCATTAACCTAAAGCAAAATGACATGAGCGTGAAGGATTATTCTTTCAAGTTCATCTAGCTATCCAATTATGCTCCAGCGATAGTAGCTGACTCCAGAGCTCGTATGATCAAGTTTGTATCTGGTGTATCAGATGATGTAGTCAAGGAGTGCAAGACTGCTATGCTGATTAAGGAAAAGGACTTATCTAGATTGGTTACTTATGCCCAGCAGATTGAAGAGGAGAAGATCAAGGAAAGAGGATGAGATACTAAGAGGGCTAGGACAGGTGACTTTAGCTACTCTCAACAGAGGTCATAGGGTGGAAATCTCTCTCAGTTCTGCCAGAAAAATTCAGCTCCAGCTTCATCTTCTGCGAGTGCCCCAGTGCCTAAGTTCAAGAAGGATCGATGGGATAGAGCGCCTGGCTCTAAGTCCCAAGGTACAGTTACTAGTGGGCTCAAAAATCTAGTGTGTAAGAAGTGTGGTAGAAACCACCAAGGTGAGTGCATGGTAGGTAGTGGAAATTTCTTTGGGTGTGGTAAGCCAGGCCACATGATGAGGGATTGTCCGACAGCTTCTCAAAAGGGTAAGGATGTTCACCCACAGACTCAGACTGGTTCTACAGCAGAGCTAGCAGGTTTCCCTACTCAGCAGGGTGCCTCATTTGGAATAGGTGGTGGTCAATGCCAGAACAAGTTATATACTCTTCAGGCTCGACAGGACAAGGAGGATTCTCCTGATGTGGTCACGGGTATGTTGTGAGTCATTAATACTGATGTCTATACATTGTTAGATCCAGGGGCTACACTTTTCTTTATAACTCTATGTATAGCAGTAAACTTTGGTGTCAGTCCAGAAACCCTCCCAGAACCCTTCTCAGTCTCTACTCCAGTTGGTGACCCAGTTATAGCTAGACGGGTATATAGAAATTGCCCTGTTACAATTTCCCAGAAAGTCACCTCAGCAGATCTTGTATAGTTAAAAATGGTAGATTTTGATAACATTCTAGGCATGGATTGGTTACATTCCTGTTATGCCTCAGTCAATTGTAGAACTAGGATCATTCGGTTTCAGTTTCCAAATGAGCCAGTATTAGAATGGAAGGGTAATAAATTAGTGCCTGTAGGTCATTTCATATCCTACCTTAAGGCCAGAAAAATAATTTTCAAGGGGTATATCTATCATCTTGTTCGGGCCAAGAATTTAAACTCCGAGACCCCAACTCTTGAGTCAGTTCTAGTAGTAAGTGAGTTTCCAGAAGTGTTCCCAGAAGATCTTCTCGGAGTTCCTCCCGAAAAGGAAATCGACTTCGGAATAGATCTCCTTCCAGATACCCAGCCTATTTTGATTCCTCCTTACAGAATGTCTCCAGCTGAGCTTAAGGAATTGAAGGAACATCTAAAATACCTTCTAGATAAGGGCTTCATCATACCCAACATATCTCCATGTGGTGCCCCAGTGTTATTCATGTGTAAGAAAGATGGTTCTCTCAGGATGTGCATTGACTACCGTCAATTGAACAAAGTCACAATTAAGAACAAATATTCCATCCCCAGGATTGCTGACTTGTTTGACTAGCTTCAGGGTGCTAGTTGTTTTTCCAAAATAGACCTCAGATCCGGCTACCATCAGCTCAGAGTCTGAGATAGTGACATCCCGAAGACAGCCTTCAGGACTCGGTATGGTCACTATGAATTTGTAGTCATGTCTTTTGGACTAACCAATGCTCTTGCAGCTTTCATGGATTTAATGAATAGGGTGTTCAAGCAGTATTTGGACTTGTTCGTTATCATCTTTATTGATAATATCCTTGTTTATTCCCGGAATGAGGAGGAACATGTGACTCATCTGAGGTTTGTTCTCCAAACTCTCAAAGATCGTTAGCTATTCGCTAAGTTCAGCAAATATGAATTCTGGTTGTAGTCTATCACTTTCCTGGGTCATGTGGTATCCAGCAAAAGGATCAGAGTGGATTCTCAGAAAATTGAGGCAGTAAAGCACTGGCCCAGACCCACCTCTCCAATTGATACTGAAATTTCTTGGGTTTGGCCGGCTACTATAGGAGGTTTGTTGAAAGATTTTCATCCATAGCTGCCCATTGACCAAGTTGACTCGAAAAAGGTCAAGTTTCAGTGGTCAGATGAGTGTGAGAAAAGTTTCTTAGAGCTGAAGACCAGGTTGACTACAACTCATGTCTTGACTCTACCAGAGGGTTCAGATGGTTATGTGGTTTATTGTGATGCATCTAGGGTCGGCCTAGGTTGTGTTTTGATGCAACAGGGTAAGGTTATAGCTTATGCTTCCAGACAACTTAAGGTCCATGAGAAGAACTACCTGACTCATGACCTAGAGCTTGCAACAGTTCTGTTTGCCCTAAAGATTTGGAGACACTACTTGTATGGTGTTCATGTTGATGTGTTCACAGATCATAAGAGCCTCAAGTATGTGTTCACCCAGAAAGAGTTGAATCTTTATCAGAGGAGATGGCTTGACTTCCTCAAATATTATGATATGAATATGTCCTACCATCCGGGTAAGGCCAATGTATTGGCTGATGCTCTCAATAGACTATCTATGGGTAGCGTATCACACGTTGAGGAAGAGAAGAGAGAATTAGATAGAGATGTTCACCGGCTTTCTTGATTAGGAGTTTGCCTTATGGACACATTAGATGGTGGTATGATAGTCCAAAATGGGTTAGAATCTTCATTGGTAGCGGAGGTTAAGGAGAAACAGGATAGTGACCCTATATTGCTTCAGCTGAAGGGTGCAGTTCTTCAACAGAGAGTTGGGGTTTTCTCCCAAGGAGGAGATAGTGTACTTCGTTTTCCTGAAAGTGTCACCCATGAAAGGGGTGATGACGTTTGGCAAGAAAGGGAAGCTTAGTCCCAGGTATGTAGGTCCTTACAAAATCCTGAAAAAGGGTTGGTAATGTGGCCTATGAGTTAGAATTGCCAGCAGAACTAGCAGCGGTTCATCCAATATTTCACATTTCCTTGCTGAAGAAGTATGTCGGGGATCCAACATCGATAGTACCATTAGAGGGTGTGGCTGTGAAGGATACCCTCACTTATAAGGAGGTTCCAGTTGAGATCCTTGACCGTCAGGTTCGTAGGTTGAGAAATAAAGAAGTCGCCTTAGTAAAAGTTTTGTGGAGGAATTGGTCCATAGAGGGAGCTACATGGGAAACAGAAGAAACCATGATGGCCAAGTACCCTCATCTCTTTCCTTATGACTCAGTTTTAGCTTGAGGTAATAGTTCCTCTCCACTATCTCAGTTTACTCTTGTGTAATTCAGTCGTAGTACCTCATTCCATCAGTCATCCTTGCATTTTAGCATATTTGCATGTTCATGGAACTCAATTCAGCTAGATATCAGTTTTTAGTACTCAGTTGGTAGGGATTGCAGCTCCTTCCCTCCAGCCTCAGCTTATCTAGTCTTCATTCGAGGACGAATGATCCCAAGGGGGAGATATTATAATACCCCAGAACTTCCAGGCCCAGACTTAGCTCAGAAAACCAGAAGAAATAAAAAAAATTCAACTGTCAGCGAAACCACGAATCACTTGTACGAGCCATGAAACAGTCCACGAGTCATGGACTGGACTCGCGGAACAAAAATCAGAGGACTGCTCCTTTGAAGTTCATCCCATGACTTGAGTCAACGAGCCGTAGAAGTTTCCATGGACCATAGAACTCGCCTGTGGAAACCTCCTAGAAGATGATGCCTAGGAACCACGATTGGGTTCCACGACCCATGGAAGTTTCCACGAGTCATGAACGCAACCGGTGGAACCAATATTTAGACACCAAAGGAATTTAGCTCAAGAACCACGAGTGGGATTCCACGACCTGTGGGAGTTTCCATGAGTCGTGAACCCAACTCGTGGAGTTTAGTACAGTAGCTCAACTTTCAGGACTAGGAAACTACGACAGGGTTCCACAACCCATGGAACTTTCCACGAGCCATAGAACCAAGTCGTGATCCCTGAGTAGCAAATTTCAGCAACTCTTCTAATTATTTTCTAGGGGCATTCCAGACTTTTCCTACCTATTTTAATGCCTAGTCTATGTCATTTTGACTACTCTAAGCCTGCTTTATTAGTCAAAAACTACCTAAAACGTTCAATTTTTCCAATACTTTTGGTTAAGGTTCTCATCACAAGGAACACAATCAAACTATGGATACTAAGAATTAAAATATTACTTCTAACACATACTTTATGACTTTTTAAATTTTTTATTTTTTGATAGATAAAATACTTGGCACTTCCATTATTCTACGAAGGTAGAAAAAAACTTTTCATTAAAGCTATCCACATATCAGCTTGGAGCTAAATATGCTCAGCTAGTGAATTTTTCTTTTTTGAATCGATTTTTGAAGTTTATACTTTCAATAAACTATGATTTAATCCCAACTTATGGGATCGATATAGTCTATATTTATAAGATAGTAAAACTAAATAATAAATTAAAAAAATTACATACTACTAAGACTTCAACGTGCCAAACAATTAACTTTTATTTTCTTCTATTAAGGAAATAAATTTAAGATGCACCGAAAGAAATCAAAAATAGCTATTTACAATAGATTTTTTTACCTTACCTTTTTTTGTTTTAAGTGCTACTTATCTTGCCTTCCTCTCCCTCTTATGAGTTCTCTATGATCAAAGGAACAACCCACGAGGAACATATAAATTAGCTATTTAAGAGAATTGAATATTCTTAAGTAAGTTGGATAGCTAGAGTGAATTTTCAACTTGATTTTGCCAGAAATTTACCGGAGAAAAAATCAACTTCATGAAGTCAGTTGAAAGTCCATGAATATGCTTCAAAAATCATTAAGCAAAATTTAGAATACAAGCCTCCGGATGAAATCAAAGCATTGAAAGGAGCTTTACCTTGAGTTCGTAAAAATAAACTTGATTAAAGACAAATTTTGTATATATTCAAGAAGATTTAAATAACATTCGAATTTTAATTGAAGAAATTGAAAAAAAGTATATCAGAATCTTTTTTTGAACATTTTGCCTGAAAAAACTACAAAACAATATATATTAGTACTATTTTAAAATTCTAAAATTAAAACCCTAATTCAGAAACAGACAACAATATAATCAGGGGCTCAATCTAAAATAAACTTTTTGAAGTGAATGATTACCTTAAATAGAGAAAATAGAAAAAAGAGAAGATCTGCCAACACCCAATTTCTTGTTTTCAAATTGAGTTTTAGAAATTCAAATTTTCTTGTTTAAAATTTTTCTATGTTCTAGCAGGGAAATGTAAATCAAAGAAAGGAAAAAATAATAACTACATTGAATCAGAGGAAAAAATGCATAGAGAAAACCTAAATATTATATCTTTGACGAAGGTGAAAAAACATTAAAAGAGAATCAAAAGAAAAGAGACGAACAACTCTCTATACAACTATGATGTGGCAATGGGAACAAATGACATGTAAATAATGCTACGTAAGCTAATGAGATAAATGACTTAAAGGTCCTTGATTGCAATTTTATTGACATGAAACAATCAAGTCTAAACTTGGTTCTTCTAATATATAGAAATAAAGGAAAAGGGTAAAAAAAAATGCTCTTCTTTTATCTATTGGATCAAAATAGTAAAAACTACATAATTAATCAAACATCCTTACCATAATTACATAATATCCCACTATTTTAAAATAATTACATATATCTCACTAGATTGTATTTTTCATACCAAAACGTGTATCCCAACATACTCCTATTACTTCGCCCCAAATCACTCCTTCCCTCAAATCTCTCCAGCTTCTCCCTCAAATCTCTCTCACTAATCAAAATTTTCACAGATTTACACACACTTGTAATTATGCCCCTGCATATGCACATCCGTACACACACACTTGCCTCATGTGTTCATGTGCTTATTGATTTTTTCTGTAAATTCGTTTGGGCAGCAGTCAAATGATTCAACTGAATGTGGCGCCACCACCGTACACGATGGCAAGAATGGTGACAGAGTCACCCGGGCTTGATTCCGCCATTGAAGAGACCTTTTAAGGTTTTTTTTTTCAAGATTCTCGGATTTTCAGACACCCATTAACAACATACTTCCATGGATAGCATTCAATCAAACCTTTTTGGGCAAAATCCAAAAACTCCCTTTTCAGATTTACCCATTAATTTTGAATGGGAAGAAGAATTCTTGGATCAAGAAACTACAGTATCTACTAAGGAAAAGGACACAAAATCAGAATGCAGAAAGTAGTCCTAGGAACACATTGTTGTCTAGGAACAATGAAGTGCCTTCTCCGACCTTTGTTCCGGCTGTTAGAGACTTTGAAGAAGAAGACTTTGCTGAAAATAGATCCAAATTTAAAAACGATCAAGTCAAAATGAATGAATTGCACAAAAAATTGAAATCAAGAACAAGGGACTCAAACCCAGATGTTATTTTCCAGTGTTACCAACTTGTTACCACGTATCCAGTGTTATTTTCCATGTATCCAAGTATACATATATCTATCTGAGTTGTAAATGTGTAACTTTTGTAAATTTAAAGTTTCAAATCAAAACAAAGCAATACGTATCCAGGGATAACATTGTAAGCAAATCTTGTGTTACATGTATCCAGGATTAATTCATGTTAACATGTATCCCAATACTACTGCAACCTGCTATTTGAGATGTTGGTAACATGTATCCTTAACACTGTTACAATGTATCCAAGCTTACAAACTTGTATCCAATATTAACATGTATCCAAGTATACCTATATCTATTTGCTGTTTAGATGGGTATCCTTAGATATTGGGAAATATCCTTAACACTGTTATAATGTATCCAAGCTTATAATCTTGGATACAGTGTTAACAGTGTATCCAAGTATACCTATTGTTGTTTGCTGTTTAAATGTGTATCCTTAGATATTTGAGATCTATTATTACATGTATCCTGTATAATGGAGTTACTTGCTAGTTTGATGTGTATCCAAGTAATTTTAAATTGAAATTTGAATTCTCCAGTTGTTTGTGGAGATGAGGATACTGCAGATTTACTCCTCATTAATTGTAAATCTGTTATTTCCTTTTAAAGCGCCCTAATAGTAATAGATTTACAATTAATGATTTACTCCTCATTAATTGTAAATCTGTTATTTTCTTTTAAAGCGCCATAATAGTAATAGATTTACAATTAATGATTTACTCCTCATTAATTGTAAATATTTTATTTCCTTTTAAAGCGCCATAATAGAAACAGATTTACCATTAATGAAGAGGTTATATGTATCCAGGATACACGAAAATACAAAGGATACATGCCTTCCCTTTTTAAACTACCGGGGAAAATATAATATTTTAAAATAGTGGGATAAAACGTAATTAGGGACCAAACTACTGTGTTTTATGTTGTTTACACATCAAAATATCCTTAACCTAGTAGAAATAATTTAAATTTCCCCCCCTTTCTACCTATTTGATCAAAAATACCTTTAACATATTCGAAATAATTCAAAAATATTTTCTAACGCCAATTATATATGTCACTAATTTTTTTTACCTTACTTTAGAAATTATTTTATGTTCTTTTGATTTGTAAAATTTATTTTGAAAAGTTCTTGATCGTTTATCTTACCTAATAGAAGTACTTGCTTTAATTAAACAAAATGTATGAACTAACATGTGTATTACCCGAATATATGTTGCTTAAAAATAGTTTCTTAGTCACAAAAAAAGAAAATTTCTTTTCCATTATGCGTGTATGTCGAGAAAAAGATAATTTTTTGTTGAGATTTTAAAAAAAAAATATTTCTTTAGAAAGAATGCAAATAAAATATCACTTAACATAAATTATACAAAAATCTTAATAGTTTTAAAAGATTAAAACTGTAAAAAAAAAAGATATATAACTAAAATGCTAATAGTAGTAAAATTGACTAAAAAGATGAAATGTAATTTATTTGAATTTGAAAACTAGAAAGGATTTTAATTTTTTTTTAATATTATAAAAATGTTATATTTATGAGGGAAAGGACACATGCTGGTCATTTTGAAAAGAAACGGCTCATATTTGACTTATTGGACAAAATAAAAAATTTTGATCTTTTTAAATAGCCCAAATTCAATCCATTTAGCCTAATATTGTAATCTCTGTTGACTCTTTCTTTGATTTTCTTCTATCTTTTTTTGTTTTACTCATTTTTTTACTTTTTTTGTTTTGTTTTTTCTATTGTTTTTTTAATTTTTTTGCTGGCTTTTTTATTTCTTTTTTTTGGTTACTCTTTTTTATTTCTTTTTTGTTATATAAGGTGTATAATTGCACTCTACTCTATGTACCTACATTTTGTTGCATTATGGATTTTTTTCTTTTTTTGCCTATAAAATATAAATTAAGTAAAAAGATAAGGAATGTTAGTTTGCAAACGTCTTTTGATCATTGTTATGTTATGATACACTTGCCTCATCAAATTACAATATTTGTTTTTGGTAACTAATATTATCTTATTAATCAACAATGAGAAATAATATATACAATTGTAACTGTATCAATATGTACATGTATCTGATACAATATGTGTTTGTATCAATTGTTATCTCATACAATTATATATGATATGTATAGAAGTTGTATAATTATTGTGTAAAATATGTATATGTATAAGATTTCTATAAAAATTGTATAATTACTGTATAAAATATAATGTGTATAGAAACTGTATAGTTATTATATAGAATACGTATCTGTATAAGATTTATATAAAAACTGTATAGGATGTGTATACTACATAATTATTGTATAAAATATGTATTTGTAAAAGATTTCTATAGAAACTATATAGGGTGTGTATAAAAATTATATAATTATTGTATATAATATGTATCTGTATAAGATTTCTATAGAAACTATATAAGATGTGTATAGAAATTGCATAATTATTTTGTAGAATATGTATATGTATATGATGCATATAGAAACAATATCATCGTTGAATAAAAATGTATCTATTACGATTGTATATGTATTGTATTGTATCTATATATATCATATTGTATATTTGTATCAATATATATGGAGGTTGTATCAATATATTAGAAGAAGAAGATGAAAATAAAATAAAAATTGGATTAGTTTTGAAAAAATACGCTCTTTTTATATTTAATTATCAAAAAAAGTTACAAATAGAGAGCAAAAAAAGATATAAAAAAGAGCGGCTAAAAAAAATAGTGAAAAAAAGAGCGATGATTTTTTTTCTAAATATAATTGCATTAAAAGTTTAGAAAAAAATTTAAGAAAAGGAAGAAAAAGGAGAGAAAAAAGGAGAAACAACAAACTTTACAAAAGACTACTAATTGGTATTAAAATTCTCTCGGTCATTTGGGGTGTGTTCGGTACGAAGGAAAACATTTTCCGGAAAATGTTTTCCTATTTTCTCATGTTCGTTTGGCTTAAAACTTTTGGAAAATATTTTCCTTAGGAAAACAAGTTCCTTCAAAATAAGGAAAATGACTTCCTTAATCTAAGTAGGAAAAACAAGTTCAATTTGCATATCACCCCGACCACCACCTCCTACTAGCCCCCCCTCCACCCCCCCCCCCAAAAAAAAAAATTAGAATTTTTAAAATTTATATTTTAAAAAAATTCAATTTTTTTCTTACTCCACCTCCACCCCCTACCCGCCCCTACAAGCCCCCCCACCCCCTACCACCCACCCCCACCCCCGATTTTTTTTTAGGATTTTCTAATTTTTTTTTTTTTTAAATTCAATTTTTTTCTTACCCGATCTCCACCCTCTACCCCCCACCTCCTACCCGCCACACCCACCCACCACCACACCTCCACCCCCTAAAAAAAATTTACATAGGTTCAAGTGGGTTCATATGAACCCACTTCGTCGAAAAATTACACTGTATATATAATCAGTCTTTGAAAATATACCATATATATATTAATTCTTGAACCCACTATGAAAATGTGCAGCGCTTGGCCTAGTGGTAAAGTGAGTTCAATTTTATCCCCACGACGCGAGTTCGAACCCGTACATGCCCTCCTTTTCTTTTTTGATTTTTTCCAGGTATGCGCCTTCTTATTATACCAGCTGGCAGCTACTTATTTTTCAATTCTTTTATTATTTTAATTTTAATTAGATCCCCATTATTCCCCATTTCCCAAAGACCCAAACAAATACAGTTAATCCCTAATTCTCAATCACCACAAATTCCAGCGACCAACTTAAACAAAAAACGAAAAAAAAAAAATTACAGCTAATTAGCAAGAAAATAAGATCTCATATAAACATTCAACCTCAAAAAATTTATCAAGTTTGTTCTTTACTCTCTATTTTCTATTTTCTATTTTCAATCTTTCATTTTCATATATATAGAATTATTGCAGTTATTTTTTATTTTCTTCAACTTAAAAATACTTACTATTTAAAATTGAAAAAAACTACAATTAATTTCTCGTTAATTTCAGTCACCTTTTTTAAAAAACTTTCAAAATTCATTGGATACAGGTTCATCCAAAAGATATTTTGCTTCAGGTTCTAAATCCAATGAAAAGATATTTTGCTTCGGTATCATCCAAGTAACCAAGTTGCCACAATTAAATTTATCCGCTCAAAATACTCCTCGCGTGGAAGAGAACTTGAATTGATTAGAAGAAAATCATCATTCTACTAAAAAGCAAAAGCAATGAGTAAACTTGAATTTCTACTAAAAAGCAAAAGCAATGAGTAAACTTGAATTTTTTATTAGCAGATTTAAAAAAATAAATTGGGACTATCATTTGGATGATCGTGATGAGATTAGACGAGCATATATCCAAAGAGGTCCTCATCAACCTCGAGTTCGCGAGTTTCTTCAAAGAGATATTTCTGGATTAAAACATCATTTAATCGTAAATGGTTTAAAAAAATATCAGGATTGATTGAAATAAAGTGAGATTGAAGATGCCACTTATTGTTTGTGTTGTTATTATATCAAAATGAAAGCAGTCATCAAGGTGGAGGCGAAGCATTTTCAAGTATAGGATTCAGAAGTTGACACAAAAAGAAAAGATTAGATACACACGTTGGCTGGCCGAACAGTGATCACAATCAGGCAAAGAAGAAGTGTGAAGATTAATTGACTCATTTTCTAGTTTTGACATCAATAAAATATTGAGAATGACTAAATTATATCTTGATGATTTTGGTGAAAATATATTGGTCACTCTCAAGAATCAGTTAGAGACTTATATTGTTGATGTTCGTGACTTTGATGAAAGATTCTCTAATCTAAAAGGACTTGGTGACCTCTCTGAGGAGCTGGTTAAGCCAAAGAAACACTTTAATTATCCTCTTGTGTTTCGTCTTGTAAAGTTTGCATTGCTCCTGTCGGTTGCCATTGCTACAGTTGAAAGAGCCTTTTCAGCAATGAAGTTAATCAAGAGTGAATTGAGAAATCAAATGGATGATGATCTCATGAGCAGTTGTATGATGCCTTATGTAAAAAAAAAATATATTTAATACTGTTTCTGATGAGAGTATTATGAATAGGTTTCAAGAAATGAAAACTCGTAGAGTAGAATTGTAACAATATGTTTTAGTTACTCCATCTTTGTTTTGTTTGCTTCGTTGCGTATTTTTTTTTTATATATTGAACTCACTTGGTGAAAAGTCTAGGTCCGTCACTGCCCACACCTCCCACTCCCTCCCCCCCCCCCAAAAAAAAAATTAAAATTTTAAAATTTATTTTTTTTAGAAAATCAAAAATATTTTCTTACCCTACCTCCAACCCCTACCCCAACCCCCCACCCCTACCTGCCACCCCACCCACCCCCACCCCACCCACCCCACACCACACCCCCCCCAAAAAAAAAAATTTAAATTTTTTATTTTTTAAAAAATATCAAAAAAAAAAATTACCCCACCTCCACCCCCTATCAGCCTCCCCTCCAAAAAAATTATTTTTTTAATTTTATTTTTTAAGAAAATTGATTTTTTTTCTTATCTCACCCCCTATCCCCACCCCCAACCCCCAACCAGCCCTTCCCCCCCCCAAAAAAAAATTGTTTTTTTTTTAAATTATAATTTTTTCATTATCCCACCCCTTTATCCTATTCGTTCTCATTGTTTTGTGTTAAATAAATACAAATGCTTTTAGAAAAAAAAAATTATTTGCGTACCGAACACAAGAAAAAAATAAGTAAGAAATAACTTGTTTTCTAGAAAATAAGAAAAATATTTTCTATAGAAAATATTTTCCTCCATACCGAACACACCCTTGATGTTAATTATTTCTGCCGAAGTATTATTTTTGTCCTTATCCTTATTTATAATTCTAATAAGATATTTTAAGATCGTGTGAACTACGAGTATATTAACTATTATTTAGCACTTTCTCCATTTTTTTAGTTGTCGTGTATACTAAAAATAGTTATTCATAAATACTTGTCAATTTAAAAAATCAAAAGAGAATTAATTATTATTTTTCAACTTTGTCCTTAGCATTAATTATTCTAGAACTAAAAAACACATAAATAAACAAAGATTAATAAGGGGTATATAAGTTAAATTACACTCCTAATTAATTTTTATTAATGATTGTGCAAAGTCCTATCATGACAATTAAAGAAGAATAGAGGGAGTAGCTGAAAAAGATTTTTTAGGTAGAAGGAGGGGCAAATTTGAATAAGTTTTAATATGTTAAAGACATTTTTTATCCAATAGTCGAAGGAGGGACAAATTTGATCTAGTAGATGAAAAAAAAACATTTTTGAACCTTTTTTTTATAAAGAAAGAGTTAAAAATACCTCTCTAACGACATGTTTGGATTGACTTATTTTAAGTATTTTTAAGCCAAAATAATTTTTAAACATGTTTGAAGTGTTTGGGTCAAGTAAAAATGTTCGGTCTGCAAAGAACAATCAAAGGAGTTTTCACTTCCTCAATTAAGGGCATTCTAGTTCGACATGCTACCTTCTCGATGTATCGATTCTTGGTAGACAAGGCTGGTTTAGATCGAGACGCCCACCTTTCGGTCCGGGGCTGAAGTTTTCTCTTTCTGTCGGAAAAACGAGCTTCGCTTCTGGCAAAACATCGGGCGGGTTACGAATTCAGATTAGCTACTGCCAAAGAGGCCAGGAACGAGCTTCCGCTTTATCTAAAGAAAAAACCTCTTCCTTTCTCTCTTCCTGATCAGCGGATTCAGAGTGATTAGGTGAAGTCACTTTCAAATAAAATAGTACGAGTTGTAAAAGCGTAAGAGCTATATAGAACCACCTTTGGCCGGTCCAGTACGATAGACCAGGGGGGGTCCGCCAATGCAACACGATAGAAGAGTTCGCTCCGTCGCGTAAGATCCTCGAATCTAAATCAACCACGACTGAACCAATTCACTTGAGTGAGACAAAGGAGAGTGCCTATATCCCCATTGAGATTTTAAAATATTTTTTAAGCTAAAAAATGCAAAAATAAGTCAAAAGTTATAAGTTAAAATTCCTAACTCATGATAAGTCAAAAGCTATAAGCCCATCAAAACACCTAGTTATTAATTAAGTTTACCCTTTGACATATTATATGATCAAAATTAACCCTTTCATTAAAAAAATTAATAAAATTACCCTTAATCGGATGAAAACCCCTAAATCCACCCAAAATACCTGATTTTAACTAAATTACCCATTTCCCTCCTTTAACCAGATCTAGACCCACCTAATTAACTTAACCCTCTTCCGAAACATACACACAACCCATTTCCCCCAAATTCACTGCCACCGCCGGAAATAGAATAAAGAAGAAGAAACAAAACAAAATTCTTGCCATCAATCCCAATTTTTTCCAGCAAGGGTTGCTTTCATTAGTACTATCAAACAATCTGTCTCAAGCTTACTTCTACAAACAAGACAAATAGGGTGTTTGAACAATCAAGTATCAGCACATTCAATATGGAAGCCATAATTACAACCTGGTACAATTCTCGCCACTTGTTCACTCTCAATAAAATCCAAACAAACAGCAGAATCGCTCTCCTCTTCCTCACTCTCGCACTTGCACACACTCGAGAAGCTAGAGCAACTCAACAATGGATTCCACCATACAAAAAGTCCACACGCTTACCCAAATCGTCTGCCTCAAACAAATCGTCAAGCGACTGCTGCCACTGCTACTGACACTATTTTCTCTCTCTTTCTTACTCCCTCTCTTCCACCTGACACTATTTGATTTAAAACTCAAATGGTCAAAACTAGAACAAAAAAGGAATTCGATGTAAAAAAAAAGAAAGAAAGAAGAAGAAATGTTGAGTTTAAGGGACGGCCAATAGATGGGGTGGCAATTCTGGCCCATTTACGGCGGTGACAGTGAATTTACATTTTTGAGGGGGTGAGGCTCCATTACATTTTTTATATAAATATACTCTCTCCGTGAAAAATTAATTAGGAATATAATTTAATTCATATATTTTTTATTAATATTTATTTATTTATTTATTTATGTTTCTCTTAATTCTAAAATAATTAATGTTAATAATAAAATTAAAAATAATAGTTAATTCTTTCTTGATTTTTAAATTGACAAGTATTTTAAAATAATTATTTTTAATATACATAACAATTAAAAAGGAAATGAGGGAGTATAAGATTGTAGGTCCATTTTCTACTTTTTTTTAAAAAGCAATGAACAAGAGAGAGAATATATGTGGGTTCATAGCATAATAAATTGCATTAGATAAATATAAATTTATTTATTTGTGTGAAAAATTTAAATGTAATAAGTCTATAAATTTATTTCTTTTACTATTCTTTCTCTATCATTATATTTGTGCAAACATATACTAAATAAACATATGTACATTAATGAGGGAAAAACAATTATACGTAAATTTTTTGAGTAATTAAGAGTACCTTTGCATAGTTTTTTTAATTTTTTTTTATCTACACTTTTTTCTATTTATTTCTTTAAAAAATCGTATACATTGTTAAAAAAATTAGTTATTTATAAGGAATATAATAAAAAATTTGATAGTAAATTCCTTTTATGCAAATAAATAATTTTTTTTATTGTAATATATCAAGAAATATTGACAACGTTAAAATGTAAAATCAAAATAAAAAACAAATCAAATTATATCAATTTTTAAAATGTAAAAATAAACCAAATCAAGTAAAAAAAAATGTGAATTTTTCTTTGATTTGATTTGATTTTTCGTGAATACGCTTACTTTCATCACTTGTTGAGGAAAAAACTGTCTAACATAGAAATATTTTTTATTGTATTTGAGTTTAGGTGAATGTGTTTGACAGACTTAATTTAAGAAATAAAAGGAAATTTTTTAGATTTATGATCTAAAATAAGCCAAGGATATTTGTATGACTATAAATCAAATTATAAAGGGTAAAAAAGATATTTTATAGTTAAATTAATACTAAGTATATAAAAATATCCCTTTTTAAAAATTAACTAAAAGGAAAAAAAGGTTATAAATTAAAACAAAAAGAGTATTTATTAATAAAAACTGGATCAGTATATATAAATGGGTGAAAATCATTTACACTCCCCCCAACTTTACTTTAAAAATCAAACTCCTCCCTCAACTTTGAAAAATAATCATTCTCCTCCCTTTATCCTATGAAATGTCTATTTTATCCTTGACATTTGCAATCCTCCATCTATGTAATTTCTTTTATATTATATATAATACTTATTTATTAATCTAAATAGTTTTTAGATTTTTATTTAAGTTTATTAATATTATAAGTAGAATATTTTTTTAATAAATTTGTTGTAAAATTAAATATTATTTTTATAATTATTTTAATATTAGGTATATATGATTGTTATTAATGAAATATTTTTCTAAATTATAATTTAAAATTTATAAATAAATAATCTTTTAAGAATTGTGTGACCAGAATATCATGGGTTCAAGCCATGAAAGCAACTTCTTACAGAAATGCAGGGTAAGATTGAGTACAATAAGCTCGTGTGATTCGGCCCTTCCCCGAAACTCGTGCATAGCAGGAGTTTTAGTACACCGGCTGCCTAATCTTTTAAGAATTTGTTATAAAAAAATATTTATTTTTATTAATCATTTTTGTATACCTGTATCGAAATATATTTATAAAGTTATCACATTATAGTTTTCATTATATTTTTATTTTCTTTCTATAGTTTTTATTATTAATAATAAAATAATTTTTTATTCTGTTCATTTATTTTATTATAGACACCATTAGCTTTTATACTGGATCAATATTTTTTTGTTTTCCTTTTTTGATGAAAATAGTATTTTTATAGATAATTTATTACACAAATTAAAAAATTCAAAATTATCATAATTTTAAGGAAGTAAAATAAATAAATGTTGATAATGTAAGGGTAGAATAGACATTTAGAAAAGTCAAGTAGGAAAAGGGGGGCGGGGGAGATTGATTATTTTTTTAAGTTGAGGGGGGAGTTTGATTTTTAAAGCAAAGTTGAGGGGTGTAAATGATTTTCATCCATATATAAATTTGGTAAAATTTTTATTTTCAATAAAATTACATTAAAAATTAATGATGGATCACATTTTAAGTTAAAAAGTATTTAAGTAGAGTTTATAACATTACAAAAAAATGAAATATATATATATATATATATATATATATATATATATATATATATATATATATATATATATATATATATACACGTATATAAGTTTTTGGCGAGAGGCATTATTGATATTATTTTTTATTTTTTAAAATATTTATTTAATATAATTTATTATACATGATGAATTCATATTTTTAATAATATTTATTTATATATATAAATATTTTTTCTCTTGTTTATTGCTTTTTTTTTTTTGAAAAAGTAGAAAATAAAATTCATAATTTTATGTGTCAAAAATGTAATGGAATCTCACACAGTTTCTGTTGATTGTTTTTTTTAAAAAAAAATAAAATGGCCATGGGTCTTTGATAAAATAAAACTATTGTACAAGCATAAATGACCTACTCCAACTCGGAGCAGGCCCAAAAGAAAGAGAAAAAAAGACAAAAGCGCTAAAAAGGAAACTAACGAACTAAAGACAACAAATGAGAAAGGGAAATTGCTGGGGCAAGGAACCCTAAAAGGTCGGGGAAGCTTGAAGTTTCATCAATGTTGCTCCGCAGCTGCTCCTCAGTTGGTCGTTGCCTTCCCCCATAACAAAGAGGATATTTGGGTCTAAGAAGAAAAGATGGAGCTAAGATATTAGAGACGAACCTTCGATGATCCACCCGCCATGTCGTCTGAGATCCATCAAGGACCTTTGACCGGCAAGACAACAACATCGATGAGTTCGTTCAATCTGAGCTTTTAGCTCCTTATTTTCATTTCACTCCAAATTCCTCTGAGTATTTTTGGGAAATGCTGACCTTATAGTTGACCTTCCAGGTGAAAATTGTTGATCTTGCTCGTCTGTGGTGGTCCTCTGAATGTATCTTGTTGTGCCTTCGCTTTGAAACTTGAAGAATCTCCTCAGCTAAGTGATTTCTTTTTCGTCATACTTTTCCTTTTTAACTTTACATCGGTGGGCTGAACCCCGAGGGGATTGATACCACCACCAGGTGCTTAGAGAAAATTGGAATCATATGACTTATCTGCTTCTGTATGTGCTTGTTGCAGGACGTCAAGGTTTTCTAGAGGCACGTGTGAAGAGCTGGACGACATTGAATCTCAAAACTTGATTCTCCTATCTGATGACACACAAAAATCTCACAGGTGCGGATAGAAAGAATCTAATGAAATTTTTTCAGTTTTGAGTATTAGCTTGTCGGCTTACTGTTCTCACTGCTTTTCTATCAATTCATTGCGTCTTGCCTTTCTATTGCTTATGAGTTATCATTGTTCATTGTTCTCTTGATGTTTGGGGTACATGCTTTGTCCAGTTGTATTATTTGCCTTCCTTTGGGTGGAATTTCATGAACTTGATTTAAATGAAAGTTTCCTGCAAAACAAAAAACTAGGTTAGCAAAAAAATCTGCAAGAGTATTTTCCTCTCTCATAGAGTGTTGTACTCTTGCATCCAATTGACTCCTTAGCTCCTTGATATTGTTCACCTCAATGGATATGCTCCATGGTGTCTCCCATTGTCCTTCTAGGATCTGAACTAGGGTCAGTGAATCTGTCTCAATAATGACTTGAAGCATGTTGTTATTCCTGCAGAAATGAAGTCCCTCTCTGATAGCTCTGTCTTCTGCCACCAAATTGGTGGTATTGTCAATCTTAATGCCCTTAGCACACAAAAAAATGCCTTCATGATCTCTTATGCAAAAGACAGCAGAGCTGGGTCCTGGATTGCCCCTAGAAGCTCCATCTGTGTTGCATTTGACCCAATCTCTTGGAGGAGGTGTCCACCTCACCACTTAGATATTGTAGGAGGGTCTGTGGTTTTCCAAGTCTTTCATTATGTCTGGCCACTTCTTCTTCTCATAGTTCTCTCTGAATCTGACCTTAAGAATTTTCTTTATGGTTTCTGTGACTTCCCAAACGATCTTATTAGTGGTGTATGTACCTCCATGATGACAAGTATTTCTTATTTTCCATAGATACCCCAAAATGAAGATAGGGGTAGCCTTGTAGACAACCTTCATTCTTTGATTTTCTTTCCAGTTCCTCCACTGTCTTATGTTTTGCTTTAGAGAGAAGTGAATGTGATGCCCAATAGCATTAGTAAAGTATTGCCAGACAACCTGGGCAATTTCCCCTTTGAGAAACAGGTGCTCCACTGTTTTAATTTCCTGATTAGTGCAACAAATACATAGAGGTGACACATTATTGTTCCAGTGATGCATTAGTTTTGAGACTGAGACCTTACCTTTCCACACTCTCCATGCCATAAATGAGTGTTTGAAAGGGATACTTGTACCCCATAATCCTTGAATGTCTTCATCTTCTTCCCCTTTTGTTCTCAAAAGATCCCAGGCACTCTTCACACTAAACTTTCCTGTGCTTGTAGGATCCACCAAGGTTTGTCCCCTTGGTTTATCAATTTGATTTCACTCATGTTGTTCCTGATATGAGATACTATATAATCTGGGATCATATTTTACATGTTCTCATATTTCCATCCCCATTCCTGCAAAAAATCACTTACATCCTTCATATTATGGCAAGTGGAAAAAGGAGTTTGGTGTTTGAATAAAGGACCAAATATTATTCTGTGTTCTGAACCTCCACCAGAGCTTGACATATCAAGCTTGAGATACTTCAAACAGAGATCTGAAACCTAACCCTCGTTCTTTCTTTGGCAAACAACCTTAATCCATGTAGCCCAATGCTTGCTCCTTCCTACTTCCTTGCTGTTCCAAAAGAACTTTGCAAAAATTCTGTGCAATTCTTTTATAACACACCTAGGGGAACAATTGCTTACAGAATATAGATAGGGGTGCTTTGTAAGACACTAGTGATAAGTACTTCCTTACCTCCATAGGATAACATCTTACCCTTCCAGGCCTGTAGTTTTTCTTTTACCTTTTCTTTTAGTTCAGAATAGTGCTCTTTCCTCTTTCTTGAGTGAGTAATAGGACATCCTAGGTACTTCATGGGGAAACACCCTTTCTCTATTCCCAGAACCTGTTTTACCTTATCAGCAGTGTCCCTGGGCACATTCTTATGCAAGTAGAATAAGCTCTTTTCTTTATTAATCTTCTGGTCTGATTGTTGTTCATAGGCATGTAAATTGTCTATGATCTTCTTCAGGGAGTACTCATGAGTGGAAGAGAAAATTATGGTGTCATCTGCATATGCCAGGTGGTTGAGTTCTTGACTCCATTTTGGCATGCCATAACCTACAAAAAGATCATCAATAAAAAGGGCATTAAGAGCCCTGGTAAGCACTTCAACAGATAGGATAAAAAGAGCAAGGGATAGAGGGTCCCCTTGTTTCACCCCTTTTGTAGAATGAAAAAATCCTTGGGGTTGCCCATTGATGAGGACTGAGTAGTAGTTATTAGCAATCAACCTCCAAATCAAATCTACCACCACATTATTAAATCCCATTTTTCTCAGAACCTTCATAAGATAGAACCAAGACACTTTGTCATAGGCTTTGGCCATATCTAGCTTAATGACTACATTAGAGAGCTTTCCTGTCTTTCCAATATCAGTAACCAGTTCCTGTGCCATCAACACATTTTCTGTGATACTCCTTCCTTTCACAAAACCATATTGATTGGCAGATATGAGCTTTGGAAGAAGACCTTCTAATCTGTCATGGATGATTCTGGAGAAAATTTTATTGACAAAATTGCTTAGGTTAATTGGTCTCATGTCAGAGAAGGTTTGAATGTTAACCTTTTTAGGTAGCAGCACCAGGTTGGTATGGCTAATGGATTTGGGAAGAGAGCTACCTTCAAAGTAGCTTTCCACCATTCTGACAATGTTTGGCCCCACTGTGTCCTAACAAACTTGGTAAAACTTACCAGACAGGCCATCTAGACCACTTGCACTATCTCCATTAAGACTAAACACAACCCTTTTAACCTCTGCATTATCAAGAGTGGCACTCAGTAGAGCATTATCTTCTTCATTCAACATATTAGGGACATGGTTCAGTAAGGATTGATCTGTGGAGTCCCTTTCCTGTTTAAATTGTGCCTGATAAAATTGTACTGCTTCATCAGCAATATCTTTGGGGTCTTCCAGCCAATACCCCTCCTCATTCTGTATTCTCAAAACTTTGAGCGTTTGCCTTCTGTCCTTTACCAAACTATGAAAAAATTTGGTATTGTTGTCTCCATCCACAAACCAATCATACCCTGCTTTTTGTAGCTTTTTTCCAGGTGCAAATATTTGTTGTATGCAACTTTTGCTCTTTGCATTATGGCCCTGTTTTCTTCAGATGGGTCATTTTCAAAAAGGGTTTCCTTAATGCTAGCAATTTCCTCCCTGATAAGCAGTTGTTTGAAAATATCCCCATAGGTTTGTCTACTCCAAACAATCAAGACCCTTTTGATCCTCTTAATTTTCATCTTAAAATCAATAAAAGGATTATCAGATTCATCATTGTCCCAGTTGAGACTCACTATTTGCTTGAAGTCAACATGTTCTTCCCAGAAGTTAAGAAATCTGAATGGCATGGTGAAACTAGTGGTACTGTTGGTACAGTTGATCAGCATGGGGGCATGATCTGATCCATTCCTAGGCTTGTGTTCCACCTCTGTTGAGGATTGGAAATTCTGGAAGTTAGAGTTAACTAAAACTCAATCCAGTCTTTCAAAAATACAGTCTTGTCCTGCTTTTCCATTCCACTAAGTGAAAGGGCTGCCCTTGTATTGAACTTGCTCAAGCTCACAAGTCTCAATACAGGTTTTGAAGTCTTCAAAATATGCATCTTCCACAGGCAGCCCTCCAATCTTTTCTTCACTATTTAGAACAACATTAAAATCACCTCCAATCATCCAAGGGTTGTTTATTCCAGCTGATAATGAATACATGTCATCCCAAAGCTCCATTCTCATATGTTCATCACATTTGGCATACACCAAAGTAGCAAAGAAAGAAGTTGATGTAGAGTTGTCTTGGATTCTGATAGTCAGCTGCTGATCAGTATTGCTGATCTCAGTTGTATCAAATCCATGGTTTATGAACACCCATATCTTCCCATTATTATTATGCATGGCTGTAGGCATCTTCAACCTGATCCTGTATTTGTTGATAGTTCTCACATGTTGAAAAGGCTCCAGTAGAGCCACAAAAGTGAATTTATGGTAGTTGTGCATCATCTGTACTCTCTGAAAAGCCTTTTGGGACTTCACAGACCTGATATTCCATATGAAGACTTTCATCATTGAGTGATGTATTTGGCCCCCACATTCCTTTTAGGTTGAACTCTGACAAGTTGGGATAGATCCCCAGTGCCTTGCTTCTTTCCTTTCCTTGCAAACTTTATGGCTCTCTCCACTCTTGGAGATAGGTCTGCATCCTTGAGAATCTGCTCTTCATTAGTCAAATTTGCCTGTGTTGCTTCATCTTGTTCATATTCCCTTTCCTCCCTATTATGAGTGACAATATTATGTAGGGCTTTATTTGGAGATTCAATCTCTCCCAGATAGATTGGTATCTCCACTTGCATTGTTGTTGGGATTTCCATGATAGCCAAGTTGTTAGGACTTTGTTGTTGTCTGTCTTCTGTGCCTTTGCTGTTGCTTACTTGAAGTGCTGGTTGTTGATTATTCTCACTATGAGTTTCAGTCCCCTTTTCTGGTGTCTTCTTGCCACTGTTGCTGCCTAATTCAGATAGAGTTGACTCCCCATTAGGTGCTCATGTCAATTTCTGTTGATTGTATCTTTCTCATAACAATTTTTTCTTGGAAAGAGGATTTAGTTGATAAATGTGGAAAATGGATAATTTAATTAAAATTGGGTATTTTTGGTGGACTTAGGTGTTTTTGATTAATTGAGGGGTAATTTTATTAAATTTTGTAATGGTAGAATTAAATTTTGGCAGATAGTATAATAAATGATAAACTTGACTAATAAATAAAAGTTAAAGGGCTTTTTGACCTCTTCCATTTCTTATAAGTTGAGGGGCATCTCTTTTCTCTTCTTTTAAAAATAACATTGTCCTTTCTTTTAGAAGGGTCTCGGGACAAGCAATTCTTCCAAAATCTATCAGCATCTGCTCCAAGCCTCTCCTTATCTCCGGTAAGTTCAAATTAAGGAATATCTCATGTGCATTTCCATCTTAATTATTTTGATGGGAAATGATTGGCTATCTCAAACCGAAAGTTTTGAAGTTTTTAGAGAGTGCACACCAACTGTTTGATCATTTTCCCCAACATTGATTAAACACCTCATCCATGCAAATGATGCTCACTTTACCGGTAAAAATCCAACTCCAAAGCAATAATTGCAGCATTTTCCTGCTCCACTCAGATTTCTTACCCGGTAAAAGCAGAGGCCAAAAATTCTCTAAATCCAGCAAATTCACCAATTTTGTGACCACCTCTATTACTTGCTCTAATCCGGGACCTCACAAATTGGTTCGAGATCGGAAGTTGGACAAACATGTTGTGAAGAACAACAATATTAGGTTCGTGCAGAAGCTTAAAACACTGCTACTTTCAAAACCAAAACATTTCATGCCGATCAATGTTCTCTCGAAATGCCGCGGCTATTTGACCCTTTCTAAACCTCGGTCTCTTCTTTCAATGATTCATCGTTATCCAACTATCTTTGAGATCTTTACTATACCAACACCGCCTACACCGTTCAACGCCACGAAACCACTTTCTCAGCTGTGTGTTCGACTCACTCCTGCTGCTGCTGCCCTGGTTCGTAAAGAATTGGAACTGAAATCGGCCGTTTCAGTTTTCTTGGCTGCTAAGTTGCAGAAGCTTCTAATGCTTACGACACATCATAGGCTGTTGCTGTCCAAACTAGTCCACATTGCGCCTGATCTTGGTTTGCCTCTTAATTTCCGATCTTGCCTTTGCAATGAGTATCCTGATAAGTTTCGTGTTGTGGACACTTCGTATGGTCGTTCTCTTGAGCTTGTTTCTTGTGATCTAGCTCTAGCGAATGCTTTACCGTCTCGTGAAATCGACCATGTTTCACTTGGATTGATAGTAGATAGGCCATTAAAGTTCAAGCATTTAAAACTTCGAAGGGGACTTAATTTGAAGAGACGGCATGAGGAGTACCTTATAAAGTTTAAGGAATTACCGGATGTGTGTCCTTATAAGACAAAAGTGAAAGATTTCTATAAAGAGTCGATTAATGCTGAGAAGAGAGCTTGTGCAGTGGTGAGAGAAGCTTTGGGGATGATGGTTGAGAAGAGGACTTTGGTTGATCACTTGACACATTTTAGAAAGGAATTTGGCTTGCCAAACAGATTAAGGGCTATGCTAATAAGGCACCCTGAGTTGTTCTATGTGAGTATGAAGGGGCAGAGAGACTCTGTCTTTCTGGTAGAAGGCTATAATGATAGAGGCAAACTTTTAGAGAAGGATGAAATGCTAGTCATGAAAGATCAGCTGATGAAGCTTGTTAGGAAGGGGAAGCAAATGAGAAGAGAAAAATATAACGCTTATGCAAAAGGCGATGTGAATGAGTATTTCAATGAAACGGGTGATGATGATGAGGAAGTTGAAGACGACGACTACTTTGAACACCCTGATGGTTTAGATAAATTGTTTGAACTTGAAGACTTTAATTCAGGGAATGGTACAGATGATGATGGAGATTTTGGATTTGAGGATGGCTCCGACTGTGATGAAACCACCAATTTATGGGCTATCCCAGATGAAACACAGTTCTGGACAACAGAGGTGCATACTTCTGTGCAAAATGATACCAGTCGAGATTCAGCACCTTGGTAGACTTGACTCTCCCGTGTAGCACTTCACATTCTGATGATTGCTACTTGTAGTTAACATGTGTATGTAAAGATTGTACTAGTCATTTTTGTTTCTGAAGGTATTATTTTCTTTAATTTCCTACTATATTTATTCATTGACAGTAAATAGTGTTTCAAAAAGTAAAAGAGTTGTGTTTAAGGTTTTCTCTATTGTTTTGTTTTAATAAGCTCGTAGATTGTAAACTTTGCTACTAGATGCGAGAGAATATAATTAAGGGTGTGAGTGAAAGAAGAGTGGTATGGTGAGGAGATCAATTCATTAGGAAAATGTACGGAAGAGATCTATATATAAATGGAGATTTTTTTAAAAAGTGATAACTCAAACATAGGTAGAACCAAATTAATCCAAGGGATAATGAAAACCTAAAAAGATTTCAAAACAATCTGAAGCCCAAAAGCTAGTATCAGAATAATCTAAAAGTTAATGCGAAAAAAGAAGTATGATTTGAGAATTTTTCTAGTCTACGTAACTGATCTTCCTTTACCGTAGAATCTGTCATATCCCTTTGAAGTTATAAACATTATCATTGTCCTTGAGGGGGTCCTTGAAGGGAATGAAATGCGTCCCCACAGAATGAGACCACTAATATAACGGCAAAACATCTAAACTATCGTAAAAAGCTCATTTTGTTTGGGTAGAAAAGACGCATTATATTAAAACACAGAAACTTGGTATTAGAAGCCTGGGAGTTTAACCTAGTAGAGTTCTTACATAGTATAAGCAAAGAGACAGGAGCAGGTACCAAGTGTTATTTGGGTGATAAATAAAATTTGTATTTAAACAAAGTAAGTAGAAACAAGAACTTAAACTATTTACGAAAAATAGTAGAAGAAAAGAGATGAAGGAGAAATCGAGCCCACTGAATGCACAGTGTATCCTTAAAGAAATTATTCCCCTCAAGCACCCAAGGTTGATGGAATATATTCTCCAGGATAGAACGATTAAGCATCAATAGAATTGTGGTACCTCAAATCCTATTGATCGGCGAACCACTCAAAAGTAGTAAACTACACTTGAATTAGAAGAAATGTAGAAGTCTAGTTATGTATTTTGTACTCAAATAGTACTTCAATTCGTGCTTCATATCTAAGGAGGAATCAGATATTTATAGCCAAAAAATACTACTTCAGAAAGGAAGCAAAGGTTCAGAAAAATTGCACTGTTTTGGAAATGATGGGACGACGTGCGGTTCGCACAAGAGGAAGTGCGTGTCGCATGTTCCGTCGCACACGAAACCAATGAGACTGCTCAACCGGCCATGATGTGCGAGACGACGTGTGAAACGCACATGGCATTGCGTGTATCGCATGTCACAAAACAGTGAGTTGAAAGGACGCAACCTTTCGACGTGCGAATCGTGTGCGTTTCGCACAAGCCGATGTGCGGCTCGCACATGGAGAAATATTCTGGGTTAGAATTTTGACTTAAACAATTAAGTTTAAATAAACTTTGTCCAAAAAGATAATCTCTCGATTGACAAAGCCAAAGCCAAAGCCGATGTCAGCGCGAGACTTGTCTTCTTTTCAACCCTTTAAGACCATGAGGAAGTGTTTCTCATTATAAATACTTGAAATTTTCTTTTCACCACTAATGCGGTACAAATGCTCTTTACAAAAGTAAAAGCAAAATTTCATTTTTCCTCCGTTTTTCATTAACTTTTCATTACTAAACCCAACACCAGGTACCAGACTAGTAGAACTATTACAACCTGTACTATTAACATCAACAAAATATACTACGCAATATGCCAATGTGGATGGTTACAAAATGATGACACTTGTTCCTTGTCATATTTCGCAGGAATGTTAGTTCGTGATTTGTCATCTTGAAGTATATCCACTACAGTTGGTGGTGGTTGATCAAAAATCTGTAGTAGAACATCATATATGCCAGCTGATTCTATTCCTATTTGCGCAGGTTTATCTGCCAAGATATTCTGCTCGTGGTAGATGTATCAAATAGGAGAACTATTAAACACTGTGATCAATTAGCAAATGTGAGTAAAGGCTGTTATCTGATGATATCTTATGTATTACCTGAAGTGCATCAGCTTCTATTTCAAGTGAATGAAAATGTTGTTGGTGAGCTATTGACATTCCTTGTAAAAGAGCATATAGTTCAATTATAGCAACAAGTGCGTGAGGAATATAGGTTGCAAAGCCCAGAATCCAGTTGCCATTCACGTCGCGAAAGGCACCACCAATGCCACAAGCATTTTTTGTAGAGGGGACAGCCCCATACACATTTAGTTTGATAGCAGTACATGATGCCATTTGATGTGAACATGAATGTTGGGTACAACTACTTGATTAGAAGAAGCAAGGTAGAAGTATCCCGTGGCTTCGTTGAGAAATCAACTAAGGTGATGCGGTTTGGAGATTTTGGATAAAAGTGTCCATGCCCGGGTGAGTCCACTGAGCAAATACTTTTGAGCATTCAAGGAAAATGTGGTGCATGTCTTCTTCTTATTGTCCATGACAGAACCTACAAAATGGTGTAACTGGTGTTGGGAAAATGATTCTAATATCTCAAAAAGAAGTATTCATATTATTGTATAGGTTCATTTTATAATATCTTCTTGATGAGTATTATTCCTAACTTTGGTTTTGGTCAGTTGTTGACTCCTTGAATAGCCTTAACTAGTTATCATTTTCGTATAACAATAACATTCTTGGCTTTATTGTTCAGACCATTTACTTGGCAATTAAATTGTTCTTTATTGTCATTATAATCATTAACCTCATTATTTCTCTTAGCCATTAATTATTAGTCCTTTGTTGTTTTATAAGAACGTTGGAGGCTTGAAGTCTTTTTTAAAAAAACCTTCACATATTGTGATCTTATAAATTAACTAAAAAGATTATTCCGTTTGGGTATGAAAAAGATACATAGATCTCAAGATAATTCTCTCTCCTACATTCTAGTATGCTGTTTTTTTTCTCTACTAAATCTTTGTCAGATTCTAGCTCCTAGTTTTATACTAGAAGAGTTTGTTGAATCTTGGGGGATACAGTTATACCGAGTGAATATTCTTAAGGATAGTGTCATTGACACGCCTCAAGTTATGAGAATTCTCTACAAATGTTTGTGATGTAGTATTTTCCATAAGATTTCCAACAATCTTAAGCATATTTTATACTTTGTTCTTACAAAAATACTATTTATCCCCTCCCAAAGATTTTACCCAAAGTAGTAGAAGAATGGACAAGTAGACGGTGGTGAACATTCAACAAATTTTGTTAATTCAAGTTATGGAAATTTAATGGTGGTGGTATGCAATATTATTCTAGCAGTAATAATACTCAGTTTTGCCTCTTCATTGTGGAGTTGGCGCAGATATGAGAGTAGATGGATGTTGTAAGGAGCACATCATAGGGTGGCTCCACAAAGCAGCGCTCCCCACTAATGGCAATTTGCTATCAAAGATAAGTTCTGACATTAAATATGTGAATTAAATATGGTTTGAATGATTTTTCTAGCATAACTAGTATAAAGAAATGATTATGTTAAGCCCAAGTCAATTAAAAAATCTTCCATGAAAATAATTAATATTTTATATGGGGTGAACTAAGCCATGATACCCTTCAATGTTATAGAAGATTCGGAGAAATGATAATCCCGTGAAATAAATTTGATTAAGCAGATGATAATATAAATTATTGTGGTAATTTCTCAAGTGAATCTTGTGGTTAATTATATGTGAGAGATTGGGTATTAGATGTTGATGCTACTAAGCATAAAAAGTTAAGTTTGTGTCTCATACCCAAGTTGAAGAAAAAGAATAATTTACTTATGTTGGTGATTCTAGAACTATTCAAGTTCTTGGCATAAAAACGTTCTTCTTATTAAACTCGCATATGAGAAATATTGGCATTAACTGAGGTGGTATACATTCTTAATATCTGAACCAATTTATTTTTTGTGAGACGAAGCAAATTAAAAAGATGGTTGAAAATTTTATTTGAATTTAATAAAGCGCTAACTAAAATAATATTTTTGTGGGTGATGCGTTTTCTAGCCATGATTTTGTTTGTGTTTAATATTTTTCAAGATGAAAATATCTGTAACTTTAGCTTTGTCATTTGCTAGACATGATAAATAGGTATTATATTAATATTTTTTCAACGTCTATTTTGTTGTTTGTAGCGGACCAATAATAACATAATTAGTTTTGAACTTTATGATGAAAACGTATCTCATGATTTAATTGAAATCAATTTGTGAAAATAGTTTCTGGTGGTTACAATTGGAGACTATGTAATCATTTTAATAGCCTTGAATATGACCTTTATTATATTTTAATATTTGAAACGTTTTCAAAAGCTTAGATGTGGCAAATCATATTGTATCATATTTATAAATGATTTCTCTAGAAATTAGACGTATATTTGTTGAGAAATTAAGATGAAGTTTTTGACATATTTTAATGTATAAATTTGTATATCACATACAAAATTAAAAAATCTTATGAGTTATGAAAAAGTTATTGTAATGATCGGAAGATGTAATGACCCTTTCGGTCATCCCCGCGTTTACGCTTTTTTTGTACTGTTAGAGCTTGTCTGTAGCGGGCCCAAGTTATTTATGGGTTGTTGGGACCTGTGGTTCGGTGCCCTGGCCGTTCATTTGGTCTTTATGTTTCACGCCCCGAGACTACCTCCTAAGCGTAACACGGGACTCGTGACCACAAGTGCCCCAAATTAACCCTTGGTCATAGCATACTCAGATTAACACAAAAAAACATACACGGAGCATACTTAAAGAAGATAGGCAACCATAACTAAATGGGAATAAGGTCTAAGAAAATACCAAATCCAAACACGAAATACAAGTCTAGCTATGTCTGAAACCTCTAAACTGTCATAAGAGTTGATAGGATGAGACCTCAACTAACTCAGAAATCTGAAAGAAAGACATAATAGAAATAAGTCTGGCACTAGCCCTCGAATACTGAGGACTCACCAACAGAAACTGGATCTCCAGCGATGTCTAGCTACGAGTCTGAGGGAAGGAGCCCGTATCTGCATCATCAAAGGATGCAGCGCGAGAATATGCGTCAGTACTATAGGATGTACCGAGTATGTGAGATATGCATAAATATAGTAAAAATGTACTTAAAATATGGTTAAAACTGAATCCATGCATAATAAGAGAAATCATAAGAAATATCATAATTTAAGCATAAGGTAAGAGATATCATAGCATAAGACTTAAAAACATTCATACGGGAGTTTCTTTTAACCGACATAAACCATGATGAGCTGCATGGAGTCCAGCGTCATTCACCCACACCAAAAAAGATTGTCCTAACCGGCCAAGGCTAGAACCTTATCTAATAGGATCCTGTCATAAGCCACGGAGGGCAACCTATGGTGGCAACGTAGTTTTGGATTTGGGTTATCTAGAACCCTCATCGCTCGGTGCTAAATACTACTCCCAAAACATAACATATAGCTCAACTTATACTTGTGACATATCTAATGCCAAATCTTTTTGAAAAGCATAAAGATATATCTAATGTCATGCAATTTAAAATCATAAGTCTTAAAACTTAGCATACACATAATTCCAAAACATACTTTTCTTTCTAAATTCACAACTTGAAGAATTAAGCATGCAATTTCATAACATATAAGGTCATGTTATCAAAACATGCCAATTTTCACTTGAAAACATGCAATTCAATGGAATCATGCTAGAAATCATCTTTAATGCATGGGCTTTTGAAAATAATTAAGGAACCTCAAATAAATCATAGATAAATAATGAGAAACCATGAATTAAGTCTTTAAAACTGAACCCATAAGTTTTCCCCGATTTGGGTAAGAACCCTAATTTTTATAATTTCAGAAATCAAATTAAAACATGGGGTTTTGGGCATAAGAGTGAAAGGAATTCCTCATTGAATATCCACATACCTTATTGAAGCTTGCTTGATCTAAGATGAAAAGAAATGGAGGCTTGAACTTGGAGCTTGAAGGAGTTCTTTTCCTGTTTTGGTAGATGAATGAGGAGTAATGAAAGACTTAGGCTAATAAGAGTAGAAACCCTACTAAAAGTGGTCAAAACAACCTCACATAAGAGTTAAAAGGGTAGGTAATTACAAAAATACCCCTAAAATTTAATTAGAGAAAAGTTGTTAAAAACCTCGGCTCCAGGTTCCACAGGTCCTTTCAACGAGCCGTAGAAGTAACCACGGTTCGTGGATTAGAATCGTGGTTTCTGAGCCAAAAGATAGGTTGCGGATCAGCTTCTATGAGTTAACCAGTATGACTCGTGGAAATTTTCACGGATCGTAAAAACCTCTCGTGATTTCTGAGGGTTTGACTACCCTCAGTCTGAGTTCCATGAGTTGGTTCCACGACTCGTGGAACCATCCACGAACCGTGAACCTGAATCATGGTTCTCAGAACTGAGGTTGATCTGCAGGACTAGATTCACGAGTCACTTCCACGACTCGTAGTTCTAACCACGGCTCGTGGACTTGACTCGTGGTTCCTGAAAGTTCTGAATTTTGCAGAGATTCTAAGTTTAAAAGCTGAATCGAATTCTGGGGTGTTACAATATCTCCCCCTTGAGATTATTCGTCCTCGAATGATGACTAAGCAAGGAAAACTAGAGAGAAAACAGCCCAACCAAGCAATAAAACATAAAACTCAAGGAATAAACATGAAAACTGAGATTTTAAACTTAAAACATGACTGGGCTAACTTTGAAAAACATGAATGCATGCTAGGATCATGAGAGAAGCTGATGGAATAGAATCGGAGGGACACACTAAGGAGGAAACTCTTACCTCAAGCTGAAACTGAATCGGAAAGAAAGAGATGAGGGTACTTGGCTTTCATGGCTGCTTCTGCTTCCCAAGTAGCTCCCTCAACTAGCTGATTTCTCCAAAGGACCTTCACCGAAGTGACTTCTTTATTTCTCAACCTCCGAATCTGACGATCAATAATCTCCACGGTAACTTCCTCATAAGTAAGGCTATCCTTCACACTCACATTTTTTAAAGGAACAATCAAGGTCGGATCACCAACACACTTCTTCAACAAGGAAATATGGAAAATCGGATGAACCGCTTCTAAGTCTGTTGGCAACTCCAACTTATAAGAAACACTACCAACTCTCCTCAAAATACGATAAGGACCTACATAGCAGGGATAAAGTTTCCCTTTCTTACCAAACCTCATCATACCCTTCTTGGGTGACACCTTCAGAAATATCCAATCATCAACCTCAAACTCCAATTCTCTTCTCCTCGCATCTGCATATGATTTTTGTCGACTCTGAGTGGTTTTCAACCTCTCCCTAATGATCTGAACCTTCTCCATAATCTCATGAACTGAATCTGGATGAATCAAAGCTGCCTTACCTACCTCAAACCAACTAATAGGAGATCTACACCTACGCCCATAAAGTGCCTCATAAGGAGCCCTCTGGATGCTAGAATGGAAGCTGTTGTTGTAGGAAAACTCGATAAAAGGTAAGTGATCATCCCAATTACCTTTGAAATCAATCACAGAAGATCTCAATATATCCACCAAAGTCTGAATAGTACGCTCTTCCTGGCCATCTGTCTGTGGGTGAAAAGTTGTGCTAAGCTTCACCTGAGTATCAAGACCTCTCTGAAACGATCTCCAAAATTGGGATGTAAACTGAGTACCCCTATCTAAAATGATAGATAGTGGAACACCATGCAATCTGACTATCTCATGAATGTAGAGTCTGGCATAATCCTCGGCTGAATCTGTAGTCTTGACAGCCAAGAAGTGAGCTGACTTAGTCATCCTGTCGACGATCACCCAAATAGAATCATGCTGTCTGCGAGTAGAGGCAAACCTATAATGAAATCCATATTGATCGCTTTCCACTTTCAAGTAGGAAGATCAATGTCCTGAGTCATACCACTCGGTCGTTATGCTCTACCTTCACTTGTTGACAGTTGGGACACTTAGCCATAAAACCTGCTATGTCCCTTTTCATGCCATTCCACCAATAGACTTATCGTAGGTCACTGTACATCTTAGTGGCACTAGGGTGAATAGAATACCTGGAGCTATGAGCCTTTGTCAAAATCTACTGTCTCTACCCATCTATGTTGGGAACACACAATCGACCCTAATATCGAAGCACACTATCTCCCCCTTGGGAGAAAACCTCTACCCTTTACTGATGGACTGCACCCTTCAACTGGTGTAAAATAGGATCACTGTCTTGCTTCTCTTTCACTTCAGCTACTAAAGATGATTCGGAACCATTCTGAACAATAACACCACCTTCTGTTGAATCCATAAGACAAACTCCTAATCGAGAAAGTCGGTGAACATCCTTGGACAATTCCTTCTTTCCATCCTCAACTGAAGACACACTACCCATAGACAACCTACTAAGTGCATCCGCCACTACATTGGCCTTACCCGGATGGTAAAGCACACTCATATCATAATCCTTAAGAAGCTCAAGCCATCTCCGTTGATGAAGATTCAGTTCCTTTTGAGTGAACACATACTGAAGACTCTTATGATCGGTGAATAGATCCACATGAACACTATACAAGTAGTGTCTCTAAATCTTCAAAGCAAAAACCATGGGCGCTAACTCAAGGTCATGAGTAGGGTAGTTCTTCTCATGAACCTTAAGCTGTATAGAAGCATGAGCGATCACCTTACCACGCTGCATCAAAACACAACCCAAACTAATTCTAGAAGCATCACAATACACGACAAAGCCATCTAGGCCCTCTCGTAGAGCTAACGCTGGAGCTGTGGTTAATCTAGTCTTCAATTCCTGAAAGTTCTTCTCACATAGATCCGACCACTTAAATTTTACCTTCTTCTGAGTCAACCGAGTAAATGGGGCAGTAATGGAAGAAAATCCTTCCACAAATCTCCTGTAGTAACCAGCCAAACCCAAAAAGCTCCTAATATCGGATGGGGAGGTGGGTCTAGGCCAGTTCTTTACCGCCTCAATCTTTTGAGAATCAACTCGAATACCATCTCTAGTCACAATATGACCCAGAAAAGCAATAGACTGCATCCAAAACTCACTCTTGCTAAACTTAGCAAATAACTGTCGATCCTTGAGAGTTTGCAACACCACTCTCAAATAGTCCGCGTGCTCCTCCTTACTCAGAGAATAGATAAGAATATCATCAATGAAAATAATCATAAACATATCAAAATACTGCTTGAACACACGATTCATCGAATCCATAAAAGCTGAAGGAGCATTCGTTAGTCCAAAAGACATAACCACAAATTCATAATGACCATACCGAGTTCTGAAAGCTGTCTTCAAAATGTCACACTCTCGAACATGGAGCTGATGATAACCGAATCTAAGGTCGATCTTGAAGAAGTAACTGACACCTTGTAGCTGATCGAACAAGTTATCAATCCTACGAATAGGGTACTTGTTCTTGATTGTGACCTTGTTCAACTGACGGTAGTCGATACACATTCTGAGGGAACCATCTTTATTTCGCACGAAAAGGAAAGGAGCACCCCATGGAGAGATGCTTGGTCGAATAAAACCCTTATCAAGAAGGTCTTTCAACTGATCCTTCAATTCCTTAAGCTCCGCGAGAGCCATCCTATAAAGAGGAATATAGATAGGATGCATATCTGGAAGAAGATCTATTCCAAAGTAGATCTCCTGCTCGAGAGGGACTCCGGGCAAATCTTTGGGAAACACTTCTGGAAACACATTCACAACTGAAACTGAATGGAGAGATGGAGTTTTGGACTCCGTGTCCATAACCTGAACTATATGATAAACATAACCCTTAAAAATCATTTTCCAAGACTTGAGATAAGATATGAAATGACCCTTCGAGGATGGAGGAATACCTTGCCACTCTAAGACAGATTCATTTGGAGGCTTGAAACTAACAACTCGAGTATGAAAATCAACCGAGGCATAACAAGCATACAACCAATCCATACCAAGAATAACATCAAAATCAGTCATCTCCAACTCTACTTGATCCGCTGAAGTGTCTCTATAAAGGACTGAGATAGGTCAATTTTAATAGATTCTTTTGGCTAGGACAGACTCACCAACATGAGTAGAAACACAAAAGAGTTCTAAGAGCTGATCAGGACAAATCTTGAACTTGCAAGCAACATAAGGGGTCACAAAATATAAGGAGGCACCGAGATCTAATAAGGCATACACATCAAAAGATAAGACTTTTAACATACTAGTAACAATGTCCAGTCAACTCTCCTGGTCCTGGCGAGAGGACATGGCATAAAGGCAGTTCTGGCGCTGACCAATAGAACTAGAAGCAGTGCGCTGCTGGGCCAGTCGACCTCCTAGGGCTGCTGGGGCAGACTAAGTCCTGCTATCTCCATGTCCCTTCTTAGCTGAAGGAAAATCCTTAATCTAGTGTCCAACCTGACCAAACCCAAAGCATCCACTTGAACTAGCTAAACACTCACCAAAATAACTCCTACCACATTTGTTGCAAGTAGGGTAAGGAATCCCCTTTGCAATACTTCCCTGCGGAAAGGAACCCGATCCTTTATAAGTCAGATCATGATGAGGCCTGGGGGCCTGAGTATGAGCACTAGCTGAGGAATGAACAAGTCCTGATGACTTCTTCTGAAATGAAGAGCGATTTCCACTTTTGAACCTCTGATGTCTAAAACCCGAACCCTATGATCTGGCCCTCTTGTTCTCTCTTGCCATTTCCCTCAACTTATCTCCCTCAATCTGCTGAGCATGAGTTATAAATCTAGAAATATTCATGTCACTCAACAGCATAGCAGACCTACACTCCTTCTTTACAAAATCTGACACTCCATAAATGTACTTATTCATCTGATCCTGCAGATCAGCCACTATAGAAGGATCATACCTAGAAAGATGAGTGCACCTCAAACCATACTCTTGAATTGACATAGATCCCTGCCTCAAATTCTAGAACTCTTTGGCCTTAGCTTGCCTCAACTCTCTAGGGAAGAACCGATCAAGAAAAGCCCTCTCGAAGCACTCCCAAGTCATAGGGACCACGTCCCTAGCCCTAGAATCCTTCCACTGAGTGTACCAAATATGAGATAATCCTTGAGCTGATAGGAAGCTAGCTCAACACCCTCAACACCAACCACTTACATCACATCCAAGATCTTTTTCACTTCATCCATGAAATTTAGCGGATCCTCACCAACTTTCGAACCCAAGAAATCAGATGGGTTTATGCAAATGAAATCTTAAACTCGGGCCGCTACTCCACCTTGAGGGTGGACGGGGATAGGAGCCTGCTGATTGGCCTGAGCAGCCATATTCTAAGCTAGCATATGAATGCCATTTTTGAACTTTGTATTAGTAACCTAGGGGTATGGAATCAGAGGGTTAGAATTTTGAACGGCTCTACGAGGCATGGCAGGATGAGGAGGCATAATCTGAAATGCATAAAGATAGATTAGAGAAGTAATAGAGTTAAACTCTATCGCATGATATTGATCATGAAAGAAGTGAAGTTTTTTCTAAGACACCTCGTAGCTTCTCTCTCATAAGTATGGCGCGCTTTACACACATGAAAGATACTCTACTCGATGCGTCTTTTAGACACCCTAGGACTCTTGAACCTGAGGCTCTGATACCAATTGTTTCATGCCCTAAGACTACCCCCTAGGTGTAACACGGGACTCGAGACCACAAGTTCCCCAAGTTAATCCTTGGTCATAGCATACTCAGATTAACACAAAGAAACATAGCAAAAGCATACTTAAAGAAGATAGGCAACCATAACTAAATAGGAATAAGGTCTAAGAAAATACCAAATCCAAACACGAAATACAAGTCTAGCTATGTCTGAAACCTCTAAGCTGTCATAAGAGTTGATGGGATAAGACTCCAACTAACTCAGAAATCTGAAAGAAAGACATAATAGAAATAAGTCTGGCACTAGCCCTCGAATACTCAGGACTCACCAACAGAAACTGGATCTCTGGCGATGTCTAGCCACAACTCTGAGGGAAGGAGCCTGTATCTGCATCATTAAAGGATGCAATGTGAGAATATGCGTCAGTACTATAGGATGTACCGAGTATGTGAGATATGCATAAATGTAGTAAAACATACTTAAAATATGGTTAAAACTAAATCTATGAATAATAAAAAAAATCATAAGAAATATCATAATTTAAGCATAAGGTAAGAGGTATTATAGCATAAGACTTAAAAATATTCATACGGGAGTTTCTTTTAACCGATATAAACCATGATGAGCTGCATGGAGTCCAGTGTCATACACCCACACAAAAAAAGGTGGTCCTAACTGGCCAAGGTTAGAACCTTATCTAATAGGATCCTATCATAAGCCACGGAGGGCAACCTATGGTGGCAACGTAGTTTTGGATTTGGATTATCTAGAACCCTCATCGCTCGGTGCTAAATACTACTCCCAAAACATAACATATAGCTCAACTTATACTTGTGACATATCTAATGCCAAATCTGTTTGAAAAGCAACAAGACATATCTAATGTCATGCAATTCAAAATCATAAGTCTTAAAACTTAGAATAGTCATAATTCCAAAATATACTTTTCTTTCTAAATTCATAACTTCAATAATTAGGCATACAATTTCATAATACATAAGGTCATGTTATCTAAACATGTCAATTTTCACTTGAAAATATGCAATTAAATGGAATCATGCTAGAAATCATCTTTAATAAATGGGCTTTTAAAATCAATTAAGGAACCTCAAATAAATCATAGATAAGTAATGAAAAACCATGAATTGATGCTTTAAAACTGAACCCATAAGTTTTCCCCAATTTAAGTAAGGACCCTAATTTTCACAATTTCATAAATCAAAGTAAAACATGGGGTTTTGGGCATAAGGGTGAAAGGAATCCCTCATTGAATACTCACATACCTTATTGAAGCTTGCTTGTTCTAAGATGAAAATAAATGGAGGCTTGAACTTGGAGCTTGAAAGAGTTCTTTTCCTCTTTTGTTATATGAATGAGGAGTAATGAAAGACTTAGGCTAATAGGAGTAGAAACCCTACTAAAAGTGTCCAAAATGACCTCACATAAGAGTTAAAAGGGTGGGTAGTTACAAAAATACCCCTGGAATTTAATTAGAGAAAAATTGTTAAAAACCTCGGCTCCAGGTTCCACAGGTCCTTTCCACGAGTCGTAGAGGTAACCACGGTTCGTGGATTGGAGTCGTGGTTTCTGAGCCAAAAGATAGGCTGTGTATCAGCTTCTATGAGTTAATAGGATGACTCGTAGAAACTTTCACGGGTCGTAGAAACCTCTCGTGGTTTCTGGGGGTTTGACTACCCTCAGTATGAGTTCCACGATTTAGTTCCATGACTCGTGGAACCATCCATGGACCGTGAACCTGACTCGTGGTTCTCAGACCTGAGGTTGATATACAGGGCTGGATTCATGAGTCACTTTCATGATTCGTGGTTCTAATCATAGCTCATGGAGTTGACTCGTGGTTCCTGGAAGTTTTGAATTTTGCGAAGTTTCTAAGTTTAAAAGCTGAATCAAATTTCGGGGTATTACATTATGGCCGTTTCCCTATTTTAGAGCTTAAACTTAGAATATCATTGACTTTGGTTAACATTCTTGGTAAATGCACTCAGACTCAAATTCTGACAGTTTTGTTAGCTCCGGAGCATGGATTTTTGTCTAGATGGATCCTTTGTTTGAGTCTGGGAGCTTTCAATTTGGGTTTGTGTTGGTTTTTGTATCTTCTAACCAATTGAACTTGGAAGTTTGACTTTGGTCAACATTCAGAGAAGATGGCCTCAGATGGGAATTCCATCAGCACTGTTGGTTCTGAAATGTTAACTTTGGGCTAGAGGGGCCTTTGGTTTGGGTCTCAAGGCTTCCAGACTCATTTTTGGGTATTGAGTTTTGCTTTGGTAAAAGGTTGGTTTTGGGTGTCGGGCCCACTTTATTTCTTTTATATCTTATATGCGCTTAGTCGTCCTATGATGCCTACTGGGTACCCATTGCTTAGCAATTGGTGCTTATACTACACTCTGCATCTTTCTAGTATAGATCCTAGTGTAGGCCATCGCGATTGATTCATAGAGACTCGTGCGGGCTGATTTTGGACTATCCGAGGCTGAGGGTGAGCTCTTGACGATTGGGGCTTAGCTTTTAGCTCATCTTTTATATCTTGTACTCTTTTTTCTTTTCAGATACATATGTGTACATATATTCTTTTGGATATTTGTACTCTATATATTTAGTACCGACTCTTATACTATGATGCCAGGTCATGGGTTTGGTTTAGCTTTCATTTGTTTATATTCCTGTTGCCTATTTCTTCTTTCATTTACTTTGCTTCCGCTATTTACATCATTCTCCCGCTCACTTGTTAGATAGTAGCCTATTACTAATCATTCCGGGCAATGGGGATTAGTTTGCCTACAGAGGGGTTGTAGGTACCATCATGACCGAGAAATTGGGTCATGACAGCTTGGTTTCTGAGCCTAGGTTCACCGATATCACCGATATAGGAGCCAATATCTAGTAGAGTCCTGCAGATCGGGGTGGAGACGTATGTACTCAATATTCAGGAGGCTACAGTGGCATCTTAGGAAATATGAATCTCTTCTGCTTATGTATCGTACGTCGTATCCTTGATGGTTTCTTGAAATATCACTTATTCTAGTTTATTCTCCCATAGATGGTTCGTACGAGGTCATCAACATCACGTAGGGGTAAGCCTTTGACTCCATCACCCCCGACTCCAACTAGGGGATGTGCCTGAGCGGTGGCACCAATTAGAGATCCTAGGGTCGAGGTTGAGCCTGAGTATGAGCTCAAGATTATTCTAGAGTAGTAGCCTATAGACCAAGGGACAACCCAGGTACCACCAGTGCCGGCACCAATTTCTGTGCCAGCTTCAGCCCCAGCTCTTTCGTCAGATATTCAGGGTTTTCTTCTTCAGTTGTTGGGTATGATAGAGGGACAACCTTCAGATGTAGCACAAACATCCGCTCAAGGGGCAACCTTGGGTGTACAGAGTTCAGGACTGCAGCCTGCTACTGCGGCTTCTTATGTTGAGGTTATTCCGATACCATCTGCGGTACAACCTCTTGCTCCTCACCCAGTTATGATAGAGACAGAGCAGAAGGCGTTGGGTAGGTTTCTGAGATTGGATCCACCTAGATTTGCTGGTACACCTGGTCAGGATCCGTATGATTTTATCTCTACTTGTGAGGAGATGTTACACCATTTGGGTTTGTTGGAAACTCATGGTGTTGGATACACTACTTATCAGTTGGAGGCCCCAGCTAAGTTATGGTGGAGGGCCCATGTTGCTTGTAGACAATCTTCGTCTCCTTTGTTACCTTGGTCGGAGTTCTATGAGGCCTTTATGGCCAAGTTCTTGCCACAGAGCAATAGAGAGCGCCATATGGAGCAGTTCACTAGACTTATGCAGGGTTCGATGACCGTATCTGAGTATGAGACTCACTTCTACTAGCTAGCTATATTTAGGGCCATGATTATCCCTACCGAGCCAGATAGAGTTTTTAGATTTGTTTGGGGTTGAGGTTAGAGTTCCGACAGACAGCTGAGGTGTTAGTTTCTAGCGTTCGATCCTTCTAGGCTATAGTAGATCATGTTTGGACTATGGAGGATTTGCACCATCATGATTTGGGGCCAGAGATAAGAGGCCATGTCACCAGGGCAGTTACATGTGGTTCCCATTACAGTGGTATAAGTTTGGGCCAGTGGGGCCGAGGTTATTATCCACAACAGCACAAAGGTCAGTCTAGTCGACCGATTTAGGATTCACTTTAGGCTTTTGGTGATTCTCAGTTTGAGCACGGTCACAGTAGTTACTAGGGTTATAGTGGTCAGACTCTGAAGGGTCCATATTCTGGGGAATCAGGTCATGGTGGCCTCACTGGTGCAGCTAGTTCATCCAGGCAGGGTAGGCTATCAAGGCCTTGTTATGAGTGCAGAGTTATTGGGTACTATGCTAGAGATTGCCCCCAGTGGGGTACAGTTCAGCCATCTACTCAGCCTGCTCAGCCTATCGATGTAGTTTAGCCACCGGCTATAGGAGGTGGTGATTAGGGCCGGGGTGGTGCCCCATGTGGTAGGATAGGTGGTAGGGATGGCGGTCGGTCAGATGGAGGTTTTCATTAATTTTATGCAGTTCCTGGGAGACCAGAGGTAGAGGCCTCAGATGCTGTGATCACAGGTATGATTTCTGTATGCTGTCAGTCAGCTTTGGCTTTATTTGTTCCTGGATCTACTTTCTCATATATTTCTACCTACTATTTGCCTTGTTTAGGGTTGGCTAGTGAGCCATTATCTATACCTGTATCTATTTCGACCCAAGTAGGAGATTCCTTAGTAGTGGATCAGATTGTGAGGTCCTGTATGATTTTTATTAGATATATTGAGACTTGGGGTGATTTGATGATTCTTGATATGTTAGAATTTAATGTGATTTTGGGCATGGACTGGTTATCCCCTCACCATGTGATTTTGGATTGTTAAGCCAAGACCGTTACCATAGCCATGCCCAGCGTATCCCCAGTTGTGTGGTAGGGTTCTGTCAGCCACACACCGTCTGGGATCATCTCTTGTATTTGAGCTAGGAAGTTGATGTCTCGCAGGTGTTTTGCTTATCAAGCATATGTCCGAGATGCTAGTGCCGACTATTCTTCCCCTGAGTCGGTTCCTATGGTTAGAGATTTCCTAGATGTGTTCCTTACTGACCTGCCAGGACTTCCACCTGAGAGAGGTATTGACTTTGCTATTGAGTTAGATCCTGGCACCAGGACCATTTCTATTTATCCTTACATATGGATCCAGCTGAGTTGAGAGAGCTTAAGGAGCAGCTCCAGGATTTGTTAGCTAAGGGTTTTATCAGGCCTAGTGTGTCACCTTGGGGTTCTCCAGTTCTATTTGTGAAGAAGAAATATAGGTTGATGCGGATGTGTATTGATTATAGGTAGCCGAATAAGGTGACTGTGAAGAACAAGTATCCAATGTCCCGTATAGATGAATTGTTTGATCAGCTTCAGGGTTCAATCGTGTTTTTAAAGATAGATTTGAGGTCTAGCTACCACCAATTGAGGATTAAGGCGGACGACATCCCTAAGACATCATTCAAGACATGTTATGGCCACTATGAGTTCCTGGTGATGTTTTTTGGGTTGACTAATACCCCACAGGTTTCATAGACCTGATGCATAGGGTGCTTAGCCCGTATTTGAACTATTTCATGATAGTATTCATTGATGACATCCTGATATACTCGCGGAGTAGAGATGAGCATGAGCATCACTTGAAGTTTATACTCTAGACTTTGAGAGACCATCAGATTTATGCCAAGTTCTCAAAGTGCAAGTTTTGGCTTGAGTCAGTAGAATTCCTAGGACACGTGGCGTCTAAGAATAGGATTAGAGTGGACCTGGGGAAGGTATCTGCAGTTCGTGACTAGCCGAGACCTACTACTCCTATCAAGGTTCGCAACTTTGTTGGGTTAGCAGTGTATTATAGGAGGTTCGTCGAGGGGTTTTCTTCCATAGAAACACCTTTGACTAGGTTGACAAGGAAGGATGTCCCATTTCAATGGTCGAATCAGAGCGAGGACAACTTTCAAAGGCTTAAGGCCTTATTGACTTCAGCTCCAGTGTGACTTTGCCAATTGAGGGTCAGAGCTTTGTGGTATATTGTGATGCTTTAGGGGTTGGTCTTGGTTGTGTATTGATGTAGCAGGGTCGAGTGATAGCTTATGCATCGAGACAGATGAAGGTTCACAAGAGCAACTACCTCACTCATAACTTAGAGTTGACGGCGGTAGTCTTTGAGCTCAAGATTTGGAGACACTACATATATGGGGTTCATTGCAAGATCTTCATGATCATCATAGTCTTCAGTATATTACGAGTCAGCTAGAGCTAAACTCCAGGCAGATGAGATGGATTGAGCTACTGAAGGACTATGATTTAACTATTCTGTATCATCCCAGCAAGGCAAACGTGATAGCAGATGCCTTGAGTCAGAAGGTAGTGAGTATGGGTAGCCTAGCTTTACTTTCAGTTTCAGAGTGGCCGTTGGATTTGGACATCCAGTCCTTAGCTAACCATTTGGTTAGGCTTGACTTGTCAAATCCTAGCAGAGTTCTCGCCAGTATTGAGGTTTGTTCTACCTTGGTTGATCAGATTCAAAGTCATCAATTTGAGGATCAGTGGTTGTGTGACCTTCATGATTAGGTTGTTTGGGGTGAGGCCAGTCGGGATACTCTAGATTCAGATGGTGTTTTGATGTTTGATAGTTGTCTTTGTGTTCCGAGAGTTGGTGATTTAATTCAGTTGATTCTCCGTGAGGTGTGTTGTTCTAGATATTCCATCCATCTTGGCACATCCAAGATGTACAGGGACTTGAGAAAACTTTACTATTAGAGCGGTATGAAGCGAGAAGTAGCAGAGTTTGTATCTTGGTGATTGAACTGTCAGCATGTTAAGTTTGAGCACATGAGACCTAATAGACTGATGCAACGACTTCCCATTTCTGAGTGGAAGTGGGAAGGGATTACTATGGACTTCGTAGTTAGGTTGCCACATACTTCTCGAGGATTTGACTCCATTTGGGTGATTGTTGATCGGCTGACTAAGTCAGTGCACTTCTTGCCGGTTTATACTACTTACACTGTAGAGAGGTTAGCTCATATTTACCTTTGTGAGATTGTTCATTTGCATGGGGTCCCAGCTTCTATTATTTTAGACCATGGCATTCAGTTCATATCTAAATTCTGGAGGGCTATTCAGTGAGATTTGGGTACAGAGGTTTAGCTTAGTACCACATTCCACCCTCAGACAGATGGCCAGTCCAAGAGGACTATTTAGGTCCTAGAGAACATGCTTGGGGCTTGTGTTCTTGACTTTGGAGGTTCTTGGGATAAGTTTGTGCCTTTGGCCGAGTTTGCTTATAGTAATAGTTTTTATTTGAGCGTTGACATGGCAATATTTGAGGCATTGTATGGTAGGCATTGCAGATCACCAGTGGATTGGTTTGATGATTTAGAGTCTAGGGTGAAGAGTACTGATTTGCTTCGTGATTCACTAGACAGAGTTAGAGTGGTCCAGGATAGACTTTGGGCAACCCAAAGTAGGCAGAAGAGCTACGCTGATCGTAGACTTTGTACCTTAGAGTTCAGTATTGGTGACTTGGTGTTTCTCCATGTATCGCCCATGAAGGGCATGCTGAGATTTGGTAGGCGGGGCAAGCATAACCCCAGGTATATTGGGCCGTTTGAGATTCTCTAGAGCATTGGTAGTGTTGCCTATATATTAGTCTTACCTCTAATGTTTTCAGCTATGTATCCTGTATTCCATGTATTGATATTAAGGAGGTATGTTCCAGACGAGTCTCATATATTGCAGTGGGATACAGTTCAGTTGGATAAGAGTTTGACATTTTTTGAGGAGCCAATAGCTATTCTGGTCAGGGATGTTAGGAGATTGAGATCTAGAGAGATTCCGGTTATTAAGGTTGAATGGAGGCACTGTCCAGTTGAGGAGGCTACCTGGGAGACCGACAGAGAGATGCAGGCTCAGTATCCGCAGTTGTTTGAGCCTTTAGGTACTTCCTTGTTCTTGACTTTCAAGGATGAAAGTCCTTTTTAGTAGTGGATGATGTAATGACCCTTCCGGCCATCACTACATTTATGTTTCCTTTGTACTGTTAGAGCTTTCTTGTAGTGCCCTGACCGTTTGTTTGGTCTTTATGTCCATTTTCCTATTTTAGAGCTTAAACTTAGGATATTATTGATTTTGGTCAACATTCTTGGTAAACACACTCATAATCAAATTTTGACAGTTTCTTTAGCTCCGGAGTGTGGATTTTGGTCTAGATGGACCCTTGGTCAGGGTCTGGGAGCTTTCGATTTGGGTTTGTGTTAATTTTTGTGTTTTTTAGCCAGTTGAACTTGCAAATTTAACTTTGGTCAACATTCGAAGAAGATGGCCTCGGATGGGAATTTCGTTAGCGCTGTTAGTTCTGAAATATTGACTTTGGGCTAGAGAGGCCTTTGGTTCAGGGCTCGAGGCTTTCAGACTAATTTTTGGGTATTGAGTTTTGCTTTGGTAAAATGTTAGTTTTGGGCGTCGGGCCCACTTTTTGATTAATTGACCTCCATTGGGTTTTGCATCAGTTCCATTGAGTTTGGAATGCTGTTTCTATTCGTTAATTTAGTTTGTTTGCACGTGCAGAGTCCCAGATGAGTCCTTTGGGCCCATCCGAAGACATTTCCCCCCTTGGTTTTCTACTGGTTGCTGTTGCAGGTGCATGCCTATGGACTTAATCACGACCACGATGAAAGCCATCACAATCGCAATGGTCTGCCTCGTTGGTCATCGTGACCGTGAGGGTCCCTTCACGGGATCGCGATGAAGGGCCTGTGCACTCAGCCTTCCTTGCTCTATGCAATCACAAGATCCCTCCTCGTGACCACAATATATCTCCTCCTCTCTTGTTCTTCACAACCGCGTGGCTAGTCCTTACGATCACGATGGTCTAGCCAGCGTGGTTTTTGAGACTGCATGGGGTCCCTTCTTGATCGCGAAGAAGGACCCCTGGGCAGTATATTAACTCCCACCTTCATTTTCAACACTTCAAATCCGCCCAACCTCCATTGTTATCAGTCCAAGCTCCCCAAAACATCATATTACTTCAATTCTTGGTGCTAGGGTGTGATTTTCTCGGCCGTGATCATTTCCCCATCATAATTGTAAGTATTTATCTGTTTAATTTCCATTATTCTCCTCTTGAATTTCCTTAAGTTGTTCCAATAGATGGTAGGCTATTTTGAGCCATATTCTTGGTCAATTTCTTCTATTACTTGAGCATGTACTCACGGGAGTGTGGTGGTCATCATGCACTCCTTTGTTTTTGGCTTTAGGTTATGGGGCCCATGGGCCTACCGGTGACCCGAATTTTGACCCAGCTATAAATATAGCAATATGGGTATCCTTAGCTTTATTTTAATGTATAATTTATGATTATGATAGTTTGATTTCATTTCGGAGATTCTCGGAGTGGTTTAGGCTTGTATATCATCATTTTAGCAGCCTGTCGTCGGATGATAGGTAGGTTATGGTTTAAATCTTCCAGACTTTGCGTATATAGGCTATAATTGTACTAATTAGCATCCTTGGGTTGTGTTTATTATCTTGGTACCCCAAACCTTGTCCGCTTCTTCATGTCCGTCTTATTTTCACTCCGATTATTGTAGTATTCGTTGTAGTTGATAGTATCACCCATGTGGTCCTGTGTGGCCTTGTATTTGACTCTGGACCATATATGGTGGGTTATTTGGGAATATCCATGAGTCTTGGACATCGATATTTGACTATTGAGTTGGTTATATGTGCTGTAGAGCTATTGGAGCTTGTGTAGGGCCGATAGGTTGAGTGTGAGCCGTTAGGCTACTGTTTGTGATTGGGCATGCCATTATCATGCATATAAAGTGGTTTTCTACTTGTTTTACTACGATTTTGGGCTTCGAGCTGACTATTGATGGTTTTCTAAACCTTGCATGGCTCCGAGGGCCCGTTTTTAGTAAAAATGGTTACAAAAGGTTTGGAACTGATTTTCATGGATCTTCTTGGGGTAAGAGAGTTAAAAAGATGATTTTATAACTGATTTCACACTTACTCTAGACCCAGTTGAGACATGGTGCTAGAGTTACTTTACTATTGACTTGAGATGATACTAAACTTGGTCGTATCGAGCAACATACTGGTTTTACTACTGTTTTAGATCCGGCTACATTGGGGCATCCTTGTTGGGGTTTTTGAGACTTGATTCATTGTTTTAGTCCCGAATAGGCTCTGGGCATGCATTTTCGAGACTCTGGTTATGACTTGGATCCGAATACACTCCGGATGATTATATTGAGATTAGGAGATTAGTATGTGATCCCGCCCCTTGTGATTTTCAAGAAGTTAGGCTTAGGTACCCCTAGGCCTACACGAATGAGATTACTAATGGCTAATTATTTAATTAAATGCCCTATAGCGATGTTTTTTGATGTGCTGGTTAAGGTAGATAAGTTCATTCTACTGGCCGACTTTGTTGTATTAGATTGTGACGTCGATCTTGAGGTGCCCATTATATTAGGGCAACCATTATTAGCAACTGGGAGATATCTTGTTGATGTGGATATAGGAGAGCTCAAGTTTTGTGTGGGGAGAAAAGAAGTAATGTTCAATGTATGCCAACCTACCAAACCACAGGACAGATTTAGAGTTGTGTCTGTGATCAATACCGAGGTCAAGTTGGTTGAAGCCCTTGGTGAGTGTGAGGTGAAAGAGGTGCCCGAACTTATGGTGTTTCCAACTTGGCAACAAGAGGATGGGATGGAGATTTTGAAGGAGCACTTCCCTTGCTTGGGATGGGGCTAACCCAATCAGATTGGCATGCTTCTAGGAAATGTTTGAAGATTGAGGTACTATCATCGAACCACAACGTAAATCAAGCACTTCTTGAGAGGCAACCCAAGTGTTTTTACTTTGTATTTTTGTTACCTTTTGTTGTTTTTGGTTTGTTTTAGAATTCATAGAGATGGAAAAATGATTAAGTGGAAGAACAAGCCTGAAGGCATGTGCGAAGTGCCATTCAGATTGCACCCACCATTGTGCAGATCGCATAGGACACTGGACCCCCAAATAGCAAACTGGAAAAAAAAGAAAAACTCAGAGGTGACGTGCAATGAGTGGTGCGAATCACACCATCTGTTCCATTCGTTGCACCTCTGTCGCACCATGAATCAGAAAGCTGGGCAAAGTTGGGAGTAAAATCATCATGTGCGAAGTAATGTGCGACCCGCACATTGGCAGGTGCGAATCGCATATCGCAGTGCACTCAGGTAAGTTTTTAAATTTTTGTTGACCTACCCATTGACCAACCCGATCTAGAAATTGACCCATACCTTTCTTCTTTTTTTTCACCCTATAATCCATCACCCCACCTCTTTTCTCCATTATACTTGCATCAACTTCCATAACTCTCTCCTAAAATCCTCCAAATCCCTTAAACTTCTCCCAAAGTATTCCCTATTCTCACCCAATCTCTGTCACCACCACTACCCACCAGTCGCGGCCGCCTCATTTTCCAGTCATGAGTTGGGTCACCATTGTTGGCACTCTTAAAAGCTTCACTTTTTGTTTTTTACTCCCTCTTCTCTATTTGTGGTAAGTTCTCAAACATTAAATCCATGTTTTTAAGTAGATTGAGATCTTTTATTGTGAAGCATGCTAGTTTAATCTTCCATGTTTATTGTTGGTGAGTTATGAAAATTTTGGGACCCAAATTTTGGGTATTTTGTTGATTTCGTCTGTGATGAACTTGGTAGATCTTGTTGTTATGATTATATATGTGCTTTGCTTTAATTTTTTGCCCTAATTTTAGTGTTTTGGGGTGAAGTCTGAATAACCCACTTGAGTTGATGCATGGTTTAGCCCTATGATAGATTGGGTGACATCATTCTTAAGGGAAAATCATCATCTTCGCAAGGTTTTTGTTGAATCATATTGATTGGGATGAAATTGTTGTTACCTCTGCACCCGTGTGTTGTTTCAATTGAATATGATTATCCGGTGAGCGCTTTGGTTGAGTGGAGTTAATTATTGTACGTTGAATGTGCCTATGTGTTTCATGAAGGCTTGATGTTCCTAATGATAGATGGGGTAACATCCTTCTTAAGGGAAGTCGTTAAGCCTATATTTGCGTTTGAATTGTGTTGAAAGATTCCGGCGAAGTCTGAGTACCCGGATGACTTGGTTGAGGTTAATTCATGCCTAAGCCCTATGAAAATTGTGTGTGTGGCCTTGTATTTATACATTCCACAGGTGTTGATCTATGAGTCACATACGTAACACATAAGAAAATAAGGAATTAAAAAATTCCAACTGTTTCCCTGTGCATTTCACATGCGACCCGCAGATCTCCAAGTGTGAAATGCACAAGGGATCGCACATCATTGAAATTATTGCCAGTTCACTGAGTTGAGGGGCGAAGGTTTGTGAAATGCACACATGGGCTTGTGCAAATCGCACCTGCCTTCGCATCCTGAAGAAAAAATCACTCAAGTTTCTGATTACATATGCGACATCACGTGCGATGCGCACTTCATTAGGTGCGGTCCACACGTGAATCGCATATGTCATCAGTAAATTGATGTGTTTTTCTTCTCATTTGCATTCTACTTCATTTTATTTTGTGAACTTATTGTAGCATTTGCTTCTTTCTAATACTTCAAAAATACAAAAAGATTTTGCTATTTCCTTTAAGTACTCACAATCTTCGTGTGTAGACTATGTCTTCTAGCAGGGGAAACTTAGGACGCACTACAAGGAGGCCACCATCTCATCTTACCTCCTCTTCCACCTCCAAGGCAAAGAAGAAAGCCCCAACTTCTACCACAATACCTCCTCCCATGCAAGCTTTGGAGGACGAAAGTATCTACTTTGGGGTAGAAGGCATGAAAGCCTTCTACGACAGAGACAAGAAAAGAACCTTCAACTCAACGTATAGCTTCAACTGGGTAGTGGTTGGGGATGATCTACCTAATATCCCCCACCAGTTCACCACCTGCCAATGGTTCCCATTCCAAGAGGTGCCCAGAGATTATTATAAGGAGATGGTTCATGAATTCTTTGCATCTTATCAGGCCAAGCAGGAATCTATGGAGTATAAGGGCAATGTGGAAGACTTCCCTTTCTTGGAATCAGTCATTGTTTTGGGTAAGGAGATTCATATATCACCTATTGATATCAATTCCATCTATTGGGGTAACCCAATTGAGCCTGCACCAGTACTTCGAACCAAGTTGTTTGCTGAGATAAAGGCCACTTGACTGGGCTGCCACTGTCATTGTTCCGGGGACTCCCCTCTGCCACTATGGGAGGCAACATACCATGTCAGACTGTACTTTGAGGCATGCCTATGGTAAAACTTTGTCCGCTCCAGATTCTTTCCTTCTGAAAATGATCAAAAGGTTACCCAGGAGGGAGCTATTCTAGTTGCCTCTATCATGTCAGGGGAGCATATTAACTTTTGAGAGATAGCGTCTGTCATGATCAATATAAAAGCACGTCGGGATGGTGATTCATTCCCCTTTTATATACTCATTAGCAAGCTCTGTGCTAAGGCTGAAATTCCATACTTCCGCTGTGACGAGCCTACCCATGCCCCTAGTGTGATTTACCTTGCAAAGAAGATCGAAATGGATGCCTCTAGAATGAATAGGCGCATAATGCACCCTTTTAAAGATGTTGAGGTTGAGGATACAAATGATGAGCCTACTGCTTCCTCTCATTCTAGATGAGCCTCAAAAGCACCTACTCTCACAGATTCAGGAAATCCTGCAGTTGCTGCACCTCCTGGACCTTCACTATCTTCACCCACTTGGACCCAAGGTGGCCTCTAAAATTTGGTTAACTTGACTGATTCTCATGATAGGTAGTTGACTAATCTAGCTAATAAGCTACCCAGTATGATTCAGATGGTCGTAAAGAGGGCAATGAAGGAGGTAGTGAATAGTGTGAGTAACCTTTGTAAGAGGATGGATGTAATCAACAGTGTTGTAGCAGAGATCCAAAAGGATTAGGACAAAGCCAAAAGGAAGGCACCAATTGGTGATACAAACTTGAGTGCTTTGGATGTGGCCATGTCACAACACCTCCACACTCCCAGTCCCATGGATGATCTGTTCGCTGCATATTGCTGGCAATGATGAGGATTTGTCCAATTATCAGAATCTATAGCTCCAACGGGTGATCATAGAACTGCGGTATACCACCTATTCTCGCCAAGGAGGAGCAGGCACCCATTCAGAAGTAGCGGAGCAGGCGGATAATGAAGGGGAGTAGCCCATTCAGGGAGTTGTTGCACCCTTTCCTTACTTGTTTGAGCTTAAGCATTGAGGGCAATGCTTTTTTTTGTGGGAGAAGGTAGTGCATATTTGATTGTTGCTGTTGGTTGCTTGTGTTGGGCCTTGAGATATTATTTTTATTTCCCTTGTCGGGCCTTGACATTTTTATTTCCCCTTTAGACTATTTATTTGGACCTTGTCGAGTATGTTTTGGATGATTGTGATATTGCTCTTGTCGGGCCTTTTATTTCTTAGTGCTTAAACTGTGCCCTTGCCGGGATTATTTTATATGTTGCTTGAGTTGCGTATGCTGAGTTGGTCCTACACGATTCATTGTTTCACTACCCATGCTTTGCAAATGCGCTTAGTGACTACGTCGAGGCTTGATTTCAAATGTTTCATGAGTGCTTTTATCTTGATCGCCTTGTTAATAGTAGATAGTGAAAAAACTCCAAGAGTTTTCTTCATACCACGATTCTTTCCCAAGGAGCAAATTATTTTTTTATTTTTATTTTCTTTTGGTTTTTTTGTTTATTTTTGTATTGAACCGGGTTGGTATTTTCCTATGATAGATTAAGAGGCAACTTTGTTAAGGAAAAATGCCAAGTTTTAGTTTAAAATTGAGTCTGTGTTTTGCTTGTCTCAAAATGGACCCACCAAAATATTTTCTTGGCAAGAACTTTTTGGCAAATTGAAGGAAAGAGTGAAAATAATTTTGAGTAGAGCATTCTCTTGTCATGACTCGCATACTCACCATTTGTCTTGATAGATTCACAAACGAGTGTATAAAAGAACTCAGAATAGCTTGTCAAATGTCATTTGTCCCAATTGATTATAAGACTCATTGTGAAATTCTTGTGTTGTGATGCCTTGTGTGGTAAGGCTGTACTTAGTTCTTGTGTGCACGTGTTGTCTAGAACTTGCCCCGAATGTGATTCAAGGTAAAATCCTAGATGTAACCAAGCTTGGAAGATGACCTTAGGCCTTTGAATAAGTCACTTCACCCAAATTGACTTCCCTTTACATTGACCCTAGTAAGCCCCTTTGAGCTTGTGACCTTTCTTTGGCACCTTGTTTTAAACGTTGACCATGCTTGGAACCTTGATTTTTGCACATATCCTCCCTAATTGCTCGAAGGTGAAATATAGTCTAAAAGCTTAAGTTTGCGGGGGAATTGAATTGATAACGTAGGTAAAAGCCTAAGTTTGGGGGTGCATGCACAAATATGGAGAAGAAAGAGATGTATTTCAACACAAGGTAGCACCATATGCCTAAATCAAAAATTGCTTCAAAATTTTCCAATGAAATGAACAAAATAAAAAGAAAAGAAGGAATTGGTGCTACCAAGTGAAGGTGATAAAAGGAAGTTGAATGATCAATTTGAAGGGAAACCTTGGGTTGTGAGAGGGAAAAATAAGGTGAAGTTATTGTTCAAAAATGTGAGCGATGTTTTGAATGATCAAAAAAGAGCATTAGGGCCGTTTAATCACTTGAGCCAAATGCAATCCTCACCTTAATCCTAGCCAACATTGTAACCCGCAAGTCCTTGGTGATTCCGAGCTTGGTAACTCTATATTAGTGGTGAATTACATAAAGGGCAAACCTATAGTCCAATGCGTGTGCACTCGAACTTCCTTGAGAGAGTGAGAGTCTTCTTGATTCTCTTATAATCCCTTTTTATTGTGAATTGTATGATTGTGAGTGGGATTCTCTCTTGTGGTGAGTGGCATCACACAGTTGAAAGGAATGATAAAGTCTCTATTTCAATTGAGAGGAATGAATGAGACAAGTTGTGTGGTGAATCTCGAGGCAAACCTTGAAGGTCCTTGCCAACGACTTGAGAAGCTTGAATATCTTGTTTTGAATAACAAATTCCCTTGTTTTTGAATGAGAAAAGAAGTCCTTTTGATAAACATTTTGAAATAAGAACTTGCCTTGAGAATATGGTGATCCAAATTGAAATGAGCAATGTAGTTGAGTCTTTTTGTTTGTTATTTTTTTAGTTGTAGAGTTTAGATTAATCTTGTGTGCACCCTGTGTGTTTTAAGAGCCTAATTCATTCCTTACTTTGTGAGTATCTTGCTTGAGGACAAGCAATAGTTCAAGTTTGGGAGTTTGACAAGTTGGTAATCTACCAACTTATTGAGCCTTTGTTTATGAATAATTGTCATGTTTTGATAAGCATTAGAGGTACTTATTGCCTTTATTGATGAAAATATAGCTACTCTTGGTCAAAAGTAGAAAACAAAGGAATTGTACCCAAGGAGATCAAAGAGAGTTGAAGTGTTAAGGTGATCGAAAAACAAGAAAGAAGCTGCTAAGAGGTGCGATCGATATGCGAGCCGCACAATATGGTGTACGGTCCGCACCTCCCTTTGCACATCATCACCAAATCAACTAGCATCACTGGTTTGCGGAATAGAGACATGCAATGTGCATATCATATGGTACAACCGCACATCGTGTCACATGTCGCATTGCACCACTCTCGAAAGACATTTTTGTCCATTGCCAAGTGACGTTTTGGGAAGCTTCTAAAACCCACTTTGGGGTGTGTACCAGATAGTTTTCATAGTTTTTTTTGAATAGTTTTGAATAGAGTTTTTGTTCCCAAGGAAGATATTGAGAGTACTCTTTCTATTCATCTTCCACACTTAGAATTCACCATTTTTGTACTAAATTGAGCTTGAATTTGGATTTTGGCTTAATTATGAATGGAAGTATGAGTTACCCAATTGATATATCTTCTTATTTCCTTAGTATGAGCAACTAATATCCTTGTCTAGGGGTATGTGTATGATGGGTATTTGAGTTTGGGTGTGGGTCTTGTTTAATTGTGCTTATAATTGATGAATTGATATGGGTATATTGAATTCCTCAAGTTTTAATCATAAAATTGATGGTTGCAAACATTAATTGAGTTTTCTTAGTTGTGTTCTTTCTTGAAAGAGGGGTTCACAGTTTGGATAGAAATTCAATAGTGGGAATTTGAGATTTTCACCTTAGATTGAGGCTAGAAATAACTTAATTGAAGGAAACTCTCATCTAAGAGTCTAAGCCAGAAATAGTATGACTTCCCCAAGCAATTGAATTGGTTGGTTTGTGTTAAAACCTATGGTGCTTGAACAAAGTCCTTAGGATATATATTTGGAGGATTGAGAGATTACCAAATATGACTAAAACCAATGCTACCCGTATCATTTAACGAGAATTTGCATAATTAATCAAGTACTCTAATCCTTTGTAAAATCCCATTGAAAGCATACCCCTAGTCTCCTTCTCATTGATTACCAATCTCGTGTTTACGTACATTGTTGTGTTGAAAACAAAGTTTCTACGTAAATTTCCCTTTCCAATTCCCCCAATCTTTACTTTTAAGTTATTTGAGCATTTACTATCTTAGTGATTATTTCTCGATGATCTTTTAGCGAATATCACTCCACTCTATGTGGATTCGACCCCGACCATCGGTTGGGTTACTTTTGCTTTGCTCTGACGATCGCTACTACCTCCTTCAGGAGAGTCCCTTTGAGTGTCATCATAGAACATATTCTGCAAGGGCGGCACCATAGGTGCGGGAAGACAAGTGCAAGGGCGATGCCTTAATGACATCACTCTGCACCACAAGTGCAACGTTTGACCGCAGGGGCGGCTGTGCAGGTGTTGCCTAAGCACCGCAGCCATGCCCATACTAGTACCAACAACATCAACTACAACAACTCAACTCCAAAGTCTCCAATCACACCCTCAGGATTCATTCTGAACCCCATGAACACAAACCATATATGCTATCCTACCAAAAATGGAATTCTGGACTCAATAGAATATACAAAATTTCAAATGGAGATCATTTCGACAAAAAGTGGACCCTACGCCCAAAACCATCTTTTTACCGAAAAGAAACCTAATAGCCCAAAATGAGTCCAGAAGCCTCGAGACCTAAACCAAAGGTCCCACTAGCCCAATGTCAATATTCCTAAGCTAACAACACTGACAAAATTTCAATCCAAGGTTGTCTTCTCCGAATGTTGAACAAAGTCAACTTTTCTATCTTTAAGAGTTTCAAAACAGGGAAATGGGCTTAAAACACAAACGAAATGCATGAGAACCAAACCGTCAAACTCGACAAGTCATAAATGACTTGTAACCACTGTGGGAAAGCTCGAAGCACAGAAAAAGCACAAACATAGAGAATGTGACGTAGAGGGTTATTACAACATCCACTACTAAAAGAACTTTCATCCTTAAAAGTTAAAGAAAGAAAGGTACCTGAAGTCTCGAAAAGGAGAGGATAATAGGTCCACTTGTCAATCTCGGTTTCCCAAGTAGCCTTTTCAACAGGATGATGCCACCACTGAACCTTAACTGACAGAATCTCCTTGGATCTCAACTTCCTAACCTGCCTATCCAAAATAGCAACTGACTCCTCCTCGAAGGCTAGTGACTTAACCAACTGAACCAAATCCCGCTGAAGCATATATGAATCATCCAGATTATACCGCCTCAACTTGGAAACATGAAAAATAGGGTGAACACCTGAAAGAGCAGGAGGGAAGGCCAACTCATATGCTACCTCCCCACTGGGATGAAGGATCTCAAACGATCCAATGAACCTAGGGCTAATCTTGCCCTTCTTCCTGAACCTCATCACGCCCTTTATGGGCGATACTTGCAGGAACACCGTACTTAGGAATATACACCAAAGATAGGGCAATGGCACTCTCCAAATAAGGTACTCACCTAGAACTCCATCAAGTCCAAAGATATGGCCTTGAGCCCATAGTTACACAATAACGGTAAATATAAACTGAAGAAACGGATTTAAACATAAAAATAATTAAAAGCACCTACTCTACCTCTAAAACCTCCTTAAAATACACTAAGGATTATAGTATAACCACAACAAATCTACAAGCTCCTAAGATAAGGCTAAGCATGAATAGACCTACTCTACGATCCCTAAAATGGCCAATTTATGCAAAAAATAGGATTTAAGCCTAATTTTAACTGAACACCTACCTTAACATTCAAGTCACTTATAAAATATAAAATCTATCTAAGCTAGGTCTAAAAGAAGGAAATCGAAACCTACCTCAATGCCAAATAACAAGCACGGATCGTCACTTGGGAGCCTTTCCCTTTTGAAGTGCCTTGGTATGCTGCCATGCTATCGTAAACATAAACTAGGTGTCAAGACAAGAAGAATGACACCCATATTACTATACAAAATTTCGTGTTGAAAATCATGTCAAAAAATGACCCTCGAGGCCCACTTAGCAAAATGGAAAACAAATTTCATAATCATGCTCCCAATAAGATACGGTGTGCATGCCCAAAATTTAGGCAGAATTGCAAGAGAATTGAGGCCTCAAATGGTCCAAAACATGCCACCAATAAGGAAGAAGGATCATGCAAATTAGAGCTTAATTTCAATAATGAAGCGCAAAATAACGACCTATACGCGGGATAGAACGAGAGGGGGAAGAGTCTTACCTCAATAGCTCAATAAATCACCCAGATATGGTGATTCTCCCTCTTAACCGAGTTCAATAATTGTGGAAATGTGTTTATGAAATGAGAAAAATAAAGAAGAACTTTATTTAAAACTCTCAACTATCGATGCACTTGCAGTCAAATTGACACAGGTACAACAATGCAGGTGCGGCTATGTAGCTGCAGCCAGACCACCGTAGGAGCAGAGGCCAACAAGACCCTCCAGCTTTGCAGGTGCGGCACTGCAGAGGCAGAAAGAGCAGTGCAGGGGCAACGCCCTGCTCACATTACCTTGTACCACAAGTATGGCATTTGAATGTAGGGGCGGATGCACAGGTGCAGCCTAAGAACCACAGCCGCACCCATACCATCAATATCAGCTAAAACAACTCAACTCCAAAGTCTCCGATCACACCCTCGGGATTCATTTTGAACCTCGTGAACACAAACCAAATATGCTATCCTACCAAAAACAACATTCTGGACTCAACGAAATAGACCAAATTCCCAATGGAGTTTTTTCGATAAAAAGTGGGCTACACGCCAAAAACCATCTTTTTACCAAAAAGAAACCAATAGCCCAAAATGAGTCTGAAAGCCTCAGGACCTTGACCAAAGGTCCCACTAGCCCAAAGTCAATGTTCTGGAGCTAACAATGTTGACAAAATTTCCATATGAGGCCGTCTTCTCCAAGTGTTGACCAAAGTCAACTCTTTTATCTTTAAGAGTTTCAAAACAGGGAAATATGCTTAAAACACAAATGAACTTCTCGGGAACTAAACCATCAATCTTGGCAAGTCATAAATAACCTGTAGCCGCTGTAGAAAATCTCAAAGTGCAGAAAAAGCACAAAAATAGAGAAAATTACGTAGTGTGTCATTATAGTGTTTTACACCATACTTCACAAGTAATGAACTAAATAATCGATTGCAAAAATGAGAACCCCCATCACTTATAATCACACGAGGAGTGCCAAACCTTGAGAAGATGATTTTTTTAAAGAACCTAGTCATAGTCTTCCCCTCATTATTGGGTAAAACCACTGCTTCCATCTATTTTGACACATAATCTATGGCCACAAGAATATATTTATTCCTGTAGAAACTCATAAATGGTCCCATGACGTCTTTCCCCCGCACATTAAACAGTCGTACTTCTAAAATAGGGGTTTGAGAAATACCTCTGTTGGCATTGGCATCAGTCACATAGTTTGACCAAGTCATGAGCATCTTGGTGGATAGTTGGCCAATAAAAGTCACATTACAAGACCTTAGAGGCTCTTTGCATGCTGCTATGATAACCTCCCACGGGTGAGAAATGACTAGCCTCTAGGATAGGCATCATTTCCATTTCTGAGTCACATCAATGAATTACCCCTTCAACGCAAATCTGGAATAGGTAAGGCTCATCCCAGTAGAACTTTCAGAAATCATGCAAAAATTTCTTCTTTCAGTGAGAGGTCAAGTTTTCAGGCATTAGATCACTTTCCAAAAAATTAGCAAAGTCAGTGAACCAAGGGATGAGGTCATTAGATGCTGCCAAAATATGTTAATCCAGGAATGCATCATTAATATCAAGATGTCCTACTAGTCATCCATCTTCTTCCAACCTAGATAAGTGATCCGCAACTTGGTTTTCACATCCTAGTCCTTCACCTCAAAGTCGAACTCTTGCAACAAAGGACCCATTGAATGAGCCTTGGCTTAAAATTTTTCTTAGCCATTAATTATCAAATTGTGGCGTGATCCATATGTACCACAACCTTAGTCCCGAACAAATATGCTTCAAAACTTCTCTAAAGCAAACACCACAATGAGTAATTCTTGGTCTTTCACTGTGTAATTCATTTGGTCCCCATTCAAAGTTTTTCTAGCATAGTACACTGGTGGAAGATTTTGTCTTTTCTTTGACCAAGCACAACCCCTAAAGCAATGCCACTTGCATCACACATCAGTTCAAATAGTTTTGACCAATGGGGCACCACTATAATATGAGCTGTATTGAGGTTCTCCGTCAAGCAATTAAATGCCCTTATGCATGCATCATCAAATTCAAACTTGGACTCTTTTTCCAACAATTTGCAGAAAGGACGTGCCACCTTCGAAAAGTCTTTGATGAACCTTTGATAAAACCCAGCATACCCCAAGAATCTCCACACACCTTTAACTCTTTTTGGAGGAGGTAATTTATAGATAACCTCAATTTTTTCTTGATCTACTTCAACACCCTTCTCCGATATTTTATGCCCCAACACAATGCCTTTCTTCACCATAAAGTGACATTTTTTCCAATTCAAGATCAAGTTCGTCTCTTCACAATGCTTCAAGACATTAGTTAAGTGTGCCAAACAATCATCAAAAGAATCTCCGACCATGGAGAAATCATCCATAAAAATTTCCATAGAGTCTCCCACCATATACAAGAATATGGACATCATGAACCTTTAAAACCTAGCCGGGGCATTGCAAAGCCCAAATGACATCCTCTTCAAGGCAAAGGTCCCATATGGACAAGTAGATGACATTTTTTCTTGATCTTCCAAGGTAATGGAAATTTGATTATACCCCAAATACCTGTATAGAATGAAATAGTAACCTCACCCGACTAACCGATCAAGTATTTGATCAATAAAAGGAAGAGGGAAGTGATCTTTTTTAGTCCAAGAATTTTGTTTCCGATAGTCCATGCACACCCTCTATCTGGTCAACAGTCTCAAGGCTATCAACTATTTCTTCTAATTAGGCACTACCGTAATGCCACCTTTCTTTGGTACACATTGTACTAGATTTACCCAAGTACTATCCGATATCAGGATGACAAATTGCACATTCAATCATTTTATGATCATTTTTTGACCACCTCTTGCATAGGCATATTTTATTTTCTCTGGTGCTTGATGGAAGGAGTGAAATGATCTTAAAGGTTTATCTTATAGGTGCAAATACCCCAAGGAATATCAATGATATCGGCAATAGTCCACTTGATTGCCCAAATGTTCTTTCTCAATATCGATAGCAAAGCTTCCACTTGCGCCTCATCTAACTTAATAGAAATAATCACCGATAATGTTTCATTAGCTCCGAGGTAGGCATACCTTAAACCTGATGGTAGAGGCTTGAGTTCCAACTTTAGAGGTTCAATGATTGAGGGATTAGACAGAGGAGTTTGACAGTTCTTCATGTCTAAGTCAAGCTTTTTTGAGGGATATGAGTAAGATCGCAACCCCATTAAGGCAGCACACACTTTATCATAATCTTCAATATCATCACCATTATAATTTAAAAGGATGACTACCAAGGAATCAGCCAAAAATAATACCTCTGAAGTGCTTTCCACACTCTCATTGATGCTATCAAGTACGGTTATGACTTGCAAGTCATTGGGATGCCTCATTGCCTTGCATACATTGAAAGTCACTTCCTTCGCATTCATATGAAACTTGAGTTCACCTTGCTCCACATCAACCAAGGCATGCTTGGTATCTAAGAATGGGCATCTTAATATGATCGACACCTCAACATCTACTGTATAATCTAACACCACAGAATCCACAGAGAAAATATATTGATCCACTTTCACCAAAATGTCATACAAAAAGCCTACCGGCCTTTTAATGGACTGGTATGCCATAAGCAACCTCATCTTCACAGGCCTAGGAGTCCCAAGCCCTAACTTTTGAAAAATAGCAAGAGGTATTAGATTGATGCTCTGTCACGACCCAACTACCGGATTGTACGGGCACCTACTCTAAACCACCTAGGCAGGAGAACCCTTACCATCGAATAAAATGGATATGCGGAAGTCAATAAGAAAACATGAAATTTGCCTTGATAAAAGAAAACCAGTCTCAAATATTTAAATACAATGAAACTCTTTTTAAATACAACAGAAAACCCTCTCTAGGAACTAGTCTAAATAGGTACAAGAGCTTCTAAGAGAAGTACAAAAATAAAACTAGACACAGCTTCCACCATAGGAAAGAGATGAGTAGAAGCTGTTGGAGATCACTATCCATATCACCTGAGAAACATCCACTGATCCCGCAATCAGACTATACCCCAAAAAGATATAGCAAGAGTATTATCAATATAAACAATATATAATGGTAGGTATTATTGATCGACCAAGGCTAGATCACATAAAAACAATATAAATGTCACAGAAAGAAAGAATAACAACTTATATAACAATTTAACCCACATCACTTTCATCAACTTGTGCTATCTTTATTCCTCATATTACCTATGAGTATTTCCATCCTTATCCTCGCTGACTTAGTTCTATCAAATTCATTATATGAAGTCAAATGTTCCACATACACCTCAATAAACCTCAATGGTAAATGAGAACACATAACCATAACCTTATAAACAAGTACAACCCTGGATGTTTTAACGATTGCTTTTACCTAGACATAAACCCTTTAGCCTCTTCAACAAACAACAAATAATTCAGTCAAATGTAATCAGTGTTGAAAATGGACCAAGTCAAGATCCTAACTACCAATCATTAACCAAGTCAACAACCATGACTCTATATAATAACTTACACCTTACATCAAATCCACAAGTAAGTAGACAATAGCAAGATATATGCTAAGTAATGGACCACACAAGGATCCTAAATATATGTCAAGTAACCGGATCACACAAGAATCCCAAATATATGCTAAGCAACCAGACCATACAAGGATCCCAAATATATGCTAAGCAACCGGACCACACAAGGATCCCAAAACAAAAACCATAACATAACCCGGTCCACTCAAGGAACCAATATAAATAGCAACAATAACAGTAATCATAAACCCGGTTCACTCAAGGAATTATCAAACTTCATCAATACCTTATCTATGTACCATACTGGTGTAGTACCCGAGCCAACCACTGAATCATAGAACTTGTACTAGGTGTAGTACCCGAGCCAACTAATGAATTATAGAATCTGTACCAAGGAGGGTACCCAAGCCAACTAATGAATCATAGAATCTTTACCAGGCATGATACCCGAGCTAACCAATGAATCATAGAACTTGTACTAGGCATAGAACCCGAGCCAACTAATGAATTATAGAATCTGTACCAGGGAGGGTACCCAAGCCAACTAATGAATCATAGAATCTTTACCAGGCGTGATACTCGAATCATAGAATCATTGCATGTGATTAACACTTAGGATATTATTTAACAATTACTTTATTTTTCCTAAACACGTATTGTGAAAGTAATACTAATGAGAGAATTATTATGCACACATAACTCAAATTGGGTTACAATAACCATCACCTATTCACAAGTAGATATGATTCATTAGTTTCATCAATTATAACAAGTCTGAAGACCAATCCTTAGCTTATTCAAGTAAGCATAATCAAGCCATATTCATTGAAGTAAGTACTCATTTTAGGAATGCACATTCAATCCAATAAAGCCTAAACTCTAGTTGAAGTCATACACCTTTATACCTTTTACTTTCTAACCCTTAGCCTAACTTGATCTTAGGCTCCTAAATTATGCGATCGCCTCTATTGACACCCAATTTTGACCTTCCCATACCTCACTTGGGCTGTTATTTTACTAATTATTATTATTTTTAAATATTAATTTCCTTACGTATTACTTTTATTTACTAAATAAATGATGAGTTTTATCGTTATCTTGAAATTTTCTAAAATTATATATATAATTTATGAATATATTATTTATTTTAATTATTGATATTTTATCGTGAATTTCACATAATATTATATATCATTAATTTATGTGTAATATATATACATATGTTGTTTATGAGTAATTTTAGTTTAATATTTTATGATATTTATTGTTAATTATAATTTTAGCTATCAAATTATGTGTATATATATATATATATGTAATATTTTAAATAGCAATCCAATTCAATTTTTGTCTTAATTTGTTTAAACTCTAGCCGCTTTTTACCTAATTTATGTCCATCTTGATCGATTTAGGCTCAATTTAGCCCAATTTTGGATTCTAGTCATAATTCCTTTACTCCATTTACACCAAAACACCCTAAATTGAATTTATTTTCCCTTTCCTCCAAATCACACCTCAAACCCACTGCCCATCTCTCCGCCTCCTTTTTGCCTCCACCATCTCTGACGAGCTAGAGGCTGGTGAACGACGCTGCTTCCCCGCCACCACCACACACCCTCAACCTTCATCTCTCTTCTCTCCCCCTTCTCTAAACCCTTCACTCCTCCCCCCACCACTGCATCACCCAACTCTGCAGAACCTCACAAGGAACCCCACTACAAACCACCAAAAAATCCCTCCCCTTACTCTTCTCGCACTTCACTTAGCCTCTCTTCTCCTCACCACACTGCGGCCATAGCTCCAATGAGCCACCGATAGTCAGCCCATCGAACAGACCCCATACCCTCCTAACTTTTTTCTCCTCCAAAACCACCATAGAAAAAATATCGCACCTCTCTCTCTCCGTGCAAATCCTGAAGACGCTCTATGCTAAGAAGATGAGAAGCCATTCAGCTATATATATGACTTCCGTCAAATTTTGAGGTTTTGAGTTTTATAATAATCCATCCCAGGTACAATTATGTTCTTCACTGCTATGCTCGATTGCTATTCTTTTCTACCCGATTCATTTTATTTTTTTAATAGATTCTTAGTTTCGAAATTCATAAGGATTGGTTGCAATTTCTTATTTGAATCTTCTTATTATTGTTCCTTTAGATTATCATACATGAAAAATCATTGACTTGTGTACTACATCCTTGTTCAAATATGCTTTCGTTATTTGTAAAAATTATGTGGCAACTTTGTTCTCTAGCGATTCATGTTAACATTGTATGTTTCTTATGATTTGCTGATTCTTAAATTTGAATTGGGACAACTTTATTTATTAAATACAAAAACTAAGGATACTTTGCTTATTGGATGACTGTAATCTTGGTTTAGTTGAAATAGTAATTTGTCTTCTGATTTAAGAAAATCTCTATGATTTATGCATCTTTCCTTTTCTACTTCCTCTAACTAATTGGCACAACTTTGGTACTTCACCATTTATGGTAAACGTTGATCATTTTTATACCTAAAAGTAACCATTTGCTAAAAGTAGACAATCTGATTGATTCTCCTTATGCTTGGTGGACAATCTAGTACTTGATTAAGTTTGATAAACTTTGAGTTGTTATGTGACTAGTTTGTTTTACTACTCTATTTAAGGAAAGGATTTCCTTGATTGATTCTTTTAATTTATTCCTTACTTTTTCTTACTCTGATTGATTATCCCTTCCTTTAATTGAACATGACTACTCTATTATATAAGAAAAACTCTTCTCTTGAAACAAAAGACACGGAAAGTTCCCATTACTTCCTCACTGGACTTTTATCACTACACTCCTTTTATTTTTGAAACTCGAAGTTCCTAGCACACTGAAAACATTATGTTCTAATTGTTGTAATTCAAGTTCTCATTGGTTTTTGGTCTTTTTGTTGCTTATCTGCTTCTAACTGGTTAGTCTTCTATCAAAGTAATTTCAATTCTTTAATATGATAGTTTGTGGTAGTTTTATTTTCTTTCACAATTACATGTGTTGGAAAGCTCGAATGCATTTAAACATTATGTGAAAAGCGAATAGGTATCTCTCTTGATTTATGTGTATTTTAATTTATCTTTTGAGTAGTAGAAAGTATGCCTATAGGATTGAGGTGTTTGTTATTCTATTGAATTCTTGGTCTACTGATATATTAGTTTATGTTCTTAACACGTTTTCAATATGCCATCTTTGAGCATAGAAATTATGCCTATAGGACCAATGTATGTTGCCTGTTTCTATTGATTTTTCCTCTTTAATTTTGGTTTGAAATTCCTTTATAGGAATAAATAAGTAGCATGTCCAAAATTGGTATGTTCTGTTCCATATACGTTTGGCATATGTTGGTATTGACAGGGACCTGAACATGAGTTTGAGCCACGAAGAGTTCGTCAAGGTTGGGTTTAGATCTGGAAAGGGTTTGAGATTGCCTCAATCGGCTGGATCTCATTTTCTTTGATTTATGTTGGTGCTTTCATTTGTTTCGGCCTTTAATAATGTAAACATTGATGTAATAGTTAAAGAAGAGGGGCTGCCTTAGGGGATTTGGGAATTATGTGCTAAGTACTTAAAATATTTTTCTTACTATTCTGAACGATTTTCTTACAAACTCATATTGTTATTTACCTTTTCATAATTTTCACTTCTCATAATGACAATCACCGCCAATGGTTTATTTTTCTTAAAACTACTTGAACCATGGCAATGTTGTTTTTAATCACCAATTATGTAAATACTTCTCCTAACAAATAGTTAGTGGGAGGTAAAAAGGGATTATGAGGTCTAATCTCATTTTTTAAACTAAGCCGATGCATCCCCAGGACTACCACTCACCAAAGCTTTCAAAGGGTATTAATTTTACTTATATGTAAATATTCTTATGTGTTTATATTCAAATTCAAATCTTTCACTTGTTTTAAAAGTATATTATTATTACTTTTAAACTTTCAGACCGACCTCCAATCAACTTGTTGCTAAAGCCAAATGAGTGAATTTATTAATATCGTGGCATCATCCTTATAAAGCAACAAACATTTTATTTTTTAAAACAAAAAAATATCATTTTTGATTCTATTCAAATCTTGAAAATATTTACTCTTGTTAAATTAATTTATTACTACGCTTATTCTTACTCGTTGTTTGTTTTAGAGTAGTTTAGTCTACATTATTGAGTTAATTACTTAAATCATTTTCCTATTTCATTATCTTGATAATGCCTTCTCGCTTATCCAAATTTTATTATTTCTTATGAATTCGTATTTGCCTTTTCTATTAATCAAATTAGCATTCACTTATATAACTTAGATTCATACTCGTTCAATAATAATCTACGCTTAATTTATTTATCTGTTTAAAATATAATTTTCTATGATTACTCATCTAGTTATTTAGACTTATATTAATAATCAAGTTTACATGTTTAGTTTCATTTATTCACTCACTCTTTTAATAAATAAGTGAGTTTGTTAAACCGCTTTATCACCTACCATATTTAGGTAACAATTGAAATGTCACCTAGTTTATTTATTCGTCTAAGAAAATGATTTTCTATTGTCACGACCCAATTTATCAGTCATGATGGAACCTACAACTCCCCAGTAGGTGAACCGATTCCCGTAGCCTGGAATGGTTAGTAATGGGCTACTAGCTAACAGTTAAGCGAAAGAAGTGATATAATCAAGCGGAAACGAAGGAACAAGATGAAAAGATAGATAACAGGATTATATATACATAAGCAGAATCTAAACCAAACCCCAAAATATGGTATCATAGTATAGAGCCGGAACTACATATAAGGAGTACGAAGCATCCAAAATAATATATACACAACTGTCTCCGAGTAGTAACAGAGTACATGATACAGAAGCTAAACTAAAGCTAAGCTCCGGTCGCCAAGAGCTCACCCTCAGTCTGGATAGTCCAAAATATCTTCAAGCAGGAATCCCACAATCTAGCAGCGAAGGCCCACACTAGGATCTGCACCAGAAGACGCAGAGTGTAGTATGAGCACCAATAGAAAAGTAACCGGTACCAGTAGGTATCATAGGCCGTCTGGGCACATATAAGATAAAAGAGCAGTAATAAGCAGAATAGAAAATAATTAGTCACAGAAGGCAATGAATAAGTACATGGAAGCTAGCACAGAAGGAATACAAGCAGGAAGAATACATATGGCTAGCTAAAAGAATACACATCACAGACGGAGGAAAGAAACATGGACCCAGGATCCTCGCAACAACAAATATATAAAGAAGAGTTTAGAAAGCAGGCGGTATACCGATAAACTCAACGAAAAGAGAAGGAGAGGAAGAAAATAGTAAACATGCTCGAATACAAGGAACGATAACCCAACTAAACATGCAATCTCAAGTCAAGAATTCAACAACTGGAAGCCCAAGTTTAACCTTTACAATATAAAAAGTCGTAAGAACCACAATAGGAACCAATAGAGCGAAATAGTAACAATAAGTCTACCTACAGTCCTACGGGCGCCCATACACCCAGGGAACACAAACAAGTGAAGACAAATCCTCCGACATCCCATACTACCGGAGCGTACAATCAACAAATAGCAAACAAGGGTGGTGTTCACATAAATGAATGATATGCCAAACCAAGTGTAACCGCAGTGTCAGTATGTTACCCCCTCCGGTGCCTCAAAGGTCCAATAAAGGTGGGATCCATGGAAGGACTCCCGAGTATATCTACTCTGCCGTACATCCCTACCCCCGGTCACCCTTTTTCTCGTAGCACTTGGTCCGAAATGACAGGGTCCATGGAGGTATACTCGTAGACCACATACTACACTCTAACCTCAAAAGATCAGTCCGATGTGCCACCGGATCCAAACTAGTACTCAGATGCTCAAAAGGCATGCCTGAATTCCATCCAGGTCTAAATTATTGAAATAAGTCTCATAAACCCCCTTCAAGGGTGCCTGCGCATATCTGGTCTAAAACAGTAGTAAATCAAGTCCGATGGTCGGCTTTACCGAGTCTAATATCATTTCTCATCCATAACAGGGTCAATCTAGCACCTCAATTCAACTGGGTCTGATATATAGTAGGAAAACTATAAAAAATCTTTCTTTTAACTTTTCTTACCCCAAGAAAGTCCATTAAGATGATACCAAACCATTTTATAATCAATTTACTGAAAATGGGCCTCACGGGCCATGCAAGATTTAGAAATCATCAATAGAAGCCCCGAAGCCAAAATTGTAGTAAAATCATGAAGAAAATCCTTTTATATGCATTATAATGGCATGATCAATCACAATCAATAGCCCAACGGCTCACAATCAACCTATCGGCCCAGCACAGGCTCCAATTGTTCTACTACACAGATAGCAAGCTCTATAACATTAATAACGATGTCTGGGACTTACAGACATTCCCAATTTCCCACCATCTATGTTCCAGAGTCAATATAAGGCCTTACAGAACCACAAGGGTGATAATCTCATCTATCGCAAATACTGCAACCATCGGAGGAAGAAAGGAATCGGACATGAATAAAGCGTCAAGGTATGTGGTACCAACTCGTAAACCCAACCCAAGGATGCCAATTAATATAATTTTATCCTATTCGTCCGACGACAAGTTGCTGAGACAATGATATCCAAGCCTGAATCGCTCTGAGAAGCTCCGAACGATAATCAAACTTTCAAAAACATAAATAACACATCAAAAGGATTCTAACGATACCCATAACGCTATAATAATAGCTGGGCTAAAATTTGGGTCACCGACGGGCCCGTGAGCCCTGCAATCCAGATCCAAAAATGAAAGCGCATAATATGATCACCATTCCAAGGGAGTACATGCCCAAAAATTTAAGGAAAATGGGCAAGGGATTCGGGCTAAAACAGCCCCAAGAAGTCAAGAAACCAATTATGGAGAATTAGGAATAAAATTTGGAAATCAGCAAGAATCACCTACCACAACGAGAGAATTATGCCAAGGATAGGAATTAAATGAGTCCACATAGCATGCAACTTCACACGAGAGCAGCACCTACAACAATTTTTGAGCTCCAAGAAATCACAACAATGGCGTTTTAGATAAATGGAGGAGAAAGGAGCTTTGGGGATGGAGACTTACCAATAATTATGAGAACAAGAATTTGCGAAGAACAAATGATTTCCTCAGGCCCAAGAACTGATTAGAGAAATGTAGAGAGTGTTTTGGGTGCTTTAGAGCTGAGAGAAATGAATAAAGATGGTTGGAAAAACCAAGGGAAAAGTTTATATATTGCCAGGGGTCTTTCATCGCGATCGTGAAGGGACCCCATGGGATTGCCAGGACCACGCTGGCTAGATCATCGCGATCGCGACGACTAGCCACGCGGTTGCTAAGAACAAAAGGGGAGAAGCTTTATTGCGATCGCGATAGGCAATCACGCAATCACGAAGAACAAGGAACCAGATGCTTCATCGCGGTCACACTGGAGGAGGCTCGCGGTCACGATTAAGTCCTGAGGCCTGCACCTGTAACAACAAAAATCTGCAACTTTTCTAGAACTCTACGGGGCATTCTGGGCACGATCAAAAACTGATACTCAAAAACCAATAATGCTAACAGAGTGGAAACGACATTTTGGACTCAACAAAATTGATAAAACTTCCATACGAGATCATTTCGGAGAAATGTTGACCCAAGTCAACACTAACCAACAAGAAACCGAACACTCGAAATAAGCCCAGGATAATCGAGACCCGAACCAACCATCTACCTAACCCAAACTCAACATTTTAGAGCTGATGGAATCATCGGATTTCAAATCCGACACTTCGATCATCAAAAGATGACCAAAGTTACACTTCCCACTCTAAATGGCCTGAAAATAGAAAAAAGCAACACAAAACCCACACTGGAAGTTCTCAGGCCTCAACTAAAGGTCCAACTAGACCAAACTCAATGCTCCAGAGATAACAAAACTATCGGAATTAGATTCTGAGCATGTTAGCTAAGAATGTTGACTAAAGTCAATGATATTCTAAGTTAAGGCTCTAAAATAGGCAAACGGCCAAAACAACCAAGCAAACGACCAGGGCACCAAAATACTGGTCCCAGCAAGCCATAAATGACTTGGGGGCAATACAAGAAAGCTTTAACAGTACAATGCATGCGTAAATTCAAAGATGACTGGAAGGGTCATCACAACATCCACTACTAAAAAGACTTTTGTCCTTGAAAGTTAAGAAGAAGGGAGTACCTGAAGGCTCAAACAACTATGGATATTGAGCACGCAACTCACTCTCCCAAGTAGCCTCCTCGATCGGACGATGCCTCCACTAAATTTTCACAATCAGAATTTCCTGACATCTCTGGCCAGAATAGCTATCGATTCCTCAACAAAGGATAAACTATCATCTAACTGAACTGAATCCTAATGCAACACATGAGATTCATCTAGAACATACCGGCGCAACATCGAGACATGGAAACCTGGATGTTTTGCAGAAAACATCGGAGGCAAATCTAACATGTAGGCAACACAACCAACCCTCTGCAGAATCTCAAATGACCCAATGAACCTGGGGCTAAGCTTGCCCCGCCGACCAAATCTCATCACGCCCTTCAAGGGTGATACTTAAAAGGAATACCAAGTCACCAACACTGAACTCAAAGGCACAAAATCTATGATCAGCGTAGCTCTTCTGCCTATTCGGGGCTGCTCTAAGTCTATCCTGAATCAAATAGACTCGATCTAAGGAATCTCTAATAAAATTTGTACTCCACGGTCTAGACTCTATCTGCAATGCCTGCCATACAAAGCCTCAAAAGGTTCCATATCGATGCTTGAATGAAAACTATTATTGTAAGCAAAGTCGGCTAATGGCACAAACTGATCCCAAGAACCTCCAAAGTCAAGAACACATGCCGAAGCATGTCCTCCAGGACCTGAATAGTCCTCTAGGACTGGCTATCTGTATGAGGGTGTAAAGCAGTACTAAGCTGAACCTCTGTACCCAAATCTCGCTGAATAGCCCTCAAGAACTGAGATGTGAACTGGGTTCCGCGGTCTAACATGATAGAAGCTCAGACCCCGTGCAACTAAATAATCTCACGAAGGTAAATCTAAGCTAACCTCTCTGCACCATAAGAAGTCTGAACCGGTAGGAAGTGCACTGACTTAGTAAACCTATCAACAATAACCCAAATGGAATCAAACCTCCGAGAGGTACGAGGCAAACCAACAATAAAGTCCATAGTAATCCCTTTCCACTTCCACTCAGGAATGAGAAGTCACTGTATCAAACCACTAGGTCTCATGTGCTCTAACTTAACCTGCTGACAGTTCAAGCACCAAGATACGAACTCTGCTACATCCTGCTTGATACCGCTCTACCAGTAAAGCTGTTTTAAATCTTTATACATCTTCGCTGCGCCAGGATGAATGGAGTATCTAGAACAATGCACCTCATGAAGTATCAACTGAATCAAATCTCAAACCCTTGGAAGGCAAAGACGACTGTTGAACCTCAGAATACTATCATAACCCAAAGAAGCCCAGCTGGCCTCACCCTGAATAACCTGATCATGAAGGTCACACAAACTCTGATCCTCAAACTGTTGGCTCTGAATCTGATCAACTAGAGTAGAACAAACCTCAATACTGGCAAAAACTCTGCTAGGATATGACAAGTCAAGCCTAACAAAATGGTTAGCCAAGGACTGGATGTCCAAGGCCAACGGTTGCTCAAAAACTAAAAGTGAAGCTAGGCTGTCCATACTCACCGCCTTCCAACTCAAGGCATCTGCTACCACGTTTGCCTTGCTCGGATGATATAGAATGGTGAAATCATAGTCCTTCATTAACTCTACCCATCTCCTCTGCCTCGAGTACAACTCTCGCTGACTCGTAATGTACTGAAGACTATGATGGTCAGTGAATATCTCACAATGAACTCCATATAAGTAGTGCCTCCAGATCTTGAGCACGAAGACTATCGCCACCAACTCTAAGTCATGAGTGGGGTAGTTGCGCTCGTGAACCTTCAACTAACTCGACGCATATTCTATCACTCAATCCTGCTGCATCAACACACAACCAAGACCAACCTTGGAAGTATCACAATACATGGCGAAACTCTAACCCTCAACCGGCAAGGTTAAAACTGGAGCTAAAGTCAATAAGACCTTAAGCCTCTGGAAGCTATCCTCGCACTGATCCGATCACTAAAATGGAACATCCTTCCTAGTCAGCATAGTCAAGGGTGCTTCTATGGAAGAAAATCCCTGAACAAACCACCCGTAGTAACTCGCTAACCAAACAAAGCTACAAACCTCGGTAGAAGTAATAGGTGTAGGCCAATCACGAATCGCCGAAATCTTACCCGGATCAACTCTAATCCCATCCTTAGACACCACATGCCCTAGAAATGCAACTGCCTTAAGCCAAAACTCGCACTTTAAGAACTTGGAATAAAGCCGAAGATCTCTCAAAGTCTGAAGTACAGTCCTCAAGTGCTGCTCATGCTCATCCCTACTCCAGGAGTATACCAGAATATCATCTATGAAGACTATCATAAATATATCCAAGTACGAGCTAAGCACCCTATGCATCAAGTCCATGAAAGCTGCGGGGGTATTACTCAACCCAAAAGACACCACCAGGAACTCATAATGGCTATAACGTATCCTAAATGCTATCTTAGGGATATCCTCCATCCTAATCCTCAACTGATAGTAGCCGGACCTCAAATCAATCTTTGAAAAAACAGCTGAACCTTGAAGCTGATCAAACAAGTCATCAATCCTTGACATCGAATACCTATTCTTCACTGTCACCTTATTCAGTTGCTGATAATCAATACATATCCGCATCGACCCATCCTTTGTCTAAACAAATAAATAGGAGCACCCCAAGGTGAAACACTCAGTATAATGAACCCCTTAGCTAATAAATCCTGGATCTGCTCCTTAAGCTCTCTCAACTCAGTAGGAGCCGTACGGTAGGGAGAAATAGAAATGGTCCTGGTGCCCGGCTCTAACTCAATAGTGAAATCAATATCTCCCTCAGGTGGAAGGCTTGGAAGGTCGGTAGGGAACACATCTAGAAAGTCTCTAACCATAGGAGAAGACTCAGGAGATGAAAGGTCAGTGATAGCATCTTAAACATATGCTAGATAAGATAAACACCCACGGGAAATCAACTTCCTATCTTGAAGACAAGAGATGATCTCAGACGGTGCGCGGCTAACAGAAGCCTACCACATACCAGGGGATACACCAGGCACGATGATGGTAATGGTTTTGGCATAACAATTCAAAACCATATGGTGAGGAGATAACCAATCTATGCCTAGTGTCACATTAAAATCTAACATATCAAGTATCATCAAACCACCCCAAGTCTCCAAATCACCAACAAATATCATGCAAGATCTCACAATCTGATCCACTACTAAAGAATCTCCTACTGGGGTCAAAACAGAAATAGGAACAGATAACGACTCACTAGCCAACCCCAAACAAGGCACAAAGTAGGCAGATTCATATAAATATGTAGATCCAGGATAAAAAAAAGCCATAGCAGAGTGATGGCACATAGAAATCATACCTGGAATCACAGAATCTGAGGCCTCTACCTTCAGTCTCCCAAGGACTGCATAAAATTGACGACGACCTTCACCTGCCCGACTGCCATCCTCTACCACCTGCTCTGCCACGCGGGGCACCACCCCTTGCTTGACCACCACCGCTGCTAGCCAGTAGTTAAACTGCTTGCAAAGGCTCAGCCATCTGAGCGGCTGACTAAACTGTACCCTGCTGGGGGCAATCCCTAGCATAATGGAAAATAACACCAGACTTATAACAAGGCCCTGACAGCCTGAACTATCGAGACAGACCAGTAGAACCTATATGGACACCACAGCCTGATGCCCCAGAAGCTTCACCCTTCGAAGACTGACCCTGTTCGAATTGAAAGCTATCAGAAGTCTGAAGTAAAGCCTGAACTGATTGGTTGGATTGAACTTGGTAGTGCTCTGGCTGATAACCCCGGCCCCACTTTCCTGAACCCCTACCACCATGTGTAGAACCACCATAGCCACCCTAATAACGAGGCCTCTTATCTCTAGCCCCCTGATCATGTCGATGCAAGTCCTCCACAGTATGGACATAGTCTGCAGTAGCCTGAAACAACTAACCACTAGAAACCAATATCTCAGCTGACTGTCCAAGCTCTATATGCAATCCCCAAACAAACCTACGAATCCTGTTTAGCTCGGTGGGAATGATATTAGCCCCAAATAGAGAAAGCTGATGGAAACGAGTCTCATACTCAGATATACACATGGATCCCTACATAAACCTGGTGAACTTGTCCTACTGAGGCTCACGATCACTCTGAGGTAAGAACTTGGCCATGAAGGCCTCATAAAACTCAGACCAAGGCATCAGAGGTGATGTAGAAGGTCTGCAAGCAACTTGTGCCCTCCACCATAACTTTGCTGGACCCTCCAGCTGATACGTAGTATATCCAACCTCATGAGTCTCTAGCACACACAGATGGTGTAACATCTCCTCATAAGTAGTGATGAAGTCATGTGGGTCCTGACCCAATGTACTAGCGAATCTCAGTGGTGCCAATCTCAGAAATCTACTCAAGGCCTTATGCTCCCCATCTGTCATAGCTGGGCGAGGAGCAAGAGGCTATGCAACTGCTGGAACCAGAATAACCTCAGCACAGGGAGCCTCAGTAGTAGGCTGCGCTCCTGAACTCTAAACACCCAGGTCTGCCCCTTGAGCGGATGTCTGTGCTACCTCAGAAGGTCGCTCTCCAATCATGCCCAATAGCTGAAGTAGTAAACCCTGAATATCAGAAGACTGAGCTGGGGCTGAAGCTTGCACAGAAACTGGTGCTGGAAGTGGTACTAGAGCTGGTTGTACCTGGGCTGTCCTTGGGTCCATATGCTATTGCTCAGGAACAAACTCTGGCTCATAATCATGCTCGGGCTCTACCTCAACTCTAGCAGCTTTAGCAGGTGCTGCTGCTCTAGGACGTCCTCGACCCCTACCTCTACGACCTCCCCAGCCCCTAGCTAGTGTCGGGGTTTTTGGAGTCAGAGGCTCATCTCTGCCCGACACTGATGATATCATACGAACCATCTGTGGAAGCGTGAAAAAGAACAAGTGAGATTTCCAAAAACTTCCAAGGATACCACGCACGAGATAGAATCAAGAAAAGTCCTTTTTTTCTAAGATGTCACCATAGCCTCCTGAAGATTGAGTACGAACGTGTACGCCCTGATCCGCAGGACTCTACTAGGCATTGGCTCCTATACCAATGACACTGGTGAACCTGGAGCTCTGATACCAAGTTATCATGACCCGATTTATCGATCGTGATGGCACCTATGACCCTCCAGTAGGCGAACCAATCCCTATAGCCCAGAACAGTTAATAATGGGCTACAAGCTAACAATTAAGCGAAAGAGAAGATATAATCAAGCGGAAGCAAAGGAACAAGATGAAAAGAAAGATAATAAGAATATATATACATAAGCGGAATCTAAACCAAACCCCAAAACTTGGTATCATAGTATAGAGCAGGAACTATATATAAGGATTACGAAGCATCCAAAATAATATATACATAATTGTCTCTGAGTAGTAACAGAGTACATGATACAGAAGATAAACTAAAGCTAAGCTCCGGTCGCCAAGAGCTCACCCTCAGTCTAGATAGTCCAAAAGATCTCCAAGCATGAATCCCACGATCTAGCGGCGATGCCCACACTAGGATCTGCACCAGAAGATGAAGAGTATAGTATGAGCACCAATTGTAAAGCAATCGGTACTAGTAGGTATCATAGGCCGACTGGGCACATATAAGATAAAAGAGCAGTAATAAGCAGAATAGAAAACAATTAGTCACAGAAGGCAACGAATAAGTACACGAAAGCTAGCACAGAAGGAATACAAGCAGGAAGAATACATATGGCTAGCTAAAAGAATACACATCACAGGCGGAGGAAAGAAACACATACCCGTGATCCTCGCAACAACAAGTATATACAGAAGAGTTTAGAAAGAAGGCGGTATACTGGTAACCTCAACGAATAGAGAAGGAGAGGAAGAAAACAATAAACATACTCGAATACAAGGAATGATAACCCAACTAAACATGCAATCTCAAGTCAAGAATTCAACAACTAGAAGCCCAAGTTTAACCTTAACAATATCCAAACTCGTAAGAACCACAATAGGAACAAATAGAGCAAAATAGTAACAATAAGTCTACCTACAGTCCCACGGGTGCCCGTACACCCAAGGAACACAAACAAGTGAAGACAAACCCTCCGGCATCCCATACTATCAGAGCGTACAATCAACAAACAACAAACAACAAACAAGGGTGGTACCTCACACAAATGAATGATATGCTATGATATGACAAACCAAGTGTAACCGCAATGTCAGTATGTTACCCTCTTTGGTGCCCCAAAGGTCCAATAGAGGCGGGATCCATAGAAGGACTTCTCCCGAGAATATCTACTCCGCTGTACACCCCTACCCAAGTAACTCCTTTTCTCGTAGAACTTGGTCCAAAATGACAAGGTATATGGAGATCTACTCGTAGACCACATACTATACTCTAACCTCAAAATATCAGTCCGGAGTGCCAACGGATCCAAACTAGTACTCAAATGCTCAAAATGCATGCCTGAATTCCATCTAGGTCTAAATCAATGAAATAAGTCTCAAACCCCCTTCAAGGGTGGCCGGGCATATCCGGGTCTAAAATAGTAGTAAATCAAGTCTGATGCTCGAGTTTTCTAAGTCTAATATCATTTCTGATCCATAATAGGGTCAATCTAGCACCTCGATTCAACCGGGTCTAATATATAATAGGAAAACTATAAGAAATCTTTCTTTTAACTTTTCTTACCCCAAGAAGGTCCATTAAGATGATACCAAACCATTTCATAATCAATTTACTGGAAATGGGCCCCACGAGCCATGCAAGATTTAGAAATCATCAATAGAAGGCTCGAAGCCAAAATTGTAGTAAAATCATGAAGAAAATCCTTTTATATGCATGATAATGGCATGCTCAATCACAATCAATAGCCTAACGGCTCACAATCAACCTATCGACCCTAACATGCTCCAACCATGCTACAACATAGATAGCCAGCTCTATAACAATAATAACAATGTTTGGGACTCATGGACATTCCCAATTTCCCACCATTTATGTTTCAGAGTCAATATAAGGCCTCACAAGACTACAAGGGTGATAATATCATCTATCGCAAATACTACAACCATCGGAGGAAGAAAGGAATTGGACATGAATAAAGCGGTCAAGGTATGTGGTACCAACTAGTAAACCCAACCCAAGGATGCCCATTAATACAATTTTATCCTATATATACAAAGTCTAAAGATTTTAAAATCGTAACCTACCTGTCGTCTGATGACAAGCTACTGGGACAACGATATCCAACCCTGAATCGCTCTGAGAAGCTCTGAACGATAATCAAACAGTCAAAAACATAAATAACACATCAAAAGGAGTCTAATGATATCCATAATCCTATAATAATAGCCGGGTCAGAATTCGGGTCACCGACGGGCCTGCGAGACCCGTAACTCAAAACCAAAAATGAAAGTACACAATATGATCAACATGACCAAGGGAGTACATGCCTAGAAATTTAAGGAAAATGGGAAATGGATTCGGGCTAAAACAACCCCTAGAAGTCAAGAAACCAATTATGGAGAATTAGGAACAAAAATCGGAAATTGACAAGAATCACCTACCACAACTAGAGAATTATGCCAAGGATATGAATTGAATGAGTCCACATAGCATGCAACTTCACACGAGAGCAGAACCTACAACAATTTTTGAGCTCCAAGAAATCACAACAATGGTGTTTTAGATAAATGGAGAAAAAAGGAGCTTTGGGGAAGGAGACTTACCAATAATTAAGAGAACAAGAATTTGTGAAGAACAAATGATTTCCCCAGGCCCAAGAATTGATTAGAGAAATTTACAGAGTGTTTTGGGTGTTTTAGAGTTGAGGGAAATGAAGAAAGATGGCTGGAAAAACCAAGGGAACAATTTATGTACTGCCCAGGGGTCCTTCATCGCGATCGCAAAGGGACCCCACGCGGTTGCGAGGACCACGCTGGCTAGACCATCACGATCGTGAGGACTGGCCACGCGATTGCAAAGAACAAAGGGGGAGAAGCTTCATCGCAATCGCGACAGACGATCACACAATCACAACAGGTGATCACGCAATCACGAAGAACAAGGGACCAGGTGCTTCATCACAGTCGCGAGGGAGGATGCTCGCGGTCGCAATTAAAGCCTGAGGCCTGCACCAGCAACAATAGAAATCTGCAACTTTTTTAGAACTCTACGGGGCATTCTGGGCATGATCGAAAACCGTTACTTAAATAGCAATAAAGCTAACAGAGTGGAAATGACATTCCGTACTCAATAGAATCAATGAAACTTCCATATGAGGTCATTTCAGAGACATGTTGACCCAAGTCAACACTAACCAACAAGCAACCGAACATTCAAAATGAGCCCATGACACTTGGGACCTAAACCAACCATCTACCTAACCCAAACTCAACATTCCGGAGCTGATGGAATCGTCAGATTCTGAATCTAACACTCCAATCATCAAAAGCTGACCAAAGTTACACTTCCAACTCCAAATAGCCTGAAAACAGAAAAAGCAACACAAAACCCACACCAAAAGTTCTCAGGCCTCAACTAAAGGTCCAACTAGACCAGCCTCAATGCTCCAAAGCTAACGGAACTATCTTCAATTCCAAGCATGTTAGCTAAGAATGTTGACTAAAGTCAATGGTATTCTAAGTTAAGGCTCTATAATATGCAAACGGGCAAAACAATCAAATGAATGACCAGAGAACCAAACTACCAGTCCCATCAAGCCATAAATGACTTGGGGCCATTACAGGAAAGCTCTAACAGTACAATGAATGCGTAAATATGAAGATGACTGGAAGGGTCATCACATCTATGTTCAATCATTTAGTTACTTAAATTGGCATATTAGGAATAAGCAAGTTTGCATGTCTATTTTGTTCACTTGTTTTAAATAATGCATAAATTGACATGCTAAATTATCTCATATGTTTTAGATAAATAAGCAGATTTACGCTTAATTTATTTACTTGTCTTAAAATATGTTTTGCATTCTTATCACATAGATTTAGCTTAATAAATTCATTGACCTTTGTTTATCATGTGTCTTCCCACATAATAAATGAATCCGACAGAGACACACATTTTGTCACAACCCAATTTCTTAGGTCATGATTTAACCTACAACCCCCTGTAGGCGTACCAATCGCCATAGCTTGGAACAGTTAGTAATGAGCTATTATCTAACTAAATAAGCAGAAGAAATATAAGGCGGAAGCAAGGAAAAGAAAGCATAAAGGAGGAGTTAACAGGAAATATATATATACATATGATTGGAAGCCAAAACCATCCCACGACCTGGTATCATAGTATAAGAGCCGCTACTACATATACAAAGTACAAGAAGGTACAAAAATAAATCATACATATGTCTCTGAATAACAAAAGAGTACATAATACAAAGAGGAGATAAAGCTAAGCTCTGGTCGCCAGGAGCTCATCCTCAGTCTCGAATAATCCAAAAGCACTCCGCACTAGTCTCCATGAGTCAGCAACGATGGCCCATACTAGGATCTGCACCACGAAGAAGAGAAGTGTAGTATGAGGACCAAATGCAAAGCAACGGGTACCCAGTAGGCTTCATAGTCCGACTGAGCGCATATAAGATATAAAAGCAATAAATAACAGAAAGAAATGAAGGTAGTCACAGAAGTAAATGGATAAGTACACGGAAGCTAGCATAGATAGATAAATAAACAATCATAGTCGGCTAGCTATGTGACACAGATGAAGAAAAGAAGAACACACTTGGATCCTTGCAACAACAATATATAAAGGGAGTATAAGAAATAGGCGGTATACCAGTAACCTCAAGTAAGAAGGAAAGGAAGGAAGACAAATAACATAATCATGCTTGAAACAACACTGCTAATCAATTCATGCTAATAACACAACTATCAAATACGAATGATCGATTAAGGATCCAAATGTAACCATAACAAGAACCAGTACTACAATAGGATAATAATAATAATAAATCTACCTACAGTCCCAATGGGGCCCGACACACCCGAAGAACACATACAAGTGAAAACAAACCCTTTGGAATTCCATACTACCGAAGCGTAAACTAACAACAAACAAGGGTAGAATCATACACAAATGAATGATATGATGCAATAGTGTGAAACCAGGTGTAACTGTAGTACCATATGTACCTCCTTCGGTGCCGATAGGCCCAGTGGGTAGAATCCATGGAGGGACGCACCCATATACCTCAACTACACCGTATACCCCTCCTACGGCACACTCAACACGTAGCCCTTAGTCCGGATAGGCAAGGTCTATGGAGGTCCACGACTATATACTAAATCTCAGAATCTCAAATATAATCGTCCAGAGTGTATTTGGATCCAAACAACTAATCGAGATCTCAAAATGAGTGCCCAGAGCCTATGGTCCAGAGTCAAATACAAGGCCACACAGGACCACAAGGGTAATACTACAAACTATAATGAATACTACAACGAATACTACAATGATACGAGTGAAATAAGATGAACATAAATGAAGTGGACAAGGTCTGCAGTGCCAAGGTAATAAAACCCAATACAAGGATTCTAATTAGTACGATTATAGCCTATATACATAGAGTCTAATATAGAGAAAATCGTAACCTACCTGTCATCCGATGACAAGCAGCTGAAACGATAATGTCCAAGCCCAAACTACTCCGAGAAGCTCCAAACACCAGTCAAACTATCATAAACATAATCTATGCATTAACATAAGACTAACGGTACCCATATTGCTAAAAGTATAGCCGGGTCAAAATTTGGTTCACAAGCGGGTCCTTGGGCCCCGCAATCCATAGCCAAAATTGAAAAACACCATGATGTTCCCCGACACTCCCAGGAGTTCATGCTTCTAAAAATTAGCGAACACAGACCAGAAAAAAGGGTTCAAACAACCCATAAACTAAGAGAATAACTTAAGGAATCAAAGAGGAGAATTACAAAAATTAACAAGGAAACTTACCAAATAGAAGTCAAGGAAACGACCACGGATTGGAAAATAACACCGTAACACCTGAAATTGAAACCACACATATTTTTGGGGAACTTAAGCTGTATATCAATGGAGGAATGCATTTTAAAAGTAAAGAAAATGAAGAGGGGACTATATATACTGCCAGGGGTCTTTCTTCGCGATCGTGAAGGGACCCCATACGATCGTTAGGACCATGCTGGCTAGACCATCTCAATCACGCAAGGACAAGCCACGTGGTCACGAAGAGAAAAGAGGCAGGGACTACATCACAGTCGCGAGAAGGAACCTCACAATCGCGTGAAGGGACCTCACGGTCATGATGACCAATGAGGAAGACCATCATGATCGCGATGGCTTCCCTCACGGTCGTGATTAAGGCCTGAGGCCTACACCTGCAAGCTGTTAACGATTTGGTTAAAAACCAAACCAAATCGCAAACCAAACCAAATCGACTAAAAAAACTGATATTTGGTTTGGTTTGGTTTGGGATTTTAAAAACTGACATTATTTGGTTTGGTTGTGGTTTTACTAAAAAAACCCACAAAAATAACCAAATCAAACCATAGAAATTTTATAATTATTTATATATTATTCATAAATAAAATATAATTATTTTATTACATTTTAATCATGAACTTAACTTTATCATATTATAATTACTCAAGCCCAATACGTTAGCACAAATCCGACAATCCACAACTTCAAGCCCAATACTTTAATCTTTAGGTGTCTAAATTTTAACCGTAGGATCTCACTTTTTATTTTAATTTTAAAATAATGCGCAGTAAATGAAATGCTTATTATTGTATTTTGGGGTTCTTTTCATAATACTAATTAATGCATTAGAATTTAGAGGATTATTGTCTCATTTTCTTGGTGGTTGCTTCCCCACAAAATATTTATTTGTGATTTTTATCCTATAGACAATACTACTAATGCTTATTATTTTGGCATTTGGTTCACAAATTCAAGAGACAAAATTATTGTTTGCAATGCCAAACAAGTTAGGCTTGTTAAATACATTTCCTTAGTTGGTGTTATTAGGACTTGTATCTAGGCAAGCCTTTTGGCCATTGTCATTTTTATACTATTATCAATTTATCATTAGTTAGGATCATAAGCCAAAAAACTAAACCAAACCAACCCAAACCGACAAGAACCAAACTGACCGTTATTTTTTTATTTGGTTTGGTTTGGTTTTAGAAATTCAAAAACTGACTAAATTGGTTTGGTTTTGACCAAAAACCGACCCAAACCGACCCGTGAACACCCCTACCTGCAACAACAACCAGCATGAAAACTGAAGGGAAAAAGTCTCCGGATAGGCCCACAGGACTCATTTGGGATCCCGCGCGCACAAACAAACTATGCTACCACACAAGAAACAGCATTCTGGACTTAACAAAATTAGCAAAAATATCAAAGGAGGCCAATTTAAGGAAAAGTGGGGCCCATGCCCATACCAACCTTAGGCCAACTATTTCCAAAATGGAATCCAAAGGCCAACAACGAGTCCAAAAGCATCGGGACCTGAACCAAAGGTCCCTCTAGCCTAAAGTCAACATTCTGGAGCTAACAGTGCTGATGGAATTTCCATCCGAGGCCGTCTTCTACGAATATTGACCAAAGTCAAACTTCTAAGTTCAACTAGCTAGAAAACAAAAAAAGTAACACAAAACTAAACCGAAAGCTCCCAGACCCTGAGCAAGGGTCATCTAGACCAAAGTCCACACTCTGGAGCTAATGAGACTGTTGGAATTTGATTTTGAGCACATTTACCAAGAATGTTGACCAAAATCAATGATTTTCTAAGTTTAAGCTCTAAAATAGGGAAATGGCCATAAAGACCAAATGAACGTCCAGGGCACCAAACCACCGGTCCTAGTAAGTCATAAATGACTTGGGGTCGCTACAAGCAAGCTCTAACAGTACAAAGAAAGTATAAATGCGGGAATGATCAGAAGGGTCATTTCATCATCCACTACCTAAAAGGACTTTCGTCCTCTAAAGTCAAGAACAAGGGAGTACCTAAAGGCTCAAACAACTATAGATACTGAGCTCACATCACTCTCTCGGTCTCCCAGGTAACCTCTTCAACTAGATGGTGCTTCCACTGAACCTTAACTACCAAAACTGCTCTAGACCTCAATCTCCTAACATCTCTGGATAGAATAACTACTTGCTCCTCAACAAAGGACAAACTCTCATTCAACTAAACTGAATCCCACTGCAACACATGAGACTCATCCAGGATATAGCGCCTTAACATCGATACATGGAATACATGATGCATAGCTGAAAACATCTGAGGCAAAGCTAAAACATACACAATGCTACCAACTCTCTAAAAGATCTCAAATGGCCCAATATACCAGGGTCTAAGCTTGCCCTGCCTACCAAATCTCATCATGCCCTTCATGGATGACACACTGAGAAATACCAAGTCACCCACACTGAACTCTAAGGCACAAAGTCTACAATCTGCATAGCTCTTCTGCCTACTCTAGGCTACCCAAAATCTATCCTGAATCATGCGAACTCAGTCAAAAGAGTCATGAAGCAAGTCTGCACTCTGCGGCCTAGACTCCAACCCATCGAACTAACCCACCGGCGATCTGCAATGCCTACCATACAAAGACTCAAAAGGTGCCATGCCAATGCCCAAATAATAACTGTTATTATAAGCAAACTCTGCCAATAGTACACACTGATCCCTAAAACCTCCAAAGGTAAGAACACAGGCCCGTAGCATGTCCTCTAGGAGCTGGATAATTCTCTCGACTGGCTATCTATCTGAGGGTGGAATGTGGTACTAAGCTGAACCTCTGTACCCAAGTCTCACTGAATAGTCCTTCAAAACTGAGATGTGAACTGAGTGCCACGGCCTAAAATGATAGATGCTGGGACCCCATGCAAACAAACAATCTCACGAAGGTAAATCTGAGCCAAACTTTCTATACTGTAAGTAGAATGAACTGGCAAGAAGTGCACTGACTTAGTCAGCCTATCAACAATTACCCAAATAGAGTCAAACCCTCAAGAAGTACGTGGAAACTGAACTATGAAATCCATAGTAATCCCTTCCCACTTCGACTTCGGAATGGGAAGTCATTACATTAATCCACCACGTCTCATGTGCTCAAAATTCACCTATTGACAGTTCAAGCATCGAGATACAAACTCCTCTATATCCTGCTTCATACCACTCCACCAGTAAAGCCATCTAAAATCTCTATACATCTTATCTGCGCTAGGATAGATGGAACATCTAGTACAATGTGCCTCATAGAGAATCAATTGAATTAAATACCCAACTCTCGGAACACAAAGGCAACTATCAAACCTCAGAATGCTATCAGAATCTAAATTAGCTCGGATGGCCTCACCTCAAACATCCTGATCACGAATGTCACATAACTGCTGATCCTCAAACTGACGGCTCTGAATCTGATCAACCAAAGTAGAACAGACCTCAACACTGGCAAGGACTCTGCTAGAATCTAACAAGTCAAGCCTAACCAACCAGTTAGCTAAGGACTGGATGTCAAAGGCCAACGGTCGCTCTAAAATTAAAAGTGAAGCTAGGCTACCCAAACTCATTGTCTTTTGACTCAAGGCATCCACTACCACATTTGCCTTGATCGGATGATATAAAATAGTGAAATCATAGTCCTTCATTAACTCAATCTATCTCCTGCCTAGAGTTCAGCTCTCGCTGACTCGTGATGTATTATAGACTATATTGATTGATGAAGATCTCACAATGAACCCCATATAAGTAGTGCCTCCAAATCTTGAGCATGAATTCTACCGCCGCCAACTCCAGGTTGTGAGTAGGGTAGTTGCACTTGTGAACTTGGCATAAGCTATCACACGACCCTGTTGCATTAATACACAACCAATCCAACCCTTGAGGTGTCACAATACACTGAGAGGCCCTGACCCTCGACTAGCAATGTCACCACTGGAGCTGAAGTCAATAAGGCCTTAAGCCTCTAAAAAATATCCTTGCACTGACCCGACCACTGAAATGGAACATCCTTCCTAGTCATCCTATTTAAAGGTGCTACTATAGAAGAAAACCCCTCAACAAACCTCCTGTAGTGCCCTACTAACCCAATAAAGCTGCGAACCTCGGTAGGAGTAGTAGGCCTCGACCAATTACGAACTGCTAAAATCTTTCCTGGGTCCACTCTAATCCCATCCTTAGACAGCACGTGTCCTAGGAATGCTACTGACTCCAGCCAAAACTCGCACTTTGAGAACTTGGCATAAAGCCGATGATCTATCAAAGTCTGGAGTATAATCCTCAAGTGCTGCTCATGATCCTCCTCACTCCGCGAGTATATCAAGATGTCATCGATGAAGACTATAATAAATGATTCTAAATAGGATTGAGCACCCTGTGCATCAAGTCCATTAAAGCTACGGAGGAATTAGTCAACCCAAAAGACATTACCAGGAACTCATAGTGGCCATAATGTATCCTGAATGCTATCTTAGGGATTTCCTCTGCCCTAATCCTCAACTGGTGGTAGTCTGACCTCAAATCTTTATTCAAAAACATGGCTGAACCATGACGATGATCAAACAAGTCATCAATACACATTATCAGATTCCTATTCTTCATAGTCACCCAATTCAGCTGCCGACAATCAATACATATCTGCATCGACCATCTTTCTACTTCACAAATAGAACTGGAGCACCCTAAGGAGACATACTCGGCCTAATGAAATCCTTAGCTAACAAGTCCTGGAGCTGATTCTTAAGCTCCCTTAACTCAGCTGGATCCATATGATATGGAATAATAGAAATAGGCCTGGTGCCACCTCTAAGTCAAAATCAAAGTTAATATCTTTCTCAGGTGGAAGGTCTGGCAGGTCAGTCAGAAACACATCTAAGAAATCTCTAACCACAAGAACTGACTCAGAAGAAAAAGTGTCTGCACTAGCATCTCAGACATATGCTAGATAGTCCAAACACCCATGAGAAATCAACTTCCTAGCGTGAAGGCAAGAAATGATCCCAGACGGTGTGCGGCTAATAGAACCCTGCCACACAACCGGGGATACACTGGGCACGACTATGGTAATGGTCTTAGCATAGCAATCCAAAACTGCACAATGAGGGGATAACCAGTCCATGCCCAGAATCACATCAAAATCTAACATGTCTAATATCAACAAGTCACCCCAAGTCTCCAAATCACCAACAACAATCATACATGATCTCACAACATGATCCACTACTAAAGAATCACCTACTGGGATCAAAACAGATAAAGAAATAGATAATGGCTTACTAGAAAACCCTAAATAAGTCACAAAGTAGGAAGATACATATGAACATATAGATCCAAGGTCAAATAATGCTAAAGCAGACTGGCGGCATACATAAATCATACTTGTGATAACTGCATCTGAGGCCTCTGCCTCTGGTCTACCAGGAACCATATAAAACTGACGCTGTCCTCCACCTGGCCAACCACCATCCCTACCACTTGTCCTGCCATGCGAGGCACCACCTCTACCCTGAACACCATCTTCTCTTGCAGGTGGCTGCTCTACTTGGAAAGGCTAAGCTGGCTGAGTAGCTAGCTAAACTGTACCCTACTGGGGGCAATCTATGACATAATGATCAATGACACTGCACTCATAACAAGGCCCTGATAGCCTACCCTACAGGGATAAACTAGCTGCACCGTTGTGGACACCACAACCTGATGCCCCAGAAGTTGTACCCCTTGAACGCTGACTACCATAACCCTGCCGACTACTCTGACCCTACTCAAACTTAAGCCCACATGAAGCCTAAAGTGATGCCTAAACTTGCCGGCTTGACTGATCCTGATACTGCTGTGGCTGATACCCTCGGCCCAACTGGCCTGAACCTCTACCACTATAATGGGAACCATTGTAGCTGCCCTTATATTGTGGCCTCTTATCTCTGGCCCCTAGGTCATAACGGTGTAAATCCTCTATAGTATGAACATGATATATGATAACCTAGAAGGATCACCCAATAGCAACTAGTACCTCAGTTGTCTGTCTGAGCTCTGTCCGCAACCCCCAAACAAACCGGAGAACTCTGTCTTGCTCAGTAGGAATTATCATAGCCCCAAATGGAGCTAGCTGGTGAAAATGAGTCTCATACTCAGATACAAACATAGATCCCTGTATTAGTCTAGTAAACTGCTCTCTGTAATGCTCACGATCACTCTGAGGTAAAAACTTGGATATAAAGGCCTCATAGAACTCTCTCCAAGTCAACTGAAGAGATTTAGATGGTCTGCAATTTACCTGGGCCCTCCATCATAACTTAGCTGGGCCCTCCAGCTGATAAGTAGTATAACCAACTCCATGAGTTTCCAATAACCCCAAATGATAAAACCATCACAGAGAGCATCACATATCACAAGTAGTAATAAAATCATCCAGATCCTGACCAAGAGTACTAGAAAACCTTGGCAGTGCCAATCTCAGAAACCTACCTAAAGCCTTCTACTCTATCTCTATCATAACAGGGACATGATCAAGAGGCTATGCAACAGAAGGTACCAGATGAACCTCAACACAGAGAGCCACAGTAGCAGGCTGTGCTTCTAAACTCTGAATACCCAGGGCTACCTCCTGATTGGATGTCTGAGCTATATCTGAGGGATGACCCTCAATCATACCCAACAACTGAAGAAGAAGACCCCGGATATCTAACGAAGGAGCTGGGGTTGGTACAGATACAGGTGCTGGTGCCGACCCTAGTGGTACCTGGGGTATCCCTTGGTCCACGGGCTGCTTTTGTGGGACTAACTAAGGCTCAATCTCAACCCTAGAAGCTCTAGCTAGTGCCACTTCTCAGCCATATCCTTGGCCTTTACCTCTACGACCATCCTGGCCTTATCTAGAGTTGGGTGTGCTGGGGTTGAAGGCTCTCCCTCGCTCGCTGCCAAAGATCTCATACGAGCTATCTACAGAAGAGTAAACTAGAACAAGTGAGTTTCCAGGAAACCATCTAAGATATGATGCACAATATAAAAGAAATAAAAGAATCATGTTTTCCTATGATGCCACTATAGCCTCCCAAAGATTGAGTACGGATGTCTCCTCCCTGATCCGCATGACTTTACTTGACATTAACTCCTACACCAATGACACCGGTGAACCTAGGCTCTGATACCAAGCTATCATAACCCAATTTCTCAGGTTATGATGGAACCTACAATCCCCTTGTAGGCGTACCAATCCTTGTAGCCCGGAACTATTAGTAATGAGATACTATCTAACTAAACAAGCAAAAGAAGCAATATAAGGCGGAAGCAAGGTAAAGAAAGCATAAAGGAGGAGATAACAGGAAATATATATACATATAATCGAAAGCCAAAACTATCCCACAACCTGGTATCATAGTATAAGAGCCGCTACTACATATACAGAGTATAAGAAGGTACAAAAATAGAATATACATCTGTCTCTGAATAACAAAAGAGTACATAATACAAAAAGGAGATAAAGCTAAGCTCCGATTTCCATCACCTAACCCTTAGCCTCGGATAATCCAAAAGCACTCTGCATGAGTCTCCACGAGTCAGTGGTGATGGACTACACTAGGATCTGCACCAAGAAGATGCAGAACAATAGTATGAGCACCAATTGCAAAGCACCGAGTACCCAGTAGGCATCATAGGCCGACTGAGTGCATATAAGATATAAAAGCAATAAATAGAAGAAATCAAAGAAGGTAGTCACATAAGCAAATATATAAGTACACAGAAGCTAGCACAGATAAAATACGAGAAGAAAACAATCATACTCGGCTAGCTACTATAAATATATATATATATATCACAGGACACATATGAAGGAAAGAAGAATGCACCTAGATCCTTGCAATAATAATATATAATGGGAGTTTAAGAAATAGGCGGTATACCAGTAACCTCAAGTAAGAAGGGAAGGAAGGAAGGAAAATAACATAATCATGCTTGAAACAATACTGCTAATCAATTCATGTTAATAACACAGATATCAAATACGAATAATTGACTAAGGATCCAAATATAACCATAAGAAGAACCAGTACTACAATTGGATAATAATAATAATAAATCTACCTACAGTCCCAACGGGCAATCATACACTCGAGGAACACATACAAGTGAAATCAAACCCTCTAGCATCCCATACTATCGGAGCGTACACTCAGCAAACAGCAAAAAGGGTGGAATCATACACAAATGAATGATATGATTCAATAGTGTGAAACCAGATGTAACCATAGTACCGTTTGGACCTCCTCTGGCACCGATAGGCCCAGTAGATAGGATGCATAGAAGAATGCACTCGTATACCTCAACTACACTATATACCCCACCTCTAGCACACTTAGCATGTAACCTCTTGTTTGGATCGGCAAGGTCCATGGAGGTCCTCGACCACATGCTAAAATCTCAAAATCTCAAATATAACCATCTGGAGTGTATCCGGATCAAAACCAGTAATTAAAATCTCAAAATGAGTGTCCAAATCCTATACAGGTCTAAATTAATAAAATAGGTCTCAAAATCCCCTTTAAGGGTGCCCAGGGTGTATCTGGGTCTAAAATAGTAGTAAAACAAGTTTGGCACTCGGCTCGACCGAGTCTAATATCATCTCAAATTAGTAATAAAACATGTCTAGCACTACAGATCAGTTAAGTCTAGTATAAGTGTGAAAACGGTGATAGAATCATCATTTAATCACTGTTACCCCAAGAGGATCAATAAAATCAGTCCAAAAACCCTTTTATAACCATCATTACCAAAAATAGGCTCTCGGGGACATGCAAGGCTTAGAAAACCATATATATTAGGTCATAGCCAAAATAATAGTAAAACATGCAAAACATATCTTTATATGCATGATAATGGTATGCCCAAATACAAACAGTAGCCCAACGGCTCACAATCAACCTATCGGCCCTGCACAGGCTCTTATCGCTCAACATCATAAATAACCAGCTCTAATATCATAATATAGATGTCCAAGACTCACGGACATTCCCAAATAACCCACCTTCTATGGTCCAGAGGCAAATACAAGGCCACACAGGACCACAAAGGTAATACTACCAACTACAATGAATACTATAATGATATGAGTGAAATAAGATGGACAAAAATAAAATAGACAAGGTCTGGAGTGCAAAGCTAATAAAACCCAACCCAAAGATGCTAATAAGTATAATTATAGCCTATATACGCAGAGTCTAATATAAAGAAAACCATAACCTACCTGTCATCCAATGACAAGCTGCTGGAACGACGATGTCCAAGCCCGAACTGCTCCGAGAAGCTCCAAACAACAGTCAAACTATATAAAAATAATCTATAAATTAAAAATAGACTAACAGTATGCATATTGCTAAAAGTATAGCCGGGTTGAAATTTGGGTCAGAAGCAAGCCCGTGGGCCCCAAAACTCAAAGCCAAAATTGAAAAATACCACAATGTTCCCTACACTCCCGAGAGTTCATGCTCCCAAAAATGAGCAGAAATGGACCAGCAAAAAGGGCTCAAACAACCCATAAACTAAGAGAATAACTTAAGGAATCAAAGAGGAGAATAACAGAAATTAATAAGGAAACTTACCTAATAAAAGTGACGGAAATGACCACGGACTAGAAAATAACACCATAATGCCTAGAATTGAAACCACACAGATTTTTGGGGAGCTTGAGCTGTATATCAATGAAGGAATGCATTTTAAAGGTGAAGAAAATAAAGAGGGGACTATATATACTGTCAGGGTTCCTTCTTCGTGATTGTGAAGGGAACCCACACAGTCGTGAGGGAAACACTGGCTAGACCATCATGATCGTGAGGACTAGCCATGCAATCATCAAAAACAAGAAGGGAGGGACTACATCGCAGTCAAAAGAAAGAACCTCGCGATCGCGTAAAACAAAGGGAGCTATGTGATAAGTCAGTAATCTACAAACTTATTGAGCCTTTAAATCATGAATTATTGCCATGTTTTGATGAGATTTAAAGGTTCCTATGGCCTTTATTGATGAAAATGCAGGTACTCCTTGTCAAAAGTAGAAAACAAGAAATTGGACCCAAAAGAGCTCAAAAGGAGTAGAAGTGTGAAGTTGATCCAGAGAGATGAAGATTCTTCCGAGAGGTGCGGCCTCTGTGTGACACGTACAATGCTTGGTGTGGTCCGCACCTTCCTTCGCATGAAGCTCAGAAGAAGAAGGAGAATCTGTTAAGGGGTGCAATCTCTATACGATATGCACAATGCCTGGTGCAGTCTGCACCCCACTTTGCATAACACCTGAAGTTCAAGCCAAATCACTGGTCCAATGATGTAGAGCTGTGCGATCCGCACCATAAGATGTGCAAAATGCATGTCACAGTGCACAACTCCCGAGGGCTATTTTTGTCCACTTTTATGTGATGATTTGGGAATATTCTAAAACCTAATTTGGGCATTGTTTTTCATAGTTTTGACAGTTTGAGAGAGTTTTTTCGAGTGTTGAACATGTTTTCTATCCTAAGGCAAGATAGAGAGTCTCACTCATGTAATAACCCTTCTGGTCATTCCCATGTTTATGCTTTTCTTGTACTGTTAGAGCTTGCCTATAGCGGCCCCAAGTCATTTATGGCTTGCTGGGACCGGTAGTTTAGTTCCCTGGTCGTTCATTTGGTCGTTAAGGTCATTTCCCTATTTTAGAGCTTTAACTTAGGAATTCATTGACTTCAGTCAACATTCTTGGTAAACATGCTCAGAATTGAATTTTGATAATTTCGCTAGCTCCAGAGCATGGATTTTGGTCTAGATGGACCCTTGGTTGGGGTCTGGGAGCTTTTAGTTTAGTTTTGCCTTGGTTTTTGTGTTTCTAGCCAAGTTGAACTTGAAAGTTTGACTTTGGTTAATATTTGAAGAAGATGGCCTTAGATGGAAATTCTGACTATGCTGTTAGCTCCAAAATGTTGACTTTGGGTTAGGGAGACCTTTGTTTCGGTCCCGAGGCTTCCAGACTCATTTTAGGCCATGGGGTTCTATTTTGGAAAGTTTGGCCTAAAGTTGGTTCTTGGGCGTGGGGCCCATTTTTCATTGTATCAACCTCCGTTGGGATTTTTTTGATTCTGTTGAGTCCAGAATGCCATTTCTAGTCTAGTAGCTTGGCTCATTTGTGTTTGCGGGACCCCGGATGTGTTCCTGAGGGTCCATCAGAGAGAATCTTATTGTCAATTTGCTGTTGACAGCTGTTGCTATCATGGCAACAACATGGCCTTCGCCTACACGTGGCATGGCCTCCTACGTGCAAGGAAAAGCCATGCTGCCCCACTGTTTGCCTTCTCCTATGTGTGGGCTGGCCGCCTACGCATAAAGCATGCCAGCCTCCCCTCGGTTGGTGTTCACCTATGCGGGGCATGTCATAGGCCCTGACATGCCGCCCCTCTCTTTGACATTCGCCTAGGTGACGCCTAGGCCGCGTTCGCATAGGCCATGGCCAACAGCTATATATTTCTTGGCCATTCATTTTTCCAGCCTTATTTCTCATTTGTTCCCAACTCTAAACTTAAAATCCTCTGTACCAAAGTGCTACATTATGTTCCTATCTAGGAGAACCCAATTATTTATCAAGAAATCTTGCTTCATTGACATTTGGTAAGTCCCCTTTCTTCCCCAAGTTGTTTCTCCATTGTTGCCAAAACCCTCCATTGTTGATTGATTCTTAAAACTTGGTTTTCTTTAAGAATCTGTTCTCTAGGGATTGTATGCTTCAGGGGTTCATTGATTTCACTTCCTTGGAATATTTTCTCTTGTTGTGGTATGTAAGTCTTTCTCAATTTCCAGTTTTCCATTCTTAAAATTCCATCTTTAAACTCTTTCTTGAGCGAGCTGTTTTGTGCCTTTCCCTTGGCCAAATTTGCTCAATTTTGGAGCATGGCTTCTTAGTATTATTGTGATCGTCGTGTTTTTTTCCATTTTTGATTTTGGGTTATGGGCCCTGCGGGCCTACTTTGGCCCAAATTTCGACCCAACTATTATTATAGCAATATGGGTATCGTTAGTCCCATTTTAACATATAGTTTAGGTTCTTGATAGTTTGATTTCCATTCAGAGCTTCTCGGAGTGGTTCGGGCTTGGACAATGTCGTTCTAGCAGCTTGTCATCAGACGACAAGTAGGTTACAATGTAACTCCTCTAGACTTCGCATATATAGGATAAGATTGTATTAATGGGCATCCTTGGGTTGGGTTTATTAGCTTGATACCACATACCTTGACCGCTTCTTCATGTCTGACTCATTTTCTTCCCCCGATGTTTGTAGTATTTGTTATAGATGATATTATTACCCTTGTGGTCCTGTGTGATCCTATATTGCCTCTGGAACATAGATGGTGGGTTATATAAGAATGTCCGCGAGTCCCGAATATCGTTATCATGATTTTAGGTTGTGTGTTCCTTCGGGTATCGCCCATGAAGGGCGTGATGTGGTTTGGGAGGAAGGGTAAGCTCAGTTCGAGGTTCATTGGTCTATTTGAGATCCTTCGTCATATTGGAGGGGTTGCTTATGAGTTAGCCTTTCCTCCTGCTCTTTCTAGTGTTTATCCGGTGTGTCATGTTTCTATGCTGCGGCAGTACATTTTGGATGAGTCTTATGTGCTTTAGTTAGAGTCGGTTCAGTTGGATGAGTCCTTAGCCTTTGAGGAGGAGCCTGTTGCTATTTTGGACAAGCAGGTTAGGAAATTGAGGTCCAAGGAGATTCCGTCAGTTAAAGTTCAGTGGCAGCATCGTCTTGTCGAGGAGGCTACTTGGGAGATCGAGACCGATATGCAGACCCGTTGTCCTCGTCTTTTTGAGTCTTTAGGTACTATCATTTTTCTAACTTTCACTGACGAAAGTTCTTTTAGTAATGGATGTTGTAATGACCCTCCAGGTCATTTTCTATTTTCCATGCTTTTTCTGCGTTTTGAGCTTTCCGTCAGTGTCTACAAGTCATTTATGACTTGCCGGGACTGACGGTTTGGTGCCCGGGCCGTTCATTAGGTCATTATGAACATTTCCCTATTTTAGCCCTTAAAGTTGGAAAATCTTTGACTTCGTCAACTTTCTTGGTAAATGCGCTCAAAATTGGATTCCGATAGTTTCGTTAGCTCCGAAATAGGGATTTTGGTCTAGTGGGACCATTGCTTTGGGTCTGAGTGCTTTCAGTTTGGTTTTGGGTTGCTTTGTGTGTTTTCAAGTCAGTTTGGCTGGTAAGGTTGACATTGGTCAACATTCGGAGAAGACGGCCTCAGATGGAAATTCTGTCAGCGCTGGTAGTTCCGAAATATCAACTTTGGGCAAGGAGGACCTTTGGTTTGGGTCCCGAGGCTTCAAGACTTGTTTTTGGGTTTTGAGTTTCGAGTTAGTTTTGGGCGTGGGGCCTACTTTTAATTAAAATGATCTCCGTTGGGAGTTTCGTTGATTCTATTGAGTCTGAAATGCCATTTTTGGTAGGGTAGCATGGTTGGTTTGTGTTCACAGGGTTCCGGATAAATCCCGAGGGTCCGTCGGAAGATTTTTGGACTTGGGGAAATTGCTGGTTGCTGCATTAAGTTGCAGACCCTTTTGCTCTTAGCGATCGCGAGGATCCCATTGCGTTCGTGATGGTCTGGTTTCTTGACCATCACATTCGCAAAGTATGTCCTTCGCATTTGCGATGTAGCTGGCTGGGACTCAGCTTGGCTTTCTTTTTGTGAACGCGGCCTGGACCATCGCGTTCGTGATGGTCGGGCCAGCTGTTCTCCGCGAATGCGGGGGTCTTGTCGCGATCGCGATAAAGGACCCCTGGCAGCTATTTAAAGGTTCAACTTCATTTTCTCTTTCTAAATTCCAAGAAACACCATTGTCAAAGCTGCAAAGCTCTTAATTCCAGCTTCCTTGCTTAGTGTCCTTTATCCGGTAAGTTCCCTCGTCACCCCTCTCCTCCTTCCGTGTTTATCCTCGTAATTCCCCCGCTAACACTCCTTTGTTGTTAATTTTTAAGGTTAGGGGCAATCCTTGGAGAAATATTATCTTTTGGGGACTGCATATTCTTAAATTCGTGCGACTCATCTCCGTGACATGTTTCTCTTATCGAGGTTGGTTTCCGCCTTAAAATTCTGAGTTTTTCCATTTTAATTCCGAGAATTAGTAGCACTTCGGGGCTGATTTGGGCCCTGAATCGAGCTCCGTTCATGCCCAAACTTTGGGCATGGGTTCCTTAACCCACCGCGAGCATAGTTGTGATTTTTGTTTTCTGTTTCATTGCACGGTCCTCGAGAGTCATTTTTCTGACCTGATTTTTAGCCTGATTTTCCATATAGATATATGGGTGTCATTCTTCTCGTCTTGACACCTAGTTTATGTTCTTGATAGCGTGTCAGCTTTCTGAGGCTGTTCGGAATGGGAAGGCACATGAATGACGATTCGTGCTTGCAGTTTGGCCCCGAGGTAGGTTATAGTTTACCCTTTTAGACTGAGTACCCATTGTGTTGGTACTCATACTACACTCTGCATCTCTTTTTCTGATGCAGTACCTAGTACAAGCCATACTCACTGATCTCCTGTCGTTCGAAGCCCGTTGTTGTTCGGATCGCGGTGAGCTTCTGGCATTTTGGAGACTTTACATGCTTTCTATCTTGTACATCTATTTATATTTTGTATTTTGGATAGACAACATCTATTGTATAGATACTCCTTACTTTAGTCTCTCTTGTACTAGTGACACCAGGTCCGGGTGTGTTCTCGTGTTGTTTTGTCTTTTTGGTTACTTTGGGGCCTTCTTATGTATATTTTATACGATGGTATATATATATATGCTATTGGCCCTATCTTTTCGTTATATCTTCCGCTTTTCTTTAGTTAATTATTATTTATTATCTTCCGCATGTTTGGGTAAGGCTTGTCTACTAGAGGGTTATGTAGACGCCATCATGGCCTGGTTTCGGGTTGTGACAACTTTACCTTATGGGCACATTTTAATAGATTGGCTAAGATTGATGATATTTTGCTTACAACCGATGTTTTGAGTTGAGTATGTCCTTGTGTGCATGGATTGAGATATTTGTGTCACGCCCCAAGTCTAGATGGGACAGACAAGTACCATGTATACATATATGCTATGCAGATAATCTATGACAGATGATATATCAAGGATTCATGTACTAGAGACAACTAATAAGGATGATACATGTAGATACAATAGACTATGACCAACAGATACAAAACTAACATACTGTAGTGTCCATGAAGCCTCTAAAAGAGTAAGAAACTATGAGTCAGGACATGGCCCCTCGATACCCATACTATGAAAATATGTACAACAAAAGAGAGAACTATCTGTAAACTAGCTCCGGGGGAAATAAAGCTCACCGACTGCTCTACTGATACACAATAATGCCTACTGAGGAGGTTTGCAACTCTGTGTACCAGGTCCTGCATTTAAAAGAATGCATCACCCAATTTTATAAGGGTCTCAGTACATATATAACATGTGTTGGTATGTAAGGCAAACTGAATAAGAAGTATAGGTAAGATAGCACAATGAAAGAATCAATATTGTGCTCAACTGAGATATATCACTGCCAGGAAGTAACCTATGAAACTGTAAATCATATGAAATTACTCTAAAATTATTATACAAGTGTCTTCTTGGTTCTTTATTTATATGGAATCAAATGATACAGTTTTTTGTGGAATCAAGTAATTTAGGTACTTTCAAATGAATAAATGATAGTATCTAAATGTGAGCCTCAAGGGTTTTATATCAACTGGACAACATATGAACTCTTTTATCTTTGAATCTTATATGAAAATGTTAAGTCTCGTAGTCTATGATCTCTGGTAGTGCGCCACAAAGGCTCAGCTCTGAGGGTCAGCCCGCAGGAGGGTATGCCATATATGACTCTACTTTGAGGGTATATAGCCATAATAGGCTGGTACAGTTGTAGGCTCAACTCTGAGGGTCTTTGGTCTCAGCCATACGCACAAGGCAGCGTCGCATCGTGAGTCAAGTGAATATAACATCTCTGACCTTCCCCCACCATTTCTTAGCTTATATTTTTAACAACTAATGCCATGAAGGCCTCTGAATAATTAATTATAAATGAAATCAACTGTATAAATAGCAAGCTCTGAATGATGATTATTGAACTTTGAGTGACCGATGTCAATGTGACCGATGTCAATCTATGATTAAGTGAATCAACTAGTAAACTTTGCTCTATTTCTAATGAATCATAAGGACATGTATTTGCTGTATAAATGATGAATATGATATTACAAGAGAATCACTTATAAAGACATATAACGAATGTACTATATGAGTTCTATGTAATGCAAACGAAGGCACATATATTGCTTTGATGACTATGTGAACACTATGAATTGTAGCAATTAGCTCAAATATTCTGAACGTATGGACAACGAACCACTGATATGTTGGGGTGATTACCAGGAAGAATAGGGCACATAACAACTGAATACCAATCTCTATAAATCATATAAACGATATAGATCCTTGTAGAGAAACATGTGACGTAGGGTCGTGCCTCGCGGCGAAGGAGGTTTTAGCTTTACATACCTCAATTCTGGGATTGGGAAACTTTAGTAGACAGTACCCCTTCCTACCAGCTGATAATCTATACAAATAAAGTGGTAGAATCATTACAAACAGCCCACAAACTCATTCTAGACGTATTGACAACATGTCGGCTATTAGGCGAGCAACTTGCTCGTTGGACTCTCTTTATACTTATGATTCTTTCTGATTCACTTACTTTATTAAAATCATAAGTTAGAAACATATTGGACATATTTGTGGTAGCTAATACCCATGTGAGTCCCGCAAAATAGTCTGCTACAAACAAACGGGCAGCATGTCCGCACGATAAGCAAAAACTCAGTGTATAGCCACACCCTTCGTTTCCAATCCCAAAATAACTGCAACCAACCCCAAATATGAGGTATCCAACCAAGACATCCAAAAACACAGATGATACAGTGAATAAACAGTCCAACAAAATTAAAATAACTTGAACTCACGGCTTCCGAATACCGTCCCATGAGTTCATACTACAATTACGTCTATAATTGCCTCTTTCTTCTCAAATATAAAAAGAGATGGAGGGAAAGAATTTTACCTTGATTTTCTGTAAATTTTAACTCTTAAATTCACTTCTTCAACACCAAAAATGTTTCTCCAAAACAGGACCTTACAACAAGAAGAAAATACTTTAAGACAACATCACACAACAAGGGCTACCAAGGAGCTTCTTTCTCACAAAGGCTGCCCAAACTCAACCAACGTGTGGAGAATCAATCCACCAGATTTTCTATATAAAAACCATGATAAAGTACAGCCAAAATCTTACCTTAAAGCTTGAGAACCAAGAGGAAGAACTCAAGAACCCTAAGGGGGAAAAGAGGGCTGCCAAAAGAGCTAAAAGAGAGAGAGATTTTGTTCTTGTTTATCTTGTGGAAATTTCTGGAGAAATAGCTGAATATATGGGTATATATTGGATATTTTCTGATGTGTTTTTGGTCTTGACACTTGTCCCAGCCCACTCCTTCATTTTGCAAACAAATTGGGCCTAAAAATAAGTCAAAGTAGGTGATCCACCTACTTACTAACTTCTTATGTTTGGGCATTTTATCTTTAAGACTTTGGGCTTTATTTAATTTATCCCGTCCATTATATGAAGTATTATATTCATGTAGATCAAGAAAGTAGGACGTCAAAAAAAAAACCTACCCATGTAGAAAGTCCAAACACGGTGGATGTTCACACAAATAGGTGAAACACATAGCTCTAGCAAGTAGGCAACTTTGTTGTTTCAAACTTCAATTGCCCTTTCAAGTCTCCTTCCCACAAACTATATTTCCCACTTTAATATAGTTGGTTACTTAAGCTTTGTCTCAAATTCACCCTCATTTACACATATCTGAATAAATCCATCGACGTTACCTTAGTCGTAGGTATATCTAAAGGTATGGGTGTATTACATTATCCTCCCCTTTAGACTATTCGTCCTCGAATGTTGATTTTAGCTCTCAATAGAATTAACTCTGGATTTTTCCTAAAATTTTCTAGAGTTCCCTTTGTACATAGGGATATCTAAAATATGTCAGCTAACTAGAATACACATATATAAGCCTCACAGGGCACCACAACAGTTGTAGTATTAAATGGAAGTAAGGTTCCTCTAAGATATATAACAAAATAACCATGCTTCTAACATACCTTATACTCCTCTCTATGTTCTGACTTGTGACATATGGTAGTTATGAACTCGTAGGCACAAATGATACACCTGAATAAGTATGCGTAACATATGAGTAAAACAATTCATTATGTATTGGTTCGACTGGAACTATCATTCACAAGAATAGGATGTATGTTATAAGAAACCTTCTCTATGGTCTTGAAATAAGTGTGGATATATGGACTTCATGGAGTCTTCAGATTACCAAGTGGCTTCTTCGACATTCTGATTCCTCTATAGCACTTTAAACGGATGATACATCTTTTTTTCTCAACTTGCTAATCTTTCTATCAAGAATAGCCACTAGAACCTCTTCATATGACAAGTTTTCTGTGATTTGTATATCAGTTGTTGGGACAATAAGTGATGGGACCCCTATACACTCACGTAGCATAGACATAAGGAATACTAGATGCACCGTAGCTAACTCCGAAGGTAGTTTCATCTCATATGCCACTTGTCTAACTCTTCGTATGATTCTGTAAGGCCCAATATATCTTTGACTTAGTTTTCCCTTCTTTCCAAATCTCATAACTGATAAGTCGGTAATTTAACAACTTATTGAGCTTCTAATCTTATGCTTTTGCAAGTATGAAGTGGATAAATAGTGCAATTTACATGAATTTCTTCCATTTTACAGGTTTATGTGTTTTAGAAGGGTTCGAGAAAGATTTAAGTGAAAATAAGTCAAATGGAGTAAAAGAAAGCTGCTGGACACTGGCACCAAAATGGTCATCACAACCGCAAAGACAAAGCCATGCAATCGCGATGAGTTGGCAGAAACTCAAAGCATTACAACCACGAGAGTGGATTCACGCGATCGTGGTGAAGGAAATTGAAGAGCCTCGCAATCGCAAAGATCATGCACGCGAACACGATAAAGAATTCATCAGCTGCGGGGAAAATTTGGAAATTCCCATTTTTTGAAACCCCAATTCACATAAAACACTTCCAAGCCATCTTGAATCATATCTTTGGCTATTTTCAGAACTTTTGAGCAAGCTTGGGAGCAAGGGTCATCAACCAACACCATAAGTGTGAAGATTTGGATACTTTGTATTGTAAAAATCTTTACATTCCATTCTTCAACTCTTGTTCTTAATTGCTACTTATTTGGTGTATTGTTGACTTGAGATTTTGGGTTTGTATTAGAGATAGTACTTTGTGGGTTATTGAATTCATATATAGATTTTGTTCTTGTTTGATTATTTGGGTCTATTCAATCCTCCATTACTTGAATTTATCGTCAATGGTTGCAAACATTGACTTAGCTTACTGATTTGGGTTATTGCTCGAGAGAGAATTTCCCTAAATTCGGGAAGATTTAATAGTGGGAACTTGGGAATCCATCTAGATTGGAGGCTAGAGATAGCTCCAATCGCGAAATCTCCCATTTAAGGGTCCGAGCTAGAGATAGGACGACCTCTCCAAGTTATCTGGCTGGCTTATTGCTTACTCGTGTTAGTTCAAGAGAAAATACATGAGACATATGCTTGATTAGTCGAGAGACAGTTAGGCATACGTATAGCCAAGACTACCTAGGTGTCCACCGGGTGCAAGTCTTGTGAGTTGAATTCCCACTCCCAATTCTCCCTTGTTATCCTTGCTTGACGAAAGCAAGGAAATCCATTGATCACTTTATCTTTTATTTGATTTTTTTCTCTTATGTTTTAGTTGTAGTTAAAACCCCTCTTTAGATATCTTTTTCCCTTTTTGATTATTTGAACTTCAATAAGTTTCTTAGATTCTTTATCAGCTCGATCGCGACTATATTGTTCTTTTGGGTTTGACCCTGACACTTGTTGGGAATTATAAATTTTGTTTTGACTATGCGATCGCCGTGACCTCCTAATTGGAGAGCACGAGTTAAGCATTTATAAAAAATGGCACCGTTGCCGGGGAATAATTTGGCATATTGAGTTAGTTTAGAAATTGAGTTTACTTAATCTAGTTCAATTTTTGTGAATAATTATTTTTCTTTTGTTTAGTTTTAGTTTGTTGATGGCATCATGGCTTATTTGAATTTTAGAAATAGTGATGGTTGCATTCCAATTTATATTCTTGACTATTGTATTTATTGTGGATGACCCTATCTCGGATAAAGGTGTAGAATTGGCCCTAGGAGAGGAATGTATTCTCCCTATTGTTCCTATGATGGGCGCAAATGCTATTTGTGTGGTGGCCGTGACGGATATTGGAGCGATTGCCCCAATGATGATCGTCCCCTCCCCCTTCTTGTGCTAACAATGTTGCTAGTGGTGCTTGTAACCTTGACATGGTCCATGAATTCACAAGCGAAGAAGGCATATATGGTAAGCTCCAAACCCTCTTGGCATCATTAGAAACCTAAGAGGAGGGTGTGCAATCCATAAAGCAATGCTTTGTGGACGCAAGGGCGAAAGAAGAGGAAAACACAAGGGAAGATCATGAATTGAAGGTGTTGTTACAACCAACTACACCAAGTGTGGGCCATGATGTCATAATATCTATAAGTGAGGATGGTATGAATGAGGCAAGATTGAATGTGGAGACACCCAAATCCACTTCAACCTTTGTTCGACCTTAAGTTTGATTCGATGGACGAGATTCAAAGTAATCAAGATTTTGGAAAACCTTGGAAGGAGGGTGGACGATGGTCTATCAAGTTTTGAGTTTGTCGTGGAACAAAGTCAAAGAGTCCTTCCTCACTTGAAGGCCAAAAAGTGTGGATTGCAAAATCAAGAGAATGGCCTTCTCATGCTAAACCCTTCACCCCGGGAGTGCCACCAGAAATTCGATTCATATTTGGGTCGAAGGATCAAATCTTCGAAGTGGAAATCTCGATGGTGAGGTAACTTGCATCGCACCGCGACGTTAAATTGTGAGCTTGATGGAACGCAACCCATCATTTTTATGCTTTACTTCTTTTTTTGTTTCTTTTTGGTATGTTCTAGGTGCCCATGGAGGAGAAGAGGAACCAAGTGTTGAAAAGCACCCAAAAATGCCTCTGAAAAATGTGCTTTTCGCACTTGGAAGAGTGCCCGTCGCACACTCAAGCAGTAGACTGAACAAAAACATTGGCATATGCGGATGTGGTGCATTTTTCACCTCACAAAGAGCCCATCGCACCTGGCGTCACACGACAAAATAGTGCACTGTGCAAAAATTCAGAAATTTGGTGGATGCTAAAGCATCACAGTGGCGATGCTTGACCATCACAATCGCGATGAAGAAATTTTCTCTGACTTATCGCGACCACATAACCACTTTGCAATCGCAGGAAGTCGGGTCACTTAACTAATCGCGATCGCATGAAAAGGCCACGCGATCGCGAGGCACTAAGCAGTTTTCCAGGTATTAATGTTCACATAAGCCGTTTCAAAAGCAAAAATTTTCTTTGAAACTTGACTTATTTTCTCTCCCAAAGGCAAGAATAAAAATCCACCATCAACTTCAAGTTCATAAACAACTTTGCAACTCTTCAGGTATGATCTCTACTTTCTCTTCTTCAATCCTCCCTACTTGTGTTAGAGTAAGTACTTTAAACACCCACGTGGGTGTCGATCTTTTGCTTATTCTTAATGTCTAAATTGGATGTGTGGTACAAATTTGTGTGTGAATTATTGTTGGGGGGTTAGAAATATGTTGGTTTACTAATTTTTGGGACAAAAGGTGATGCCCATGTCGTGTAAAAATGGTGGTCAAAAGGGTGCAAAGCACCTGTTCGACGAAATGCCTGAACTGATTTTTTTGGGAAGAAGATGACCATCGCATTCGCGATGCCCAATCCCGTGATCGCGATGACCAACTTCTCTGAGCCTCATGATCGCGATGCCCCATTCCACGATTGCGACACTTTAATTTTCTGAAAAAATAATTTTTTCTTTGCGATCGCGATGGACAGGGTCGCGATCGCGATTCCCAGTTTTCACAACCCTAAAAATAACAACTCTGCCCAGATTTTCTCGGAATCATTTTGGCTTGTTTCTTTGGCCTAATCTGATCTTAATACATTGCTTTACATGCCTATCTTGTTGTTTGACAACTTTGATCCTTGTGTAGGTACCTTAAGCTTGAAAATAGCAAGAATTGCACATGTAGATGCCAACCAAATGGCCGACCAAGAGTACTTTGACCAAGGAACCTTCATCTCCCTCAAGTGCTCCTAACTTTATGATCGTCTTTTGACGAAGCCAATCATAAGGGAGCAAGGTATCATGTTGGACGGATTAGAGGAGAAATGGGCCGAATTCTATAGAAAGTTTGTTGACAGTGGGTGGATTTGTTTCACCGCCAAACCTATCAAGGAAAACTTTGCCGTGGTCCGAGAGTTCTATGACAATGCAGTGCGACAGACTTCGCCAACAACTTAATAGTGCAGGTGAGAGGTGAATTGGTTCGCTTTGATCTGGAGTTGATTAATAAATATTACAACCTCCCGAATGCTGATAATGCCACCTACAAAGCCTGAGCTACAAAAAAGGGGCCCGAGTGGTTTTTGGAACATTTGCATGATGGCGAGATCCCGCAATAGATAGCATTGAATACAAGGATCGAGTCATCCGAGTTTAACCTCGAAGCCCGCACTTGGATTTCGATCATTTGTGCCCGAGTTATGCCATCAAAGAATGAGTCCGATGTGACCACCGACAAGGCAAAGGTGATTTGTTCTCTAATGAAGGGACTCCCAGTGAATGTGGCGCAATTAATTGTGCATGAAATTCAACAAGTATTGCTCGGAGGTAACAAAAGTCTGCTTTTCCCTTCGTTGATCACATACTTGTGCTACCAAGCCGGGGTCACCAAAAGGGATGAAGAGAATGAGTGTAAGCCCGAGAAAATGATCCATCCTTTGTAGAAGAGAGGCCCTATGCAAGCATTGAAGAAGAGGAAGATAGACGTGGATTCACCATCATTTGGTCTATTTTCTGAGTCTAGCGAGGCACGTGAGTCAGCTGCTGCTGCTGATACTATTGGTCCTCTCAGAGTTGGACCTCCGACACTCTGCCACATCTCCAGCCAAGTCTATGGCATGGATGCCCATCATCGTCAGCTTGTAGCAGGCTTACCTTCTGGTCTGGGTGAGACTTCCACCGCACCAGCATCAGGGCCGCCACCCTCCACTACTCTCAGTGGCCCTACACTAACTAGTGTAGCGAGACAGCAGCAGCACATCAAAGAGAGGTTGGCTAAGGTTGAAAGGCAACAGAAAAAATAGAGGGACCATGATAGAAAGCAACACAAGTTTCTCACGAAGATGATGAGCACTCTGAGGAAGCTATATGGGTCTGACACTGAGGAGGATGCTAATGTGGGAGATTGGGTCCTTTCTGGACCTAGCAGTTTTGGTTCTGAGTGATACACCCTTCAGGGAGCCCCCTCAAACACTTCTCGAGCTTGTTTTCTTTGTATTATTGTATATTGATGTGCCCTTGTCAGTCTTATATTTGCTATGTTTTGCCCTCGTCGGGGTTGTTTGTTGATATGGATGGAGTTGATGGGTTAGGTTGTTAGTTTTTTTTGTTGTAATTTCTTTTTTTTTTTACTTTTTATAGTAGTTGAGATGTTGGTTGTTATGGGCCAGGGGAAGTCTGAGTACCTGTTAGGCTAGTGAACCTGTTTGAGCTAGGGGTATATTTGTTCCGCACTTGACGTTATGCGAACCGCACAAGCTTTGCACATGCCTACTGTTTGGCTTGTGCATTGCATGTGCAACACACACTTCCTCATGTGCGAATTTCATGTGCCCGTAGTGTTATGTTTATGTTGATCCACCTTGTGTAGCCATACCAATTTAGATAGATGAATTGGCCTAATGATAGACTGAGTGACGACATTCTTAAGGGAAAATCGTCATCTTTTGAGGTTTTGGTTGCAAATTGACTTGTTTGGTACCAATGAAGTAGTCTTGCATGTTAAGTGAAATAGGCATACCCTTCAAAAAAAAATTGTGAAAAATTCATGGCGAAGAGTGATTTTGTGACAACTTTTTTAATCTTTTTGTGACTCTTGACTCATTAGTGGTGATAATGTCGAATATCTCATCTTTGTTCTTGTTTAGGAAGTTAAAAATTGATCCTTCTTGAATGATTCACATGCCATGTGTGGTGAGGTTTAGTTGAATAATTCTTGTGCATGTGTGTCCTCTAGAACTTGCCCCGAATGAGATTCAAGGCAAAATTTTAGGTGTAACCGAGCTTGGAAGATAACCTTAGGCCGTTTTTGATAGCCACTTCTCCCAAATGACTTCCCAATGACATCAAATCCTAGTGAACCCCTTTGAGCTTGTGACCTTTCTTTGACACCTTTGTAACACCTTGACCTTTTTTGAACCTCTATCTTGGCACCTATCCTCCCTAATTGCTTGAAAATGAAATGTAGGCTAAAATCCTAAATTTGGGGGGGGGGGAGGGGGGAGGGGAAACAAAAGATAACGTAGGCAAATGCCTAAGTTTGAGGGGTGCATGTGATCAAATGAGGAGAAGAAAAGGAATGCACTTCAAGTGCAAGGTTGAACCTTGATTCGAGAATTGAAAATTGCTCCAAAAGATCAATCCAAATGAGCAAATTGAAAAGCAAAAATAGGTTCTAGCAAGTGAAGGTGATATAAGGTGTGAATGATCATGAGGTAAAAAGGAGAAATCTTGGGTTGTGTGAGGGCAAAATAAGGTGAAGTTGAAAATTGAAAAAAAATGTGAGCGGCATTTGAAATGAAAAACAAAGAGCATTAGGGAGGTATAGTCACTTGAACCAAATGGTATCCTCACCTTAGCCCTAGCCAACATTATAACCTATAAGTCCTTGGTGATTCCAAACTTGGCTATCCTACATTAGTGGCGATTTACATGAAGGGCAAGCCTATGGTTCCATACGCATGCACTCAAATTTCCTTGTGAGTGTGAGTGTTTGATTTATCCCTTGTGATTGTCTTTGTACATAATGTGTTTTTGGGACTTTCGTTCTTGCGAGGGCATGCAAATTAGGATAGTTGGTGACATTGATAAACTCCGAAAGTGAGTCAAATGAGCATGTTTTGGTAAGCTAGTGGTTGGAGTCACATCTTGAGGATTGGTTGTTGTCACTTGCTTGTTCTTATTGTGCCTTTGCATCATGAGTTTGTGTTTTGAATCGAAGGAAATGCTTATAGTAAGTTAGCATGTGATTGACTAATCATTAGTACCAACCGAAGTCATGTTTGGTGCTTGAAATGGGTTTTCCTTGGCTTGTGGTATTGTCATTTGCACTTGTGTTGTGTGCCTCTTGAGTTAAAAATTTTAAGTTGCTTGAGGACAAGCAATAGTTCAAGTTTGGGGGTTTGATAAGTCGGTAATTTACCAACTTAATGAGCTTCTAATCTTATGCTTTTGCTAGTATGAAGTGGATAAATAGTGAAATTTGACATGAATTTCTTCTATTTTATAGGTTTATGTGTTTTAGAAGGGTTCGAGAAAGATTCAAGTGAAAACAAGTCAAATGGAGTAAAAAGTGAACTGGTGGACACTGGCACCAAAATGGTCATCGCAACCGCAAAGACAAGGCCATGCGATCGCGATGAGTTGGCAGAAACTCAAAGCATCAAGACCGCGAGAGTGGATTCACGCTATCGCGGTGAAGGAAATTGAAGAGCCTCGCGATCACGAAGGTCATGCACGCGATCGCGATAAAGGATTCATCAGCTGCGGGGCAGATTTGGAAATTCCCATTTTTGGAAAACCCAATTCACATAAAACACTTCCAAGCCATCTTGAATCATATCTTTGGCTATTTTCAGAACTTTTGAGCAAGCTTGGGAGGAAGGTTCCTCAACCAACACCATAGGAGTGAAGATTTGGATGCTTTTTATTGTAAAAATCTTTACATTCCATTCTTCAACTCTTGTTCTTAATTGCTATTTTTTTGGTGTATTGTTGACTTGAGATTTTGGATTTGTATTAGAGATAATACTTTGTGGGTTATTGAATTCATATATAGATTTTGTTCTTGTTTGATTATTTGGGTCTATTCAATCCTCCATTGCTTGAATTTATAGTCAATGGTTGCAAACATTGACTTAGCTTACTGATTTGGGTTATTGCTCGAGAGAGAATTTCCCTAAATTCGGGAAGATTTAATAGTGGGAACTTGGGAATCCATTTATCTTGGAGGCTAGAGATAGCTCCAATCGTGGAATCTCCCATTTAAGGGTCTGAGCTAGAGATAGAACAACCTCCCCAAGTAATTTGGGTGGCTTATTACTTACACGTGTTAGTTTGAGAGATAATACACGAGACATATGCTTGATTGGTCGAGAGACGGTTAGGCATACCAATAGCCAAGACTACCTAGGTGTCAACCGGGTGAAAGTCTTGTGAGTTGAATTCCCACTCCTAATTCTCCCTTGTTATCCTTGCTTGACGAAAGCAAAGAAAGCCATTGATCACTTTATCTTTTATTTGATTTTTTTCTTTTATCTATTAGTTGTAGTTAAAACCCCCCTTTAGATATCTTTTTCCCTTTTGATTAATTGACCTTCAATAAGTTGCTTAGATTATTTATTAGCTCGATTGCGACTACATTGTTCTCTTGGGTTCGACCCCGACACTTGCTGGGAATTATAAATTTTGTTTTGACAACGCGATCGCCGTGACCTCCTTATTGGAGAGCAGGATTTGAGCGTTTATCAATAACGCCCTTCATAGATGAGACTTTTATAAACACCCAGTCATCTATATAGAATTCCAAGTCTCTGCGGATCATATCTGAATAATATTTCTGGCAGCTCTGAGTGGTCTTTAATCACTCCCGTATCAACTTAACTTTCTCAACTACCTGGTGGACCATATCTTGACCAAGCACATGTGCTTCACCTACCTCAAACCAGCCAATAGGAGACCTACAACGTCGCCCATATAAATCTTCAAATGGTGCCATTTGGATGCTGGAATGATAGATATTATTATATGCAAATTCAATAAGGGGAAAATGATCATCCTAGTTGCCTTTGAAATCTAGAACACATGCTCTCAACATATCATCGAGCATCTGAATAGTGCGCTCAACTTGGCAATCTATCTGCGAATGAAAAGCTGTGCTAAGATTCACCTGGGTACCCAGACCTTTCTAAAAAGATTTCCAGAAGTGAGTTGTGAAATGGGAACCTCTGTTAGAATTAATGGACATAGGAGTCCGATGTAGGCGAACAATTTCCTTCACATATAACCTAGCACAATACTCTACTGTACTGGTAGATTTAATAGGTAAGAAATGAGCTGATTTTGTCAATCGATAAACGATCACCCAAATAGAATCATGCTTATGGAAGAAATGAGGCAATCCTATAACAAAGCCCATATTAATGGCCTCCCATTTCCACATTGGAATTTTTATGGTTTGTGCTAGGCCACCAGGCCCCTGATGCTCTACTTTTACTTATTGACGATTAGTACATTATGCTATATGATCTGCTATATTTCTCTTCATGTTGTCCCACCAATAAATTTCTTTCAGATCGTGATACATTTTTGTAGCACCCGGGTGGATAGAATATCGCAAATAATGCGCCTTAGTCAAAATCTTCTCCCACAATCCATTAACATTAGGAACACACAACCTACCTTGGAACTTTAAAGTGCCATCGCTTGCAAGCTCGAATGTGGTGAATTTATGTTGAATAATACCTTCTTTATAGTATTTTAATATTGGGTCATCATATTGTCTCTCCCTCAACATTGTCACTAATGATGACTCTGTAGTAATCTGAACCGATATGCCTCCATCTTCAAAGAGAATTAACTGGATACCTAAGCTTGATAACTTATGAACCTCTCTAACTATATTCCTCTTTGTTTCCGGCAAGTGTGCTAGACTTCCCATAGATTTTCGACTAAGCGCATCTGCTACAATATTTGCTTTACCCGAGTGGTAGAGAATATCAACATCATAATCTTTGAGTTGTTCTAGCCACCTCCTCTGCCTCAAATTTAGCTCCCTTTACTTACATATATATTGAAGGCTCTTATTATTAGTAAATATATCAATATGAACCCCATACAAATAATGTCGCCACATCTTTAGTGCAAATACAACTACGACCATTTCTAGATCATGTGTTGGATAGTTTTGCTCGTGTCGCTTTAGTTGCCTCAAACCATATGCTATACTTACCATGATGCATTAATACACAACCTAGACTAATTCCCGAAGCATCAAAATATATAGCATACCCCTCTGTGCCATCTGGAAGTGTCTGTACTAGTGCCGTAGTTAACCTGTCCTTCAAATCTTGGAAACTTTGCTCACACTTCTCTGACCACTGAAACATTGTTGCTTTTTGTGTTAATTTAGTCAATGGTGCAACTATAGAAGAGAAGCCTTTAACAAACTTTTTGTAATAACCTGCCAACCCCAAGAAACTATTTACCTCCGTGGGAGTAGTGGGCCTAGGCCAATTCTTCATGGCCTCAATCTTTTGAAATTCCACTTTGATGACCTCACTAGAGACTACATGCCCAAGAAAAGCTACAGATTCCAACGAGAACTTACATTTGGAAAATTTAGCGTATAACTGATGTTGTTTAAGAGTTTGCAATACTGCTCTAAGATGATCTGCATGGTCTGCCTCGCCATGTGAATATATAAGGATGTCATCTATGAATACAATCACAAATAGATCTAAAAAGGGTTTGAAGACCCTATTCATCATATCCATAAAGGCTGCAGGGGCATTAGTTAAACCAAAGGACATAACAAGAAATTCAAAGTGCCCATACCGAGTCCGAAAAGTTGTGTTTGGAATATCAACTTCTCTGGTCTTCAACTGATGATATCCAGAACTTAAATCAAATTTTGGAAAGCATTTAGCACCCTGCAACTGATCAAATAAATCATCTATTCGGGGAAGTGGATACTTATTCTTTATAGTGACCTTGTTCAATTGTCTATAATCTATACACATGCACAAAAGACCATCTTTATTTCGTACAGATAGCACAGGTGCACCCCAAGGTGATATACTGGGTCGGATGAACCCTTTATCAAGGAAATCTTTCAATTATGCTTTCATCTCTGCTGGGGCCATTCTATAGGGTGGAATTGGTATAGGTTGAGTACGAGGATCTACATCAATACAAAAATCAATCTGTCTGTCTGGAGGAAGTCCTGGAAGCTCCTCCGAGAACACATCTGGATATTCATTCACAATTGGCACAAATTGAATAGTCAGTGTCTCTTTATCAACATCAACATCTCTTACTCTGACTAGGTGATATAAATATCCCTTGGAAATCAACTTCATGGCCTTAAGATAGGAAATAAACCTACCCATAGGCATCATGACACTATCATTCCATTCAAGGACTAGCTCATCCGAAAAGTGAAATCGAGCAATCTTAGCTCGACAATCAATTGTAGCATAACATGATGATAACCAATCCACACCCATGATGACATCAAAGTCTATCATATCAAGCTCAAACAAATTTGCTATAGTGTCTCGACCACATACTGTCACTATGCAATTTTTATAAAGTCGTTGAACTATAACTGACTCTCCAACTGGAGTTGATACAATAAATGACTCACGTAATAATTCTGGTTCTACTCCACACTTTTCAGAAATGAATGAAGTAACATATAACAAAGTAGCCCCTAGATCTATCAATGCATAAACATCATGTGAGAAGATAGACAAGATACCTGTGACCATATCTGGTGATGCCTCTGAATCCTGTCAGCCTACTAATGCATACATATGATTCAGACCCTCTCCTGAAATAGAAGCTCTACCTCTGCCCCTACTCCAATCTATAGGAGCTTGAGGACCACGAGATGAAGAAGGAGCGATTGATGATGCTACCATGGACCCTGTTGACTGTGCTCTACCTTCTCTCTCAATATCTCTCTTTCTGATCACTGGACAGTTTTGTATCACATGACCAGGGACTCCATACCAATAACAAGCATTGGAGCCTAGTCGGCACTTACGAAGGTGTGATCTACCACACTGACTACAATAGGGCCTAGGTGGTTATCCCTGACCCCTACCTCTCTGAAAATGTGGACCTGGTGCCCTAGACTGCTGGCTTTGCTCAGGCCTCAGCCTCCGGGACTGGGAGGGAGGTTGAGTCGTGGAATAGGATGGTGGTAGTCTTTGTGGCCCTCTGCTGGAAGATTCTCTATCACTGCCCTAATAAGCACCAGATGTTGTGGCCCTCTTGCTCTGATCTCACTCGCACACTTCTATAATTTTCTGTTGAAGCTCGTCAGTCTGCTGTCCAAAGTTATTATCTGAGAAATGCTTATCTCTGTATCTAATGCCGCGATAGAACAAGGCTGTATCAGGTCAGATTTAAGGCCACCCACAAATGGACGTACCCTGGTATGTGTAGTACTGACCATCTCTGGTGAAAATCTAGCTATATGAGTGAATTTGATACTGTACTCCTTAAAACTCATTTTATTCTGCCTAAGTGAAAAAAATCTTCAACTTTTGAATCTCAAATCTCTTGAGGGAAGAAATGATCTAAAAAGTCCTTTGTAAATTCCTCCCAAATCGGCGGAGGTACATCTGCTCCTCTAGAATCTTTCAACATGTCATACTAAGCTGTACCCATGTCTTATAGCTGATGCATTGCTAACTCAAGTGACTCTGTATCAGAAACATGCACGACCCTGAGTATTTTTTGAATCTCATTAATGAATCTTTGTGGATCCTCAGTGGGTTTAGACCCCGTGAAAATAGGAGGGGCCATACGCAAGAACTCTCGAACATAGGAACCAAATACCTATCCTGGGAAGATGTACTGGGGGATGTTGCTTCCTGTCTCAAAACTGAGCAGCAAGTATCTGGGTAAGTAAATGAATAGCTCCCCTGACATCCTGGTTTGAGGGGTCAGATGGAGGAGCTTGAGGCATCAGGGATCTCGTAGGCCCTTCTGCTTGCTGTGGGCCTGTGGCTATGGATTTGGGATAGCTTGTCTAATGGTGCCACCCTGGTCCTCTCTATAATCCTCAACAATAGATGGTTGTGTACTAGGACCTGTATGTGGGGTTGTGGTCAATCATGGACTAGTCCGAGTCTTTTTCTTTGCAGGCATCTCTGTAGATAAAGATTAATGCACGAGTAAGAATCAATTTCCTATAACTTTGCTCTATGGCACAATCTAGAACATGAAAAAATTTCATATTTCCTAAATGTCCAAGCAGCCCCCTACTTATGGATGTGGCGCATGACACACTCATAAGAAAGGCACTACTAGACATGACTTCATAGACAATTCCCCCGGACACTTGAACCTAGGCTCTGATACCAAGTTTATCACGCCCCAAGTATAGATGGGACAGACAAGTACCATGCTATGCTATGCAGATAATCTATGATAGATGATATATCAAGGATTCATGTACTAAAGACAAATAATAAAGATGATACATCTATATACAATAGCCTATGACCAACTGATATAAAATGAACGTACTGTAGTGTCCATGAAGCCTCCAAAGAGTAAGAAACTATGAAACTGTCAAGTGGTCAGGGCAGGGCCCCGCCATACCCATACTATGGAAATATGTACAACAAAAGAGAAAACTGTCTGTAAACTAGCTCCAGGGGGAAATGGAGATCACCGACTGCTCTACTGATACACGATAATGCCTACTGAGGAGGTCTGCAACTCTGTGTACCTGGTCCTGCATTTAAAAGAATGCAGCACCCCATTTCATAGTGGTGTTAGTACATATATAGCATATGATGGTATGTAAGGCAGACTGAATAACAAGTATAGGTAAGATAGCACAATGAAAGAATCAATATTATGCTCAACTGAGATATATCCCTGCCAAGAAGTAACCTATGAAACTGTAAATCATATGAAATTACTCTAAAATTATTGTACAAGTGTCTTCTTGGTTTTTTATTAATATGGGATCAAATGATACAATTTTATGTTGAATCAAGTAATTTAGGTACTTTCAAATGAATAAATGATAGCATCTGAATGTGAGTCTCGATGGCTTTATATCAAATGGACAACATATGAACTCTTTTATCTCTGAATCTCATATGAAAATGTTAAGTCTCGTAATCTATGATCTCTGATGGTATGCGACAAAGGCTCAGCTCTGAGGGTCAGCCAGCAGGAGAGTACGCCATATATGGCTCTACTCTAAGGGTATATAGCCATAATAGGCTGGTACGTCTGTAGGCTCAACTCTGAGGGTCTTTGGTCTCAGCCATGTGCACAAGGCAGCTTCACGTCGTGAGTCAAGTAAATATAATATCTCTGAACTTCCCACGCCATTGCTTAGCTTATATTTTTAACAACTGATGCCATGAGGGCCTCTGAATAATTAATTATAAATGAAATCAACTGTACAAATTGCAAGCTCTGAATGATAATTTTTGAACTTTGAGTGACCGATGGTAATCTATGATTAAGTGAATCAACTAGTAAACTTTTCTCCATTTCAAATGAATCATAAGGAAATGTATTTACTATTAAAATGATGAATATGATATGACAAGAGAATCATTTATAAAGACATATAACGAATGTACTATATGAGTTCTATAGAATGCAAACGAAGGCACATATATTGCTTTGATGACTATGTGAACACTATGGATCATAACAATTAGCTAGAATACTCTGAACGTATGGAAAATGAATAAATGATATGTCAGGGTGATTACCATGAAGAATAGTTCACATAACAACTGAATACCAATCTCTATAAATCATATAAACGATATAGACCCTTGTAGAGAAATATGTAACGTAGGGTCGTGCCTCGCGGTGAAGGAGGTTTTAGCTTTACATACCTCGATTCTAGGCTCGAAAAACTTCAGTGGATAGTACCCCTTCCTAAAAGCTGATAATCTATAGAAATCAAGTGGTAGAATCTTTACAAACAGCCCACAAACTCATTCTAGACGTATTGACAACATGTCGGCTATTAGGCGAGCAACTTGCTCATTGGACTCTCTTTATGCTTATGATTCTTTCTGATTCCCTTCTTTTATTACAGCTATAAGTTAGAAACATATTGGAAATATTTGTGGCAGCTAATACCCATGTGGGTCCCGTAAAATAGTCCACTACAAACAAATGGGTAGCATATCCGCATGATAACCAAAAACTCGGTGTATAGCCTCACCCTTCAATTCCAATACCAAAACAACTGAAACCAACCCCAACTAGGAGGTATCCAACCAATAAATCCAACAAAACATATTATACATCCACCAAGAAGTCCAACAAAATTAAAATAACTTGAACTCACGTCTTCCGAATACTGTCGAATGAGTTCATACTACAATTACGTCTAAAATTGCATCTTTCTTCTCATATATAATAAGGGATAGAGGGAACGAATTTTACCTTTATTTTCTGTAACTTTAAGATATTAACTTCACTTATTCAACACCAAAATTTTTTCTCCAAAATTAGGACTTTTACTACAAGAAGAAAACACTTTAAGACAACATCACACAACAAGGGCTACCAAGCCGCTTCTTTCTCACAAAGGCTGCCCAAACTCAACCAACGTGTGGAGCATCAATCCAATAGCTTTTTTATATAAAACCATGATAAATTACAGCCAAAATTTTACCTTAAAGCTTTAGAACCAAGAGGAAGAACTCAAGAACCCTAAGGGGGAAAAGAGGGCTGCCAAAAGAGCTAAAAAAGACAAATATTTTGTTCTTGTTTATCTTGTGGAAATTTCTGGAGAAATAGCTTAGTATATGGTTATATATTGGATATTTTTCTGATGTGTTTTTGGCCTTGACACTTGCCCCAGTCCACTCCTTCATTTAGCAAACAAATTGGGCCTAAAAAAAGTCAAAGTAGGTGATCCACCTACTTACTAACTTCTTATATTTGGGCCTTGTATCTTTAAGACTTTGGGATTTATTTAATTTATCCCATCCATTAGATGAAGTCTTATATTCATGTATCTCAAGAAAGTAGTATGTCAAAAAAAAATAACTTAACCATGTAGAAAGTCCAAACATGTAGGATGTTTATGCAAATAGGTGAAACACATAGCTCTAGCAAATAGGCGACTTTGTTGTTTCAAACTTCAATTGACCTTTCAAGTCTCATTCCCAAAAACTATATTTTACATTTTAGTATAGTTGGATACTTAGGCTTTGGCTCAAATTCACCCTCATTTACACATATCCGAATAATCCATCGACGTTACCTTAGTCGTACGTATATCTAAAGGTATGGGGTATTACAATTTGTATTCCTCTTATCATTGTGAATTATATGTACTCACTCATGTTCATATCATGACATTATTGGAGATATATTTTTGATAATGATATTTTGAAATGACTTGCATACCCAATGGAAAATTGTTCAGGGTGAATTTTATCAATTTTTGACTTGCATACTCGATGGAAATTATTCTGGGTGGCCCGATGGGAAATAATTCCAAGTAGATTCACAATTTGAATGTGGGTATTCAGTAAGGGTTTAGTTCTCCATTTTACCCAAAATCTTAGTCTTCTATTTCAAATTTTATGATGTTAGGAACTAGGCTTCTTACCCAATCATGCTAAATTTTACAAAATTCAATCCTTATGATTTCTACATGATATATATCCTATTTTAGAATATTTTTACCATGTTTTCAATGACTTGCATGAGCTTTTACAATAATTTTAAGAAATCAAGAATTTAGCCTAAAATGGTAGTATTTTCATGAGAATTGGTTTTCTTCAAAATCTAACCTAGATTACTAGCATTCGGTTTTAAGCATGAAATTAGATAATTTTCAATCTAAAAGTTTTCTTTAAAACTTCTTATGATTTAGCTTTTCCTCCAGAATTTAGTTCAGATTATCAACATTTAGTCTAAACAAGTTTAAGTTTCCTCACAATGATTTTGACGATAGGTTTTTCTCCCAAATGTGTATGCATGATTTTTAATCGAGTTATTTTTTTACGAAAGAACTATGCATGATTTAGCATGCTTAATCTTACCTTCAGTATGTTTTACAAGAATATGTTTTAAATATGGTCTTTCAAAATATGCCATCAATGATGATGAACTTAGTAGGTTTCGTGATTAGTATGGTATCCAAATATACCATCAATGATTACGATCTCAGTAAATTTCATGATTAGTATGACATCTAGATATGCACACCTAATTTATGAACAATTTTGACATCCATATATGTCAAATGATACGATTAGTTTTCAGTATTTAGTCTTTCAGAAATCAGGTCAGTTTAGTTTTGACGCAGTATTCCAAAACTTCAATTTTTAAAACAGCTATCAAAAATAAATTTTGAGAGTAGTACTTAGCACCGAGTTGGACTAGGATTTAGCATACCCTAAAGTCCCAGAAATACGTGCCACCATAGGTTTACTTAGCCCCTAAGTTGGGCCTCAGAACTAGTGATCACGCCAGTCATGCATTTATACCCTTGCAAGGTATGTTGGGTCATCTCGATGGGACATATACATCGAACTCTATGTTTAGCTCACGTGATTTATGTTAGTTAACCGGCTCTCCCACATATTCAGTCTTATTAGATTATACATGACCCTTAGTTCAGTTCAATTGCATTTTTTATGCTTTTTACTTCAGATCATCCTTCTTATTCATCATATCTACTTTATGATTGGGTCATTGTACTACAATCTAGTTCTTTGCACTCAGATTGTAGTTAGCATAGCATATCAGTATTTCCAATATGCTCAGCTTATCTTATAGCTTACATATCTTATAGTTACAACTCAGAAACATGTTTTACACCCTCTTCAGTAAAAGATCTTATGTTTTACAGTTCTAACTTATGTATTCTCAGATATTTATACTTAATCCAGTTTTTAGTTATGCTCTAATATTATTTGTTTTCTCATGTTTTAAAGTTAGTGCTTTATCTCACATGCTCAATACATTCAAAGTACTGATCTCATACCTTCTTGTGTTGCATTCTTTCGTGATGCATGTTATAGTGCTAGCTCTCAGAAGCAGAGTCAGATAGATTGCAGCTTCCAGCCAGCAGGTGATGAGTTCTCCTTATTTGGGAACTCCAGTTAGTTAGTTGTCATAGCAGTTTATCTCAGTCAGTATACATTGATTAGAGACAGCTGGGGTCATATCCCGACTGACTATAATCAGTGTTAGTAGAGGCTTCATAAACAATTAGTCAAAATTATTATATTTAGTTCCAAGTTCTTTTCTTTATAATACAGTGTTGTAAATATTTTAACCAATAATTCATTGAACAATTTATCCCATAATCTTGCTTTCTCATAATGTTCTATAATTTATTTATGTCATGCACCAAGCTTACACCCTAGATGTAACACGGGACCTAGAACCACAAGTGGCCCCAAGTTAACCCTTTATGCTGGCATAATTCATGAGCAACTGAATAGGATCATATAAACTGAAAAAAAACATTATGCGAAAGCTAAAATATATGTTGAGCTCTTCAAGAGTACTGTAATAAAATGAACTTGTGTAAACTAATAGACAAAGACATTTGAAAACTGATAAAACCAACTGACTGACTGTCTATGAAGCCTCTACTAACACTGAACTACAGTTATCCGGGACATGACCTCCAACTATCTCTAATCAATGTATAAGAACTGAAACAAACTACTATAACTACTAACTGACTAGAGTTTCAAAAAAAAAGGAGAACTCGTTCCTTGCTGACTAGAAGCTGCGATCTGTCGAACCATAATCTTGTGAGCACTAAAACCTATATCATTAAATGATGTAGTACAAGAAAAGTATGCGTTCAGTACTTTGAATGTACTGAGCATATGAGATAATGCACTAACTTTGAGATCAGGAGAAAACATGTATATAGTGAAAACATAACTGAAAACTGGACTAAGTATAGATGTCTGAGAATTCATAAGTCAAACTGCAAAATAAAAGCTCTTTTGTTGAAGAGGGTGTAAATCATGTTTCTAAACTATAACTATGAGATCATGATATTTAAATATACATAAAATATTACTTGGAGATCCATAGACTAAAAATAAGAGTTATGTTTGTAAGTCATGAATTTGTACAACTGAGTTGAAAACTATGAGTCATGCCAAAAGTCATGTCTAAAGTAAATCCTTAGGGGAGTTTCTTTTACTGAGCATACTGAAAATACTAAAATAAGTGAACCAATTCAATGACTAAGTATATAACATGCAACTGAATAATACTGAACTGAATAATTGGTTACAAGGTTATGCAATAACTGAATTTGAACTGTGGGAGCTACTGTTTATCGACATACCCCTAGATGAGCTAACTATGGGGCCAATCTGTAACTCTAGCTGGGAGGGTGTTCATACCTTACCAAGGGTATAAACACTGGCTGGTGTAGATCCACTAATCTGATGTCCAACAAGGGACCATGGTGTCAAGCTTGAACTAACGGGAACCCCTGTAGAACCTACGGTGCCACCATAGTTTAGGGACTTAGGGATTTCTACTAAAAATCTCAGCCTAAACTGACGGGTGAGCCTTCATTCCTTTGTCAACTTGATGCTAAGTACTACTCTCAGCTGATTATTTAAGTAACAAACATACTGGATAGCTCAAAATACTGACTTCCTAATAATGCAAAGGAATACTGAGACTGGAAGCATTTATATCATGTAATTCTAAATAACTGGGAATCTATCTGAAAATACATTAAACATAAACTGATCAGGTTTTCATAACCCATCACCCTAAGAAATTGAATTACTATCAATAATTCTAGAATCTGGAATAAATAGGCAATTTAAAATCATAGTTCGAAATCATGGGTTAGACAACATGCTGAGGGTTAGAGGACAAATTCCATAGTCAAAATCATCGTGAGGAAACTTAAACTTGTTTAGATTGAATGCTGAAAAGCTGAACTAAATTCTGAAGGAAAAGTTAGGTTTTGAGAAAATATTATAAAATCAGGCCTAAACTTGCTTCTCCCAAAAATCTTGGGTTTTGAAACCTATTTGCAAGAATTCATGTAAAAATCATTCTAACAAGGGTAGTAGTAATATAAAATCACCAAGAAATCAAATTCATAGTGAAACACATGTTTGGGTAAGAACCCTAGAATCATAACTGGTAAAATCATGCTAAAATCTAAAACTTTAGGCATGAGGGTGAAAGGAAACCCTCAATGATATCCCGCATACCTGTTTAATGGAGAATCTTGAATAGAACTTGGAGGATTTGATCTTGATGATGAAGGCTAGGTCCTTGCTTCTTTGAGAGAACCTTTATGTTGTTCTGAAGTTTTATCTTAAGAATGAGCAGAGAATAGGCTGAGAAAATAACCTCTATTGGTGTTTAAAGACGTGGGGTTGGGGTTCTAGGGAAAGGAAAAGTCTAAATACCCCTAGGAGACTTAAATAAATGACTTGTGAAAAAAGAAATTCGATACAGGGTTCCATGAGCATGAACCGTGGCCCGTGGAATGAACCACGGTCCGTGGATGAAGGTCGTGGTTTTTAGGCCACTTTTCAGGACTCTGGACTGATTTCCACGAGTGGGTTTTATGGCCCGTGGATCATTCCATGATCCATGGAATCCTCCTATGGTTTTCAGGTAAAAAATCAAGTTTCAGCACTAATTTCCATGGATGCAATCCATGGTTCGTGGTTTGATCCATGAGCCGTGGATGCCTCCCGTGGTTACTGTCTGTCATTTTGACAGACAGTCACATTTTAGTAAAATGCTGATAACTATTTACTCCAAGCTTGTATTAATGCATGGTCAGTGGCGTTGGAAAGAAGATTGAGAGACCTTTCATTTGGTGGGTACTAGGCCACCTAAAGTTTCATATTATAGGAGTAATGATAATTTGAAGTTGACCCTAGTTTAGTCTTATATGAAAACCTCTTTGGTTGGGGTGCTTTCAACTTAACTTGGTGATAGGAGTTTCTTATGAAAATGATTCACATTCAAAGCACTCCCTGCACTATGGAAATGATCATTACACTCATAGAAATGATTCAGGTCTTAACTTAGAATTTTTGGGGTGTTACAATTTGTTTTTATTCAGTTGCTCATGAATTATGCCAGTAAGAAGGGTTAGCTTGGGACGACTTGTGGTTCCAGGTCCCGTGTTACATCCAGGGTGTAGGCTCGAGGCATGACAAACTTGGTATCAGAGCATAGAGTTTAAGTTTCCTAGGGTGTCTATGAAGCCGTATCTAGTAGAGTCTTACAGAATGGTACGAAGATGTCTATACTTTTCTTCGAGGGGCGATAAGGAATTTAGGAAATGTTTTCCCTTCTTTCATACTCCAGATTGTGCAGTAAATCTGTTCCCTAAGAAATACAAGTAGATTCGAGTATTGCTCCACTTCAGCTAACTATGCCTGATCTTTGAGGTAACAGAAAGAATCAGACATAAATCCCTACTGATAATTTTTTATCAGACAGAGCCTACATGTAGTTAAAGGGATGCACAAGGGCTTGAGAGGAGCCTATCAGTGATGCTAAGTTTAGTGATTTGAAAGAATTCGCTCTAGTTTATGAGAATCGTGCGTTTGAGCCAAAGTGACCTACAATCTCAAACCTCTTTCAAAACCTTAGTACAAGTGAGACCTTTGAAGGAGGAGTATGTTTTAGGATGCTTGGGTAATGTTATCACTCGAAAGATAGTATGGTTTTAGTGTTATGAGACATAACTATAAAGGCATAATTACCCAGAGTTAGTAGTGTAGTAGTTATGAAATGGTTAAAAGATGGATAGACTTTAGATAGTACCGTATGATTTGAAGGTGTGTATGAGTGGTGCCAAGAATGAGTGGCTTGATCATGAAAGAAGAACGTGTTTGTGGATTAGAGGTAGATAGGGGTTTAGTCAGTATAGTATTTGTGAAGTTCTATAGCTATCCATGATAAATGGTAGACTCTAAGCATGAATTATGGTTGATTGATAAGATAAAGATAAATATTATGTGGGGGTGCATGTTTGATGCTCATGTAATTTCCATTTGGAGCCATTAGTTTGGTGTAGTATCTTAGAAGGAAGTACCAGTAGGGGATGTGTCTACATATATAGTCTTCCAGGAAGAGTTTAGCATCCCAATTACTCACATACCAAGGAATTGATCCTAACCCTATGATGAATGATATTCGTATACCTTTACCACAAATATTTTTAGTAACAACGGAATAGGTCATTAAAACAGATACCAATTTACCCCTCGTTCGTCCCCAAATGATCCCTAAGGCAGAAAGAAAAAATAAGCCACCCCTTGAATCTTAATGCTCCACCATGATAGCATAAATATAGCCTTACACGAACCATCGAAACTTCCATTCCCCTCGGTGTACCCAAACTCAATCAAAATTTAATTCGATCTCGCTTTGTGAAGGAATCCCTTCCTTCAAGCTACACGAGACAAATTAGAGTACCCCTCCCAGAGTGCCCAAGTAATCTGGGGCCTCGTCAATATTCCAGACTAAAAGGTTTCAATCACAATGGATAAGAATAAATTTTTCTGTGCCATATGAAACTGAAACCCGTTGCGGTAACCTAGTCCTGCTATAGCGAGAAAATTATCGCTATAGCCGCACCGTAGTAGCGGCACTGTAGTAGCGGCCTACCTTTCGCTATAGTGGCATAGGAGACGCAGTAACTATGGATAGTATTAGTTTTGGCTAATTTTACAATACAAAACCTAAAATTTTGACATCCCATACTAACCCGTTTACGTTAAACACTATACTCAGAGTTCTACTAACCCGAACTCCATTATGAAAAGTCCTACGAATTTCTTATCGCCTTAGCTAACATAAAATCAAGTTAAACTTTGCTATATGTACCCAATGTATTTACAGATTTTTCTAGATCGTACCTCACTCAGATTTCATCCAAGACTAGCCTAGCCTTAAATTTCTAACTCCTAACCCGAGGAAATTTTAACCCGGGCAATTACATGCTAAATAATGATATAGAAAACATAACATCACTAAACAATACATCGTGTTTTCCCTTTGGAACATCTACCTTATGACCCTTTTCACCCTTCAATGATCAACACATAAGAATAGACCTTCTAGAGTACAACCACTAACCAACTCACCACTATGGGTTTCATTATCACATAGATTATCTACCACCATTGACATTTGTCTATTCAACCCTCATCAAATCATTTATAAACAACCCACTTTTTAGCTACCACCGGAGGACAAGCTATACTATTTAGCCTCAGAACTAACTTACAACTAGTGAAGTTACCGACCCAATATACCCCAATCATTCAAGTAGCAATTACAACCAAGTATTACCATGATCAATGGTAGGGACATGAATATTCAAGAACACATCTAATAACCCCATTCCCTCATCCCACCCTACAACTAAGGATCATCAATCAAAATCAAGCTATCTCATTGCAAGGACCCTAGCAATTCAATTATACCATTCCCAAGGAATACTATTAATCCATAATTATTATCATACCATAAGCATATGAGCAACGTCAAACAATAAACAGCCAATGATAAGTCATTTTAGTAATCAATACATGGGTGGCTATTTCTACCATTAGACAACCATAATTTCACAGATACCTGGGAACTTAGACCCGCCATAATCTTATGATTTCCTTATCAACTACACGTTATCATCAAAATGTCAATAGTTACTCAATCAATAGTAAAAATCACTGAGTCAGATAAAGTCTGATGTTCAAATATAAATGTTATCTCAACCGACAATATCACCCACCTCACACAATTGACTTTCATGCCAAGGGATATCATATTCACCCTTTCATTTACTTACTCGACAATTCAGTAATCAATTAAAACTTTAGGTTATTACAAAATTTAAAGCAAGAATAAATTTTCCTTAAGTCACAATCATGAGTTACCACACAAATTTTCTTACCACATTTCCCGCTATCAAGCAATAATAGCCCTTGTCTTTGGTACTTATTCACATACCAACAACTTGAAACATAAGTTTCCACAAGTATATATCATTTTCCCTTATCATTTTACCAATGATAAGACCATGCCCAACATTTAGCATACTATTTTCCCATTAAATCACATAACAAGAATTCCTTTAATCGTTAATACATAACCAAGTTATGACCTTTCACAATTCACAAAATTTACAATGATTCAACAAACTATAATTCACATAAGTACCAAGGAATTAACCTTATGCCAAAAATGAAACCTTTATGTTACTACCAACAAGAAAAGCAACAATCGTAGTCAAATTTTATCACGCACCACACAACACATGGCAACTTGTAATATTTACCTATAATAGGTTCAGAGTTAATCAACCAACTACAAATCACAATCACATCTTTTGTTACACCAACAATGTCACGCCCTGAGGCTACCCCCTAGGCGCAACACAGTTCTTAGTGTCATAAGTAACCCCAAGATAACTCATGGCCTTGCATATCTATACAAATTATGATAAAAACATACACTGTGCAAAAGATGAAAATAGTTTAATATCTGAAGTGGAAAAGAGCCCCAAATTATCTGAATATAAAATATATAAGAGAATATAATTTATCTTAAAACAACACTACAACTCAATAACTGAGACTAGTCTATGTCTGAAAGCCTCTAACTGATATGAGTTATTGGGACATTCCTCCAGCTAATTCTAATAATCTGAAACTAAAAGTAAAGACTGAAGATAAAGCATGACTGTCATCCTCAAACTATGAGGACTCACCACTGAAGCTGCTGAGTAAGGACTGGAAGTCAAGATAAGCACGGTTTTGATGCTAAACGCATGAACCTACATCATACAATGATGTAACACAAAAGTATGCATCAGTACTTTGAATGTACTGAGCATGCGGGAACAACACAAGTACTAACATATAAATATGTATACTAAAGCATATTCTGAGAAGTAAGCTGAAATGCAATGACCAGATAAATATCATGAATATATAGCATGTTGAACTAAATAACTGAATTTAAGGTCGATGTAATATGATTCTGACTGTGGAATATACTATTATCCGACATACCCCAAGCTGAGCTAACTGTGGGGCCAACCTGTAACCCTAGATGAGAGGGTGTTCATACCTTACCAAGGGTACGAACAAGTCTGAAGTGGATCCACTAACTGATGTCCACATAGGACAAGGGTGTCAAGCCTAATCTGGCGGGTGACCCTTTAGAACCTATGGTGGCACTGTAGTTTTGGGTCTCAGGGACTACTACTAAAGGTCTCAGCCTAAACTGGCAGTGAGCCATTATCCCTTCGTCCGCTCGGTGCTAAGTCTACTCCCAAGTGAATACATAAGAACTAAAATACAAGCGGAAATGCTGGATAGATTAAAATACTGATAATCATCTGAGAATGCAACATACATATACTGAAACTGATGGCATTCTAATTCTAAAGTATGATTGTCTGAATTATCTGCCTAGCAAGTATAATTTATGCATATTGAATTTAAGACAAGCTAGGGTTACTGAGTCCTGTACATATGAATATGCTAATTATCCAAGAAACATGAAATAAATATCATTTAAACAATAGCATTTGAATTGAAAGGAATCCCTAAGATTTAAGAACCCTAGGTTTGAATATTTTATGGAGATCTTGTGAACTGACTGAATTCGAGGGACCTAAGAGGTGAAAGGAATCCACTAGTGAAATACCACATACCTGGAGAAGAAACTATAGAGGAAATCCTTAGGTTTAGGGTTGTTCTTGAAGAAGACCTCCTGCTTGTTCTTGAGAGAAAACTTTTGCCTCTTTTGCTTCTTTTATTTCTAAGTTTGATGATTTTAGGAGAATAGGTGATTTAGGTGGGTTTTGAATTATAAACTAGGCTTAGAATAACCAAAACATCGTAGCTCAGGCATTAAAAGAGGTAGGAAAAATCTGGAATGCCCCTGGAAAAAATTAAAAGAAAACTGCTAAATTTTGCGACTCAGGTTCCACGGATGGGTTCCATGACTCTTGGAAACTTCCATGGCTCGTGAAACTCTATCGTGGTTCCTGGACCTCTTTTTTAGGCTATGGGTTTGAGTCCCACGACTTGGGTTCACGACCCAAGGAACTATCCACAGTTCATGGAACCCTCTCATGGTTCTTAGTATAGAAAGTCTGGGCTACATGATATGGGTTCCACGAGTGTGGTTCATGACTCGTGGAAACTTCCACGGGTCATGGATCCCACTCATGGATCCTGGAAGTCATTATAGGGAAGGTTTCATAGATGGTATCTATGGTCCATGGAATCTTCTACGGTCCATGATCTTGGTTCATGAACTGAACTTCAGAGGGACTAGCCTCTGATGTTATTTCCACGAGTCTAGTCCATGACTCATGGATAGTTCCATGGCTCGTGGATCTGACTCATGGATCTGACTCGTGGATCTGACTCGTGGAATGACTGATAGTCAAAAAAATTAATTTTCATCTATTTTTTTGAGCTAAGTCTGGGCTTGGAAGTGTTGGGGTGTTACAATATATCCCCATTTGGGATCATTCATCCTCGAATGAAGACTAAACAAGCTGAATTTGGAGGGAAGGACCTGCAATCCCAGCCAACTAAGTACTGGAAACTGATGTCTAGCTGAATTAAGTTCCATTAACATGCAAACATGCTAAAATGCAAGGATAACTTAGGGAACAAGGTACTGAGAATGAATCATACAAGAATAAATGAAGAGGCTCGAGAGGGACTATTACCTCAAGCTGAAACTGAATCAGAGGGAAAGAGGTGAGGGTACTTGGCCATCATGACAACTTCTGCTTCCCAAGTAGCTCCCTCTACGGACTGACTCCTCCACAAGACCTTTACTGAAGCAACTTCCTTATTCCTCAACTAACGAACCTGACGGTCAAGAATCTCAACTGGAACCTCCTCACAGGTGAGTCTATCCTTCACAACCACATTCTCTAAAGAAACAATCAATGTCAGATTACCCACACACTTCTATAGAGAAATATGAAAGACTGGATAAACCACTGCTAGTTCTGCTGGCAACTCTAGCTCATAAGCCACATTACCAATCCTTTTCAGGATTTAGTAAGGATTTACATATCTGGGACTGAGCTTCCCATTCTTGCCAAATCTCATCACCCCCTTCATGGGTGACACTTTCAGGAAAACCCAATCATTGATTTCAAACTCTAAGTCCATTCTCCTCACATCTGCATAGGACTTCTGATGACTCTGAGCTATTTTTAGTCTTTCTTTGATGAGATGAACTTTCTCCATAGCCTCATGAACCTAATCTGGCCCAACCAAGGCTGATTCACCTACTTCGAACCAACCAACTGGTGACCTGCATCTATGCTCGTAAAGTGTCTCATATGGGGCCATCTGAATACTAGAATGGAAACTTTTATTATAGGCAAACTCTATGAGATGTAAGTGATCATCCCAACTACCCCTAAAATTGATCACGCAAGATCTCAACATATTCTCTAAGGTCTGAATGGTATGCTCTTCCTGACCATCCATCTGTGGATGAAATCTGGTACTAAGATTCACCTGAGTACCAAGACCTTTTTGAAACGACCTCTAGAAATGAGATGTAAACTGAGGACCCCTATCTAAGATAACAAACAAGGGAACCCAATGTAACCTGACTCTCTTGCTGATGTAGAGTCTGGCATAGTCCTCCGCTGAATCTATAGTTTTGACAACCAAGAAGTAAGATGACTTAGTGACTCTGTCCACTATCACCCAAATGGAGTCATACTGTCTGCGAGTACGCGGTAAACTTATAATAAAATCCATGTTGATCACTTCCCACTTCTAAGTAGGAATGCTAATGTCATGAGTCACACCTCCTGGTTTTTGATGTTCTACTTTAACCTGCCGACAGTTGGGGCACGTATCCACAAACTTTGTAGTGTCCCTCTACATGCCGTTCCACTAATAGACTTCCCATAGATCATGGTACATCTTAGTGGCACCCAAATGAATAGAATATCTGGAATTATGGGATTCTATAAGGATCTGCTGCCTCAACTCATCCATGTCAGGTACACATAAATGGCCCTGGTAGTGAAGCACACCATCTCCCTATTGGGAGAAAACCTCAAACCTCTGCTGATGAACTGCACCTTTCAACTGAAGTAATATGGGATCACTATCCTATTTATCTTTAACCTCCGCTACCAATGAAGATTCTGACCCATTCTAGACTATCACACCACCATCTGTCATGTCCATAAGGCAAACTCCTAAATGAGCAAGCCTGTGAACATCTCTGGCTAATTCTTTCTTCTGTTCCTCAACATGTGATACACTACCCATAGATAGTCTACTGAGGGCATCAACCACTACATTGTCCTTACCTGGATGGTAGAGCACATTCATATCATAGTCTTTGAGGAACTCGAGCCATCTCCTCTAGCAAAGATTCAACTCTTTCAGGGTGAACAAATACTGGAGGCTCTTATGATTTATGAACACATCAACATAAACACCATACAAGTAGTGTCTCCAAATCTTTAGGGCAAACACAATAGCTGCAAGCTCGAGGTCATGAGTTAGGTAGTTCTTCTCATGGACCTTAAGTTGTCTGAAAGCATAAGCTATGACCTTACCCTGCTGCATCAAAACACAACCCAGGCTGACCTTAGATGTATCGCAATAAACTACATAGTCGTCTGAACCCTCTGGTAGAGTCAAAATAGGAGCTGTAGTCAACCTGGTATTCAATTCTAAAAAGCTTTTCTCACACTCATCTGACCACTGAAACTTGACCTTTTTTCTGAGTTAACTTGGTCAATGGAGAAGCTATAGATGAAAATCTGTCAACAAACCTCCTGTAGTAACCAGCCAAACCCAAGAAATTTTTGATATCAGTTGGAGAGGTGGGTCTAGACCAGTGCTTTACTACCTCAACTTTCTGAGAATCTACTCGGATCCCTTCGCTGGATACCATATGACCAAGGAAAGTGATAGACTCTAACCAGAATTCACATTTGTTAAACTTAGCGAATAACTGGTGATCCTTAAGAGTTTCCAGAACAACCTTCAGATAATTCGCATGATCCTCCTTATTTTGAGAATATACGAGAATATCATCAATGAAGATGATGAAAAACAAGTCCAAATACTATTTGAACACCCTATTCATTAAGTCCATGAAAGCTGTAGGAGCATTGGTTAGTCCAAAAGACATAACTACAAATTCATAGTGAGCATATTGAGTCCTAAAGGCTCTCTTTGGGATGTCACTATCTCTGACTCTGAGCTGATGATAGCCGTATCTGAGGTCTATCTTAGAAAAATAACTAGCACCCTGAAGTTGGTCAAACAAGTCATCAATCTTGGGGATGGGATATTTATTCTTGATTGTGACTTTGTTCAACTGACGATAGTCGATGCACATCCTGAGAGAAATGTCTTTCTTGTGCACGAAGAGAATTGGAGCACCCCATGGAGAGATGCTAGGCCTGATGAAGCCCTTATCTAGAAGGTCTTTCAATTCCATAAGTTTAGCTGGAGCCATTCTATAAGGAGGAATCAAAATAGGCTGGGTATCTTGAAGGAAATCTATTCCGAAGTCGATTTCCCTTTCGAGAGGAACTCTAGGAAGATCTTCTAGAAACACTTTTTGGAACTCACTCACCACTAGCAATGACTAAAGAGTTGGGTTTTTTGAGTTGGAATCCTTAACACAAACAAGATGGTAGATATACCCTTTGGAAATCATTTTTCTGGCCTTAAGGTAAGAGATGAATCGACCTACAAGCACTGAGGTACTACCCTTCCATTCTAAGACTGGTTCATTTAGAAACTGAAACCAAACGATTCTAGTTCTGCAATCAACTCAGGAATAACAAAAATGTAACCAATCCATGCCTATAATAATATCAAAGTCAGTCATTTCTAGCTCTACAAGATCAGCTGAGGTGCCTTTCTGGGAAACTGTGACATGGCAATTTTTGTATACCCGTATGGCTATAACTGGGTCACCAACTAGAGTAGAGACTGAGAAGGATTCTGGGAGGATTTCTGGACTGACACTGAAATTTACTGCTATATAGGGAGTTACAAGGGAAAGAGTGGCCACTGGGTCTAACAATGCATAAACATCTAAATGGAAGACTTGTAACGTACCCGTGACCACATCGGGAGAATCTTCCTATCCTATCGAGTCTGAAGAGCATACAACCTGTTTTGGCGCTGACCACCACCTGTACCAGATGAGGCACCCTGTTGAGTAGGGCAATTCACTGGTTCTGCTATAGAACTGGTCTGATTCTGTGAACGAGTCTCTTCCCTTATGAGAATTTACTGGGCACTCCTTCATTCCGTGGCCTGGCTTGCCACACCCAAAGCAATTTCCACTACCTACCATGCACTCACCCTGGTGGTTCCTACCACACTTCTTAAACACTAGATGAGTGCGTCCTCTAGTAACTGTACCTTGGGACTTAAAGCCTGACACTCTATCCCATCGATCATGTCTGAATTTTGGCACTGGGGCACTAGCAGAAAATGGAGCTGGAGCTGAAGATTTTTGGTGGAACTAAGAGCGGTTAGCACCCTCTGACCTCTGCTGAGAGTAGCTAAAGTCACCCGTCCTAGATCTCTTACTGTGTCCTTCCCTTTCTTTGATTTTCTCGTTCTCAATCTACTGAGAATAGGTAACCAACGTAGAGATGTCCATATCTTTAATAAGCATGGCAGTCTTGCACTCCTTGACCACATTATTATACACACCAGATACGATCTTACTCATGCGAGCTCTAGAGTCAGCTACTATCGCCTGAGCATACTTGGATAACTGTTTGAACTTGAGAGCATATTCCTTCACACTCATGTCATTATGCTTCAAATTGATGAACTCTTGAACCTTGACTTCCCTGAGTTCAAGTGGGAAAAACCTATCCAAAAATGTTGTTTTGAAGTGGTTCCAATCCACTGGACCTGCATTAGCACAATGAGATTCCTTCCACTGTTGGTACCATGTATAAGCCACTCCTTTCAAATGATAGGCAGCTAAATCTGCACTCTCGATCGGAGTGACACCCATAATATCCGTCACCTTTTGAATATCATCAAGAAACTCTTGTGGATCCTCTTCTGACTTAGACCCATAAAATTCTGGAGGGTTCATCCGAGTAAAGTCTCGGACTCTAGCTGAAGAAGTGTTAGCCTGAGGTGGAGCTGGTGCCACAGCCTGCTGATTAACCTGACTAGTCATGGCTTGAGCAAGCACTTGGAATGCAGCCCAGATTTTGACATTTGTGACTTGCTCATTCAATGGGTCTGCGGGAGCTGCTGGTGCTGGCTGATTCCTGACGTTAGCTCTTTTGAGAGGTATTTTCTAAAATGCGAAGAGCATGAGTTAGAATGAGATTAAATAGAGTTCATACTCTATAGCACGAGCTGGAAAAGAATGAAGGGAAGTTGTTACTAATGACATTTCATAGCTTCTCACCCATAAGTGTGGCGCACTTCACACCCATGAAGAAGACTCTACTTGATGTGGCTTTCATACACCCTAGGACACTTAAACTTGGTGATCTAATACCAAGTTTGTCATGCCCAGAGGCTACCCCCTAGGCGCAACACAGTCCATAGTGTCACAAGTGACCCCAAGCTAACCCATAGCTTGACATATCTATACAAATTCTGATAAAAATATACACTTTGCGGAAGATGAAAACAATTTAATATCTGAAGTGGGAAAGAACCCCAAATTATCTGACTATAAAATATATAAGAGAATATAATGTATCTAGAAACAACACTACAACTCAATGGCTGAGACTAGTCTATGTCTGAAAGCCTCTAACTGATATGAGTTGCTGGGACATGCCCCCATCTAACTCTAATAATATGAAACTAAAAGTAAAAACTAAAGATAAAGCATGACTGTCGTCCTTGAACTATGAGGACTCACCACTGAAGCTGATGAGTTAGGAATGGAAGTTGAGCTATGTGTGGTCTGGAGGCTGAACTCCTGAACCTACATCATATAATGATGTAGCATAAAAGTATGCGTCAGTACTTCAAATGTACTGAGCATGCGGGATATGTGTTATGCTGAACAACACAAGGACTAACATAGAAATATGTATACTGAAACATAAACTGAGAAGTAATCTGAAATGCAAAGACCAGATAAATATCATGAATATATAGCATGCTGAACTGAATAACTGAATTTAAGGTCGATGCAATATGAGTCTGACTGTGGGAGATACTATTAACCGACATACCCCAACCTGAGCTAACTATGGGGTCAACCTGTAACCCTGTATGGGAGGGTGTTCATACCTTTCCAAGGGTACGAACAAGTCTAAAGTGGATCCAACAACTGATGTCCACAGGGGACAAGGGTGTCAAGCCTAATCTGATGGGTGACCCCTTTAGAACCTACGGTGGCACCGTCATTCTGGGACTCAGGGACTACCACTAAAGGTCTCAACCTAAAATAGCGGGTGAGCCTTCATCCCTTCGTCCTCTCAGAGCTAAGTCTACTCCCAACTGAATACATAAGCACTAAAATGCAAGATGAAATGCTGGATAGCTCAAAATACTGATAATCATCTGAAAATGCAAAGTACATATACTGAAACTGATGGCATTCTAATTTTGAAGTATGGTTGTCTGAATTATTTGCTTAGTAAATATAATTTATGCATACTGAATTTAAGACAAGCTAGGGTTACTCAGTCTTGTACATATGAGTATGCTAATTCTCCAAGAAACATGAAATAAATATCATTTAAACAATAGCATCTGAATTGAAAGGAATCCCTAAGATTTAGGAACCCTAGGTTTGAATATTTCATGGAGAATTGAAGAACTGACTGAATTCTAGGGACCTAATGGGTGAAATGAACCCACTAGTGAAATCTCACTTACCTAAAGAAGAAACTATGGAGGAAACCCTTGGGTTTAGGGCTTGAGCTTGAAGAAGACCTTCTGCTTGTTCTTGAGAGAAAATTGTCGCCTCTTTTGCTTCTTTTCTTTCTAAGTTTCATGATTTTAGGAGAATAGGTGATTTAGGTGGTTTTTGAATAATAATCTAGGCTTAGAATAACCAAAACATCATAGCTTAGGCATTAAAAAGGTAGGAAAAGTCTAGAATGCCCCTGAAAAAATTTAAAAAAAAACTACTGAAATTCACGACTCAGGTTCCACGGATGGGTTCCACGACTCGTGGAAACTTCCACGGCTCATGAAACCCTGTCGTGGTTCTTAGACCTTTTTGTCAGGCTGCTGGTCTGAGTCCCATGACTTGGGTTCACTACCTGTGGAACCATCCATTGTTCATGGAACACTCTCATGGTTCTCAGTACAAAAATTCTGGGCTACGGGATATGGGTTCCACGATTGTGGTTCATGACTCGTGGAAACTTCCACGGGTTGTGGATCCCACTTGTGGATCCTGGGAGAAATCTGTAGGGAATGTTTCATGGATGGTATCTATGATCCATGGAAACTTTTACGATCCGTGATCTTGGGTCATGAACTGAACTTCAGAAGGACTGGCCTGTGATATTATTTCCACGAGTCTAGTCCACAACTCGTGGACAGTTCCATGGCTCGTGGATCTGACTCGTGGACTGACTGACAGTCGGAAAAAATGTTTTTCTTCTGGTTTTCTAAGCTAAGTCTGGACATGGAAGTGTTGGGGTGTTACAAACAAAGTTACAACCAACCAACTTCATCATAATTCATATGAAAATCATAAGTTTTAGACCTTATATTGAGATACCAATTGGAAACAACTAGATTTTCAATTGCGAACTCCTTAAGATACCAATTGGAATAGACTAGATTCCAATTATGATTGTGAAGATACCAATTAGAATCAAGAGATTCCAATTAAATTCAACCCATATAAGCAACTATACAATCACACGAGAAGAAAGAAGAAAGTGAAACAATTTTGTATATTGTCTCATAGCTTCCCGAAGATTATATGTGGACGTCAACACACCAATTTGCAGAATGCTACTCAATATTTGCTCTTTTACTGGGATATCGGTAACCTAGGCTCTGATACCAAGTTTTCATGACCCTACTATCAGGCCGTGCGAGAACCTACTCTAATCACCTAGATAGGAGAACCCCTACCACCCCATTTAAAATGGCCTGCGAAAATAAATGAAGAAAACCTGATAACAACCTTTAACATTTGAAAAACAAGTTACAATACTTTGAGCAGTGAAATCTATTACAAGTTTAATAAAACCCTCCCTAAGAACTAGTCTAAATAGGTACAAGAGCTCTATGGAGAAATTCAAGTAAAACAAGACACAACTCCCACCATAGGAAAGAGAGAAGTAGAAGTTGTTGGAGACTGCTATCTGCATGAGTAACTACAACTGATCCTGCAACCAGACAATACCCAAAAAGGTATAGTAAGAGTAGTATCAATATAAATAACATGTACTGGTAGGTATCATCGGCTGACCAAGGTTAGATCATGTAAACATAATATAGAAATCACAAGAGAAAACATACCAACTTATATAGAAATTTAGTCCACAACACTATTATCCACTTGTGTTACCTAAGGGTATTCCTATTATTATTCCCGTTGATCATTTATCACCTTCACATCAAGTGTCATTCATCCTAACTCTTAGAGGTTAACCCCAATAGTTATTATAAGTCAATCTATTTCACTTACGTCTTGATTAACCTAGTAATAAATGGAAGTCAATAATCATCACCTTGTAACAAGTACAACTGTGAACATACATTATGATAAAGTACCTCAAGTATATGAAACTTAGCCTTTTCAAGTAACTCTACAACTTCAGTTAAGTGCAAGTCAAGAGACAATAAGTCAAGTCAAATCACGACAGAGTCAACAACCTTAACTCTAGCAAATATCCAAGTCAACAAACTATGAATCTAACCATATACAAGTCAAAAAACATGACTCTAACCATATCCAAGTCAATAAACCATGACTCTAACAGCCTGAATCCCAAATATACCAAGTAATATCATGATACGGTTCAGTCAAGGAACCCACAAATACAACAATTATAATACTCAGTTCACTCATGGAACCAATATATAATGAATATTAACAACAGATAAACCCGGTTCACTCAAGGAACAAACATATAATGAATATCAATGCGACCTTATACCAGGCGTGGTACCTGAGCCAACAATGAATATTACTATACCAGGCATGGTACCCGAGCCAGCCATGTAATGAATCTGTACCAGGTGTACTACCCGAGCCAACCATGTAATGAGTTGTACCAGGCATGGTACCTGAGCCAACTCTGCAATTAATCGTAGAAACTAATCCCATGAAGATGTTCAAATACCGTTACATTCAACAATAATAACCGATATCACAACAATCACAACCACAATGAGAATAAGCAATCATACTCGTACAGTCTAAAAGTCAACAAGCCTCTAATATAACCTCATTATATATGATTAATACTTAGGATATCATCTAACAGTTACATTCCTGCAGTATTCATTGCAACAATAGACAACCACCAAACACTTGGTCAACTTGAGCTAATTATTCAATGTAAACAACAATCATTCTTTAACACACCAAATAACAAGTAGATATGATTCATGGTTTCATAATTTACAACATGCACGAGGACTAATCCACGGCTTATTCAATTAGGCACTAACAAGACACATCATTAAATTCGAGTATTTAATTTATGATTACGCACTCAACCCCAACGGGTCTAAACTCTAGTTCAATATTTATGACTTCATTAGCTAATCCCATCCTCTTTAATTTATACTAAGGCTGGGAATTCTCGCTATTATCTAGCAATCCATATATTCAAGTCATTACTAGGTTCAAGACCTACTATATTAGTCAGTCATTCAACTTTATTCAACTTACAATCTAGTTCTAATCATACGCCTTTATGCCTTTTATTTTATAACCCTTAGCCTAATTGACCTTAGGCTCTTAAGTTATGTCACTACCTCCTTACACTATAATCAGTCCTCAGCACCAACCTTAAGCAAGATTATCTCATGTTCTAACCATACATAATATCAAGTTTACCCTTTTTATGGTAATTAGACTAAGTAAGTAGATTATGAGATCACACAATTTCATTGTCATCTATATCCACATTATAATCCACCATGAAGTCATGCAATAGAAAAATCCATCAAGGATTCATACAATCACATATTAATACACAAATAATGTAATGACCCTTCTGGTCATTTTTGCGTTTACGCTTTCCTTGTGCCATAGGAGATGAGTATCGAAACCGTGCGATAGTGATTCGCAATCGTGTGACCTTAACCTTCATCTCATATTCAAGGCTTGCGAGCCTAAATTTGATAATTTTATTAACATCACGCGTATTTGAAAATATTTAATTTTAAAAGTTATATTTTTATTGCTTTCCTAAAATATTTTAAAGGTTTATAAAAAATATTTTGATATGATATATTTGTGTATGCATTTATTTTACAAGAGTTTCATAAATTATTAATATTTTAACGGAGATAGTAAACTTAGTTATGTTAAAAATTATTATTATTATAATATAGTAGGTTTTATTTGTAATGATTTTCTATTTATTATGATATATTCAAAAAGTTATATTTATTTTACCACGAACTTATGCAATACCCGAATACATATATAATGGATAAAGTTTATATGGGAATTACTAATGTGACACCACACATACAAGTGGGTGTATCACAAGAGCAATTAGTGGACCTTTGTCGCATTTGACTTTTGTGGACTTTTTTTTAATAATAACTGGAAGCTTTTAAATCTAAGGGGGGCATCATTTTCAATAGAGGATCACATATGCTATTACATAAACTTTTAACAATTTTCTTGTCAATTTTCATTACTGAACTCAAGGTCTATTATTGTTGCAACATATTTACATATATGCAGCATCACGTTAAGTCACTGAAGGGAGATCCAAGTTATTTGTGATACGATAATACTAAAAAGAAGGGAACAAGTTATTTTTGCCGTGTACTTAGGCTCGGATTTGAGGAGAATTTATTTTGGAGGAATACTTGGAACTCGATATATTATCATCGGAAGCGAATCAATTATCTACGTCAAGTTATTCAAGCCTAAATTCGAGTTTCATTTTATTTCAGAGTTGTTCGGGCTTGGACATCGTCGTTCTAGTAGCTTGTCATCGGACGATAGGTAGGTTACGGTCTAAACTCCCTAGACTTAGCATATATCGGATAAAATTATACTAGCTGGCATCCTTGGATTAGATTATTAGGTTGGTACCACATACCTGGACCGCTTTATTCATGTTCTCTTACTTTTGTTCCTCCGATGTTTGTAGTATTTGTTATAGACGATATTATCACCCTTGTGGTCCTGTGTGGCCTTGTATTGACTTTAGATCATAGATGGTGGATTATTGGGAATGACCATGAGTTCCGGACATCATTATTACTGTTATAGAGATGGCTATCTGTGCTGTAGAATGATTGGAGCCTGTGTAGGGCCGATAGGTTGATTGTGAGCTGCTGGGCGGCTATTTGTGTTGATCATTCATTTCCATGCATATAAAGAGGATTTATCCATGTTTTACTATGGTTTTGGATTCGGTCCTACTAAAATTGTTTTCTAAACTATGCATGGCCCCAGGACCCCATTTTCGATAGGAAATTAACTAAAAATGGTTTGATTTAACTTATTAATATTCTTGGGGTAAAAAAAGGATAAATTATGATTTCAATCACCAGTTTTACTATTAATGCTAGACTCGGAAGGTCCGGGGTACTAGTTGAATTTCTTACTAAATTGGGATGATTTTAGTCTCGGTCGGACCGAGCATTTGAGATGACTTTCTAATGTTTAGACCCGATTATGCCCGGACATCCTTGGAGGGGTTTTTGAGATATTTCCCCACTACTTTAGTCCTGGACAGGGTCTGGGAATGCATATTTGAGACTGGGTCTCTATCTTGAACCCGAACTTGCTTCCGGATGACATGTTTTGATACTGAGTTTTAGTATGGGGTCCGGGTTCTCCATGGAACTTGCCATCCGGGCCTAGGGTTTTGGACTGCGTGTGCTAGAGGGAGGGTGTATGGTGGAATAGAGTTATACAGGCAATGTCCTTCCATGGAACCTACCTGCTAGGCCCGATCGGCATCGGAAGAGGTACATACAGAGTTTTTATCCCACCTTGAGGTTATTATGCATCATATCATCCAGTGTTTGAGGTTCCACCCTTGTTTGCTGTTTGTTGATTGTACACTCTGGTAGTATGGGATGCCAGAGGCTTGGTTTTACTTGATTGCGTTCCTCAGTTGTATGGGCGGCTGAGGGACTGTAGGTAGCCTCTTGTTACTTATTCGTGGTGTTATTCCATGTTACAGTTATGCTTATAGATTATGTATGGTTAAATTGTTACTTGTTGGATTTGAGATTAATATGAGTAGTTGGGTTATTAGTTCCTGTTTTCAAGCATGCCTACCTTTATTTTTCTCTTCCTTTCCTTGTACTTATGGTTACCGGTATACCATCCATTTATTAAACTTATTATGTATATACTATTATTGCATAGGTCCCAGGTGCGTTGTTTCTTGTTTACACCTGTGCCTTTTGTGTATATATATATTCTACTTGCTAGCCTTGTATGTTGTTTTGTTGACTTCCCTCTGGTCTAGTTCCTGTGTACTTTTCATTGATTTCTATGACTACTTACTTCTATTCCATCTGTTACTGCTCTTTTATCTTATATGTGCCCAGTCGGCCTATGATACCTACTGGGTACCTTATGCTTCACATTTGGTGCTCATACTACACTTTGAATCTTCTAGTATAGATCCTAATAGAGGCCATCGCCGTTAGCTCATGGAGACTCGTGAGAAGGATTGCTTTTGTGATATTCTGGACTGAGGGTGAGATCTTGGTGACCGAAGCTTAGCTTTTAGTTATCTTTTGATTATGTACACTATTTCTATTCAGAGACAACTTTGTATATATATGGTTCTGGACCCTAGTACTCCTAATATAGATCTGGCACTTATATGCTATGATACCAGGTTTTGGGGTTTTGTTTATCTTTCGCATTGTATTTATATTATTCGTGTTATCTATTTTCTTCATCTTGTTCCCCTGCAAGCACTTATTAAACTATTTTTCCACTTAGATTGTTAAAGAGTAGCCCATTACTAACCGTTTTGGGTTATGGGGATTGGTTTGCCTACTGGGGGTTTGTAGGTGCCATCATGACCGAGAAATCAGGTCATGACATCTTGGTATCAGAGCTTTAGGTTCATCAGTGTCGTTGGTATAGGAGCCAATGTCTAGTACAGTCCTGCGAATTGAGGCAGAGACATCTTTACTCAATCTTTGGGAGGCTATAGTGACATCTTAGGAAACATGACTCTTTCATTATTTCTGTATCATGAGTAGTACCCTTGAAATTTCTTCAAAATCTTACTTGTTCTACTTCATTCTTTCGCAGATGGTCTGTACGAGAGCGTCAACGTCAGGTGGAGATGAGCCTACGACTCCAGCTAGGGGTCGAGGATGCCCCCGAGTAGCGGCACCTGCTAGAGCTGCTAGAGTTGAGATCGAGATCGAGCAACATATGGATCAGGGGATAGCCCAGGTACCACCAGCTCTAGTGCCAGCCTCAGCCCCAGCTTAGTCTTTAGATATTCAGGGTTTACTATTACAACTTTTGGGTATGATTAGTGAGCGGCCTTCTGAGGTAGCACAAACATCTACTCAGGGGGCAGCCCTGGGTGCACAGAGTCTAGGACTGAGGCTTGCTACTGCGGCTCACCGTGTAGAGGTTATTCCGGTCCCATCAGTTGCATAACCTCTTTCTCCTCGCCCAGCTATGACAGAGTCGGAGAAAAATACATTGGGTAGGTTTTTGAGATTAGAACCTTCGAGGTTTGTTGGTACTTCTGGATAGTTCCCACATGACTTTATTACTACCTATGAGGAGATTTTGTACCATTTGGGTTTGTTGGAAACTCACGAGGTTGGTTATACTACCTATCAGCTAGAGGGCCCAGAAAAGTTATGGTGGAGGGCCCGGGTTGTTTGCAGACCACCACTATCACCTTATTTGACGTGGTCCGAGTTTTATGAGGCCTTTATGGCCAAGTTCCTGCCTCAGAGTGATTGTGAGCATCACAGGGAGCAGTTTACTCAGCTTATGCAGGATTCTATGACTGTCTCAGAGTATGAGACCCATTTTCACCAGCTAGACCTATTTGGAGCCATGATCATTCCTACTGAGGCAGTTAGGATTCACAGATTTGTATGGGGTTCAAGGCCAAATATTAGGTAGCCAGCTGAGATATTGATTGCCGGTGGTCGGTCATTTCAAGCTATCGCAGACTATGCCCGTATTGTGGAGGACATACAACGACATGATCAGGGGGCCAGAGATAAGAGGCCTTGACATCAGGGTAGCTACAGTGGTTCTAGGTATGGTGGCAGAGGTTCAGGCTAGTGGGGCTGGGGTTATCAGCCATAGCAGCACCCAGGTCAGTCCACCTGACTGGTTCAGGCTTCACTTCAGACTTTTGGTAGTACCCAGTTTGAGCAGGGTCAGAGAAGCCATCAGGGCTATAACGGTCAGTATTTGAGGGGTACAACTTCTGTGGTATAAGGCCTTGGTGGCCATACGAGATCAGTTGGTCCATCCCGACCGAGAAGGTTGTTAGGGGCTTATTTTACTTATGGTGTGATTGGTCATTTTGCTAAAGATAACCCTCAATAGGGTACAGTTCAGCCGGCCGAGCCTTTACGAGCAGTTCAGCCTCTGGCTTGAAAGGGTGGTGGTCAGGGTAGAAGTGGTGCTCCGCATGGCAGAGCAGGTGGTAGGGATGGTGGTCGGGCAGGTGGAGGTCATCCTCAGTTTTATGTAGTCCTAGGGAGACCATAGGCCTCAATGTTATGATTACAGGTATGATTTCTGTGTGTCACCAGTCTGCTATGGCTTTATTTGATCCTGGATCCACTTGTTCATATGTATCTGCCTACTTTCTGCCTTGTTTGGGGTTGGCTAGTGAGCCATTATCTGTTCCTGATTCTGTTTTGGCCCTAGTAGGAGATTCTTTAGTAGTGGATCAGATTGTGAGATCCTGTGTGATATCTATTGGTGATTTGGAGACTTGGGGTGATTTGATGATACTCGATATGTTAGATTTTGATGTGATTCTGGGCATGGACTGGTTATCCCCTCACTGTGCAATTTTGGATTGTTATGCCAAGACCGTTACCATATTCGTGCCCCATGTATCCCCGGTTGTGTGGTAGGGTTCTATTAGTTATGCACCGTCTGGGATCATCTCTTGTCTTTGAGCTAGGAAGTTGATTTCCCATGGGTGTTTAGCTTATTTAGCATACGTTTGAGATGCTAGTGCTGACCATTCATCTCCTGAGTCTGTTCCTATGGTTAGAGACTTCCTAGATCTTTTTCCTACCGACCTGCCAGGCCTTCTACCTGAGAGAGATATTGATTTATCTATTGAGTTAGAGCCGGGCACCAGGCCCATTTCTATTACTCCTTACCGTATGGCTCCTGCTGAGTTGAGAGAGCTTAAGGAGAAGCTCTAAGATTTGTTAGCTAAGGGTTTTATTAGACCGAGTATGTCTCCTTGGGGTGCTCATGTTCTATTTGTAAAGAAGAAAGATGGGTCGATGCAGATGTGTATTGATTGTCGGCAGCTGAATAAGGTGACAGTGAAGAATAGGTATCTGATGCCAAGGATTGATGACTTGTTTGATCAACTTCAAGATTCAACCATGTTTTCAAAGATTGATTTGAGGTCCGGCTACCATAAGTTGAGGATTAGGGTGGAGTACATCCCTAAGACAACATTCAGGACACGTTATGGCCATTATGAATTCCTGGTGATGTCTTTTGGGTTGACTTATGCCCCCGCAACCTTTATGAACTGGATGCATAGGGTGCTTGGCCCGTATTTGGACTCATTTGTGATAGTTTTCATAGACGACATCTTGGTATACTCGGGTAGCAGATATGAGCATGAGCAGCACTTGAGAATTATACTCCAGACTTTGAGAGATCATCGGCTTTATGCCAAGTTCTCAAAGTGTGAGTTTTTGCTTGAGTTAGTTGCATTCCCAGGGCATGTGATGTCGAAGGATGGGATTAGGGTTTATCCAGGAAAGATTTTAGCTGTTTGTGATTGGCCTAGACCTACTACTGTTACTGAGGTCCGCAGCTTTATTGGGTTAGCAGGTTACTACAGATAGTTCATTCAAGGGTTTTCTTCCATAGCAGCACTCTTGACTATGCTGACTAGGAAGGATGCCCCATTTTAGTGGTCAGATCAGTACGAGGATAGCTTTCAGAGGCTTAAGGCCTTATTAACTTCAGCTCCAGTTTTGACTTTGCTGGTTGAGGGTCAGAGCTTCTCCATGTATTGTGATGCTTTGGGGTAGGCCTTGGTTCTGTGTTTATGCAGCAGGTCGAGTGATAGCATATGCGTCGAGGCAGCTGAAGGTTCACGAGCACAACTACGCCACCCATGACTTGGAGTTGGCAGTAGTAAATTTTGCGCTCAAGATATAGAGGAACATTGTTCTAGATACTCCATTCACCTGGTGCAACGATGATGTATAGAGACTTGAGACAACTTTACAGGTGGAGTGGCATGAAGTGGGATGTAGAGGAGTTCGTATCTCGATGCTTGAACTGCCAGTAGGTTAAGTTCGAGCACATGAGACCTGGTGGTTTGATGCAGCGACTTCCCATTCCTGAGTGGAAGTAGGAAGGGATTACTATGGATTTTGATAGTTGGTTTTCTACACACTTCCAAGGGTTTTGACTCTATTTGGGTGATTGTTGATCGGCTGACTAAGTCAGCGCACTTCTTGCTGGTTCAGACTACTTACAGTGCAGAGAGGTTAGCTCAGATTTACCTTCGTGAGGTTATTCGGTTGGACGGGGTCCCTCTTCTATCATTTTAGACAGCGACACTCAGTTCACATCTCAGTTCTGGAGAGCTATTCAGCGAGATTTAGGCACAGAGGTTCAACTTAGTACTACATTCCATCCTCAAATAGATGGCCAGTCTGAGAGGACTATTCATATCCTAGAGGACATGCTTCGGGCCTGTGTTCTTGACTTTGGAGGTTCCTGGGATCAGTTTGTGCCTTTGGCAGAGTTTGCTTATAATAATAGTTTTCATTCGAGCATTAGCATGGCACCTTTCGAGGATTTGTATGGTAGACATTGCAGATTGCCAGTTGGTTCATTTGATGGTTTTGAGTCTAGGCCACAGAGTACATATTTGCTTCGAGATTCCTTAGACCAAGTCCGAGTGATTCAGGACATACTTAGGGCAGGTCAGAGCAGGTAGAAGAGTTATGTTGATCGTAGGCTTCATGCCTTGGAATTTAGTATTAGTGACTTGGTGTTTCTCTGTGTATCACCCATGAAGGGTGTGGTGAGATTTGGTAGGCGGGGCAAGCTTAACCCCAGGTACATTGGGCCTTTTGAGATTCTTCAAAGGGTTGGTATTGTTGCTTACATGTTAGCTTTGCCTTTGATGTTTTCAGCTATGCACCCGGTTTTCCATGTATCGATGTTGCAGCGGTATGTTCCATATGAGTCTCATGTGTTACAGTGGGATTCAGTTTAGTTGGATGAGAGTTTAGCCTTTTTTGAGGAGCCGGTAGCTATTTTGGCCAGAGATATCAGGAGATTGAGGTATCGGGAGATCCCGATTGTTAAGGTTTAGTGGAGGCACCGTCCAGTTGACGGGGCTACCTGGGAGACCGAGAGAGATATGCGGGCTTAGTATCCGCAACTTTTTGAGCCTTCAGGTACTTCCTTGTCCTTGACTTTCGAGGACAAAAGTCTTTTTAGTAGTGGATGATGTAATGACCCTTCTGGTCATTCCCACGTTTACGCTTTTCTTGTGCCGTAGGAGCTGAGTATCGAAACCATGCGATAGTGATTCGCAATCGTCTGACCTTAACCTTCGTCTCATATCCAAGGCTTGCGAGCCTAAATTTGAGAATTTTATTAACATCGCGCGTATTTGAAAATATTTAATTTGAAAAGTTATATTTTTATTACCTTCCTTAAATATTTTAAAGGTTTATGAAAAATACATTGATATGATATATTTGTGTATGCATTTATTTTACAAGCGTTTCATAAATTATTAATATTTTAACGGAGATAGTAAACTTACTTATGTTAAAAATTATTATTATTATAATTAGTAGGTTTTATTTATAATAATTTTCTATTTATTATGATATATTCAAAAAGTTATATTTATTTTACCACAAACTTATGCAATACCTGAATACATATATAATGGATAATGTTTATATGGGAATTACTAATGTGACACCACACATACACGTGGGTGTATCACAAGAGCAATTAGTGGACCTTTGTCACATTTAACTTCTGTGGACTTTTTTTTAATAATAACTGAAACCTTTTAAATCTAAGGGGGGCATCATTTTCAATGGAGGATCACATATGCTATTACATAAACTTTTAACAATTTTCTTGTCAATTTTCATTACCGAACTCAAGGTCTATTATTGTTGCAACATGTTTACATATATACTGCATCACTTTAAGTCACTGAAGGGAGATCCAAGTTATTTGTGATACAATAATACTAAAAAGAAGGGAAACAAGTTATTTTTGCCGTGTACTTAGGATCGGATTTGAGAAGAATTTATTTTGGAGGAATACTTTTAACTCGATATATGATCATCAGAAGCGAAACAATTATCTACGTCAAGTTATTCAAGCCTAAATTCGAGTTTGATTTCATTTCGGAGTGGTTCGGGGTTGGACATTGTCGTTCTAGCAGCTTGTCATCGGACGACATGTAGGTTACGTTCTAAACTCCCTAGACTTAGCATATATCAGATAAAATTGTACTAGTTGGCATCCTTGGGTTGGATTATTAGGTTGGCACCACAGACCTTGACCGCTTTATTCATGTCCGCCTACTTTTGTTCCTTCGATGTTTGTAGTATTTGTTATAGATGATATTATCACCCTTGTGGTCCTGTATGGCCTTGTATTGACTCTGGAACATAGATGGTGGGTTATTGGGAATGTCCATGAGTCTCAGACATCGTTATTACTTTTATAGAGCTAGCTATCATGCTATAGAACGATTGGAGCATGTGCGGGGCCGATAGGTTGATTGTGAGCTGCTGGGCGGTTATTTGTGTTGATCATTCATTTACATGCATATAAAGAGTATTTATCCATGTTTTACTATGGTTTTGGCTTCGGGCCTACTGGAATTGTTTTCTAAACTTTGCATGGCCCGGGGGCCCCATTTTTGATAGGAAATGAACTGAAAATGGTTTGATTTAATTTATGAATCTTCTTGGGGTAAATGAAGGATAAATTATGATTTCTATCACCAGTTTTACTATTAACACTAGACTCGACAGGGCCGGGGTACTAGTTGAGTTTCTTACTAAATCAGGATGATTTTAGTCTCAGTCGAATCGAGCATCTGAGATGACTTTCTACTGTTTAGACCCAGTTACGCCTGGGTACCCTTGGAGGGGTTTTTGAGATATTTTCCCACTACTTTAGTCCTGTATAGGGTCTGGGCATGTATATTCAAGATTGGGTCTCTATCTTGAACCCGGACTTGCTTTCGGATGACATGTTTTGATACTGAGTTTTAGTATGGGGTCTGGGACCTCTATGGACCTTGCCATCTGGACCTGGGGCATTAGGCTGCATGTTCCGGAGGGAGGGTATACAGCGGAGTAGAGGTATACGGGCAGTGTCATTCTATGAAACCTACCTTCTGAGCCCGATCGGCACCAGATGAGGTACATACAGAGTTTCTATCCTACCCTGAGGTTATCATGCATCATATCATCCAGTGTTTGAGGTTCCACCCTTGTTTGTTGTTTGTTGATTATACGCTCTTGTAGTATGGGATGCCAGAGGGTTTGTTTTCACTTGATTGCATTCCTCGGTTGTATGGGTGGCCGAGGGACTGTAGGTAGCTCTTGTTACTCATTCGCGGTGTTATACCCTGTTACGATTATGCTTATAAAATTATGTACGGTTAAATTATTACTTGTTGGATTTGAGATTGGTATGAGTGGTTGGGTTATTGGTTCCTATTTCTGAGCATGCCTACCTTTATTTTTCTCTTCCTTTCCTTGTACTTGAGGTTACCGGTGTACCGTCCATTTCTTAAACTTATTATGTATATACTGTTATTGCAAAGGTCCCATGTGCGTTGTTTCTTGCTTACACCTGTTCCTGTTGTGTATATATATTCTACTTGCTAGCCTTGTATGTTGTTCTGTTGACTTCCCTCTGGGCTAGTTCCTGTGTACTTTTCATTGATTTTTGTGACTATTTGCTTCTATTCCGTCTGTTACTGCTCTTTTATTTTATATGTTCCCAGTCGTCCTACGATACCTACTGGGTACCTTATGCTTCACATTTGGTGCTCATACTACACTCTGCATCTTTTGGTGCAGATCCTAGTGGGAGCCATCGCCGTTATCTTATGGAGACTCGTGCGAGTGGCTGCTTTTGTGATATTCTTGATTGAGGGTGAGCTCTTGGCGACCGGAGCTTAGCTTTTAGTTATCTTTTGATTATGTAATCTATTTCTACTCGGAGACAACTTTGTATATATATGGTTCTGGACCCTTGTACTCCTTATGTAGATCCAGCTCTTATACGCTATGATACCAGGTTTTGGGGTTTGGTTTAGCTTCGGCATTATATTTATATTATTTCTGTTATCTATTTTCTTCATCTTGTTCCCTTGCACGCGCTTAATAAACTGTTCTACCGCTTAGATTGTTAGAGAGTAGCCCATTACTAACCGTTTCAGGCTACGGGGATTGGTTCGCCTACTGGAGAGTTATAGGTGCCATCATGACCAAGAAATCGAGTCGTGACAAATAAGCCTTTATTATATTAAATGCATGTTTTATCCATCGCAACTCCATGCTCGTAGGCCTAAGCATGATTTCTCCAATCAAATCTATATTATGGATATGATTACTAACCATAGTCTACTACTCATAAACCATAACCTACTTGGGCGCCAAGTCGTTACAACAAGTAATCCATATCATAGATGATCTTTCTTTTTCTTCACGTTCCCGAAGGCTAAATTGTCTAATAAACAACAATTGCAAGAGTAATTAATAAACTACTCTTCAAACAAATATTTTGAGAATTCAAACCCACTAATTCTACCCTTATTCACGTATACAAGTTTACCCAAGGGTAAATTAGCCATTAAAATAGTTTCTTCAAACTTAACCCAACTCAATTAATGGAGTTTATTGGCTAAAGATTCCACCTTTATTGATTTCAAGATCCCCAACTATCAATTTTCATGTTTTAGAATCACTAATTCATGCTAGGGATCGTTAATGAATAATTGAGAAGTGATTGTTGGTGATATTAACCCAACCCATAAGTTTTCCCAAAAATATCATAAACTTAGGGTTCAAATCCCCAAGAATTCCACGTTTAAAGGTTGTTCTAATGATTCTAGGATGTTAAAGAATTGAAAAATGCAGAAGATGATGCAAGAAACTTACCTCAACGAAGAATTTCCACCCATACCAAGAGAAAATTGCCCTCCTAAGGCTTAGGAATGAATTTTTAGGGTTTGGGGGCTTAAACTCATCAAAATAAAGTTATAAACTATTGTGATACCACTATAGAGGAATAATTACTGCTGTAGTGGTACCGCTATCGCGCTATGATCCTGCTATACTGGTCCCAATGTTTTAGCACAAACAGTCTTTAGTAAAACAGTCATAATTTTTACTCCAGATATGGATTAACAAACGGTCAATGGTGTTGGAAAGGACACTCATCGATATTTAATTTGGTAGATATTGAGACCATAACTCCCTATATTCTAGGAGGAGTACTCATTTGAAGTTGACCTTAGTTTAAACATAGCCTAAAACTAAATCGGTAAGGACACTTTCAACTTAACTTTGTGCTAGGGGCATTGTATGACCTTAATTAATAACTAATGCACTCACATACCAAGGAATTGATCCTAAACCTATGACGAATGAGATTCATATACCTTTACCACAAATATTTTTAGTAATGATGGAATAGGTTGTTATAATGTCTTATATGACAGTTGTAGAAAATATCATGTTCACCGTTCTGTTATCGCATTAACTCCTTTGTGTGTCCCTGCACTCAAGGTAAATAATTACTAGACACAATGTTGCTTTTTCTAGTGACTATAGTCAAATCTCATGAAAAGATTTTAATAAAATTACTCATAATGTTAATTGAATGACTTTATTTGCAAACATCATCCTTTTTTCGAGGTGAATAGAAAAATAAGAGGTCATTTTGAACGTAAATTAATAATTGAAAGCCCATTTTAGCGACAATTATAACTATCACTTTGTAACATCATACGTTCATTGTGATACATAATTTGGTGGGGGATTTGAAGAGGATATAATCGCTCTCTCCTTATCTTATGATCCCTGCAACCACATAAAAGTTAGTTAATTCCAGAAAACTCCACCACTTTTGGCTCTTTCGAATCGTCTGACCTCTTTTTTGTTGACTTGGGGCATTCATCCTCACTATATTCCTTCAAATTAAGAGATACAATAAACAATTAGAGCCCTTTGTTGACCTCTTGTCACTCTTGTCATAGAATCTTTTTTAGTTTTGGTAAAGCTGTTGACCTTTTTTGATTGTCTACTCTTGGTTTGCCATCTCCAGGTGCTTGTCATTTTTGAGTTCCCTCCCTGCTCCCCGATTCATATTAGATGTAAAACAAAATTAATTTATAAAAGGAATTTTGATATAATTATTTTTCAAATAAAATATGTTTTGGAGAATAGTTATTTTTTAGAAAATGATTGGGACATGTAGATCTCCATGAGCGTCCTTTGTTCGATACCTTGACATGTCTGACATTTTTTTGGTGGGCTCTTGAGATATTTCAGCATTGTCGTTGGGGTTTTTGATGATGATTCTTCAAGAAATCTGTCGTACTAGGGCTTAGTCTACTCGAACTTTGTTACAGCTGGGGATTTATGAAGTTGATTCTGATCTTGGTGCTGGGGATTTCACAGAGTTTGTCTCTAAACTCATAGATGAAGCTTGTTGGAAATTTTGAGGTCTACCTCAAAATTAGACCTCAAAATTTCTACCGCAATTAGATGTTTCACGATGAATCCTGTATTGTTGATGAGAGATTATACACATTGCAGGGATCTGGAGACTCTTTCTCAAAATTCATTTTAGTGATATTCTTTAGCACAATCTTTATTCTGACTTATTGTAGAATGATCTTCAGTTTCTGAATTTACGAGATCCTCTTGAAACTTTTACCCTAGTTTTCATCTTCTGGGGGGTATGACTGATAACGCCCAAACTACACCTCTAATTAAAGAAGCGTAAGCGGTCGTAGTCAAATATAGAACCCAACAAAGGTTGGGGTCGAATCCCACAGAGAATATGGTGAAGATTAAGCCTTTAGTGAAGTATGTGACTAGTCGTCAATAGTTTCCGGTAAATAAAGGGGGGGTTTTGTGTAAACAATGCGTAAACAAAACGAACAATTAACGTATGAATGATAATCAATAGGAGAGATAACTAGGGAAGTGTTTACCATGGCGTTGGTAACAATGTCGATCCTAAGCTTAGCCGGGTTCTTTCTATATGCGTGTCACGATGTAATTGAAGTAATGGTATCGTCTAAACGTCTCTCGACCAAATAAACAAATTTCCTTTTCTATTCTCTCGACCTCGAAAGGATGTGCATTTTAGATTTCAATCCTAAACATCAAGTAGATTAATCTAGTTACAACATTAATCATTAGACGAGAGTTAGTAGTCTCGAATCCTTGTTGTTAATCAAGTTTCCCGGTTTTAATCTCTTTACTCAAGCAAACTTAAACCTAGGCATGTTTTAATGTTTGCAACCACTAGAAAACGTTAAATAATGAATGATTAACAACGTGACAATACATATATTGAACCCAACGCTACCCGGAATCTATATCGCTACGTTTGCCATGGCTCCCACAACCCTAGTTGTGGGAGGTTTAGTTACTCATGCTAGTAGAAGAATAAAAGAAAGTCATATGCATGATAAAGAAAAGAAATCCTTACAATGTATTGAGAACAATCTTTAATTATTCCAAGAACAAGAAAAACCAAGATCCCAAGAACGAATCAAGAACAAGATTTAGGAGAAGGAAACCGGGTGTAGCGCGTTTCCTCTCTCAAAACTCGCTCAAAAACTCCTAAAACTATTGGGAGAACTATTGTATAATGAATGAATAATATCAATGATAATTAAAATAAACCTAACATAGGGTATTTATAGGAGTCCAGGAAGTAAACCCAAAAATGCTCGGATTCCGTATCGCCGACTGTCTCAACTTGACGGCTTGGGGTGACGGACCGTCACCACCTTGACGGACCGTCGCCTTGGCCGTCACCACAAGGCAGTGGTGTAGCTCAACCTGACGGTCACTGTGATGGACCGTCATCACCTTGACGGATCATCACGGCGGCCGTCACTCCTAGGTAGTACACTTCCTCTACTTGACGGTCACATGTGACGGACCGTCACATGTTTGACGGACCGTCACTCAGGCCGTCACTCTTAGGCAGAATGTCTTTTTGCTCGTATTTCCTTCCGTTTCCGTGTTTGTCTCCATTTCCTACAAATATAACATAAAAACATCAAAAACGACGACGGCTGCTTGAAAACGTACGATTGTTCTTAGTTAAAAGGAGTCGAAAGTGCCGTAAAATGGCGGCACATCAACACCCTCAACTTAAAACGTTCGCTTGTCCTCAAGCAACATGACATAAACAAAAAACAATACGACGACTCAACTAAGAAAACAAATTCATGTCTATAGCAACTCATGGTCATTCAAACTCATCTTCAATTTTAAATCAAGCTCCCTTATAGCACATAAATGTATGAAACGCTAACTTGCAAGGATCCAAACATGTCATTCCGATATGATAGAACATTCTACATACACACGCGCAGCCGTCCTAACAATCAATAGACAATACAGAAATCTTGGTGCCCTCACCACAAAGAAATCCCACACACAAGATTTGGGACTAGGTAAGCACTCACACTCACAAACGATTTCAAACAATGCACATGCGATACCATAGGCTTGCCCTTACTATTCTATTTCTGTTCTTCAGAAAGCCGCTCAGGATCACTACAGGACTTGTTTAGGCTTGTAATGAGGTTTCAGGTGCAGGTATGGTACATTTAGGGGTTAGTGACTAAGCCCTCCTTGGAACTACCGACGTCTTATTACCACATAACTTACTTTGTCCATCCTTATTCACCTTTATATTTCCTTCTCTCTAGCTACAGGCGCGGCCTCTTTATTTTGACAATTGTTCTTATTACTTTTTCGATCTTTTTCATCTCTTTTTTTTTTTAGGCACACACCCGAATTTTGATTCTATTCACAACCACTCTTCACTATCCTCTTTTTCTTATCATTCACCTCTATAGTAGCCACCCTCAACTTAGGTTGATTGCCTGGGTTGAGGTGCACAATGTCCATGGAAGAACCAGGGCCAAAATAGGGTTTACCTCTATAGTAGCCACCCTCAACTTAGGCTGATTGCCGGAGTTGAGGTGCACGATGTCCAAGGAAGGACCAGGGACAAAATAGGGATTCAAAGCTAAACAGGAACGGTGACAGGTTATTGAAAGAACAAGGTCAATTATGGCTCAAACAGGGTTCAAAGGGACTATTTATATTTGGACGGTCTTTTAGGTTAAGTGGACCGCACGCAAAAAGGGCCTGTGATCCTTTCCTAAGCAACCAAACTTCGAACTTAACAAAATAGACCGGGCAAGTTCAAGATGCATGCACAAAGTAAGAATTTATAACAATAATCTCACACGCTCTTGGCACCAAGAAACTATATCGCTACCAACTATCAAACAACCGCTCGGCTTAAGCATACTCATTCTACTCATAATCACACAATGACATACAAGGATCCAGACAGTCAATCGTTTCATCATAAGTACAAACCCAGAAAATTTTTAAAAGGGGCGCTACTTTGATAAGAAATCGCATGCTTTGCTATAGACACTAAAAAAAATAATTTAAAACAACAACCTAAATATGCCGGTTCTACTAGATAGCACACCGGAGGGAAAAGAAACACGACAACAAAAACCCTCGGTGGTGACTCACAGGTTTCCCCACACCCTCAACTTAGACTCCTGCATTGTCCCCAATGCATACATACGAAAACTAAAAACTGTGAGAATTAGGAATACCTGTGAAGTCGATATGACTCAGATTCTGGAATGATGTTGGAGACCGCCAGGGTCTCCAAAACAAGAGAACTCGATGGAGTGTGTGCACGCGACAACCTCATGTTGTGTTTCAGCTTCTTTCTTCATTGGCTCCGCAGCTAGTCGCGACAACTTCTTCGCTCTTTCTTTGCAGATTCTCTTGCGGTGTTTTCGTTTTCTTGATTTATTTTCACCGCTTTCTTTCACCTGCTCGTTCGTTTGCGATTGCGACTTTACTCTCATAACCGCTCGGGTTTCAACACAACCCTTCTCTTCAAGATACACATCCGCAGGGACTTCCTCAATAGCATTGATGACCGCGACCTCTCTCATCTCACTTGGTTGCTTCATCAATTTGGACACATCGAACTTGACCACTTCATTGTTTAATCGGAAGGTCAGTTCGTTTCTCTCCATGTCGACCAATGCTCTTGCTGTGGCTAGCAATGGTCGTCCCAAGATTATGGGAACTTCAAAATCCACTTCGCAATCCAAGATCACAAAGTCGGCCGGGCATATAAGCTTACCGATCTTTACTAGCACATCAGACAATATTCCCACAGGTCTCTTCACTGAGCGGTCAGCCATCATCACTCTTATGGATGTTGGTTTAGGAGCTCCCAAACCCAGTTGTTTATAGATGGCTAGCGGCATCAAGTTGATGCTAGCACCCAGATCACACAAGGCTTTCCCGAAGTTGAGCTTCCCAACAGTGCAGGGAATAGTAAACGCACCTGGGTCTTCCTTCTTTTCCACTAACGATCTAGAGGAAATAGCGCTGCAGTGGTGGAGGTTGTCTTCCGGTTCAAAACTTACCGACCTCTTCTTTGTAATCAAGTCCTTCATGAACGTGGCATAACCGGGCATTTGTTCCAGCGCTTCCACCAATGGTATGTTTATTGAAATCTGCTTCAGCATGGTCATGAAGTTCAGGAACTTACCATCGTCAGCTTTCTTCTTCAAATGCTGTGGGAACGGAGGTGGTGGCCGAGGCATCATAGTTGGAGGCTTTTCAGCTTCGTTGCTTTTCTCCGCGGGCTTTGGAGTTTCCTCCTCTACCGCCTCTTCTTCATCCACAACATCACCTTGAGTCTGAATTACCGGATGTGATTCCGATAATATTTTGCCGCTTCTTGTGGTGATCGCCATACAACTAGCGTCATTCCTCGGATAAGTCGTGTCACTCGGCAAGGTACCTGTCTTCCTTTGGTTCAAAGATGCCGAGATTTGCCCTACTTGCTGCTCCAGCTGCTTGATCGCGGTGGAATGTGACTCTACTACCTGACTCAATGTTGATAACTCAGTCCTCATCTCCTTTACCCCAGAGTCAGTCGATTCCACCTTCAGCAGCATCTTTGCCATCATGCTCTCCAATTTCGACGTCCCTGTCTCAGTGCTAGCTCTATCCCGATTACCAGGTGGAACATACAACCCACCTTTATCAGTGTGGTTCCTCCAGTTTCCTTGGTCGCGATCTCTGTAGTCGGTTTTCTCATAGTGGTTGTCTCTCTGATAGTTCCGACCATGGTTTCCTTGGCCATTGGCCTGGAAACCCCCCAAGTAATTCGCTTCCTCAGTTTCCAACTCTGCTGCTCTACCTTGGGAACCCACAGCTTTTACCTTCTCCATACCTCCTGAGAACAAGTGCTTGGTCAGTAGGTCCAACTGCGTTTTCAGATGCGCCATGTCTTGGTCGCGCTCCTCCTCTTTTCTGCGTTGCTCAGCTGACACACAAACTACATACGTACTAGCTGCTACCTCTGAATCTCGTGTGTGCCAGGCCTTGTTGGTTTTGGTGAGCCTGTCCAAAGTAGTTGTGGCCTCAACAAAGGTGAGACCTATGAATGCACCACCTGTTGCGTTGTCTAACGTCGGCTTGGTAGCCGAATTCAGTGCCCGGTAGAACGTCTGCATCAAAAAGTTATCGGTCAACTGATGGTTCGGGCATTGTGTTATCTTCTTTTTGAATTGCAACCAAGTCTCGTGCAGTGCTTCGTGCGGTTGCTGCCTAAAGTTGCTAATCTCGTCCCTCAACTGTATCATCCGAGAGGGAGGAAAGAACCTTTCTAGGAAAGCTCCTCTCAACTCTCCCCACGTTGCGATAGAGTTGGGGGTCAGCTCTGTCAACCACAATGCTGCCTCATCAGACAGAGACAACAGAAACAACCTGAGCCTGATCGCTGTCTGACTCACGCCCGGTAGTTCAAATGACTTGCATATGCCCACGAAATTCATTAGGTGCTGGTTTGGATCCTCCCCAGCGACACCTCGGAACACTCCTCTCAAGTTCAACAGCTGGATCATCGTGCTAGTGATGTTGAACTTGGCTCCGGGCGGTAGCGGTGGAACATCAATGGCGGCCGTAGCGCCAGCTCCATCTAAGTCGAGATCTTCATCATTCCGTGCGATCTCATCCTGTAGACCACCAGCATTCAGATTTTGTTGGGCCTGCAGTTCTGCAGCGATCCTCGCTGCCTCTAGTTGTGCGGCCATATTTCGCCTCAATGTTCTAGCAAGCTCGGGGTCGTAAGGTAAAATTTGTTCCCCCGAACTTCGGGTACTTGGCATGCACAACTGTGTACCCTGTCAAAGACAAAAACAACAAATAAACGTAAAGCAGGAAATTATGACTAAGAGTCAAATAAACACACCAGACTTAATTAACAATCGTATTCCCCGGCAACGGCGCCACTTTTTGATAACGCCCAAACTACACCTCTAATTAAAGAAGCGTAAGCGGTCGTAGTCAAATATAGAACCCAACAAAGGTTGGGGTCGAATCCCACAGAGAATATGGTGAAGATTAAGCCTTTAGTGAAGTATGTGACTAATGGTCAATAGTTTCCGGTAAATAAAGGGGGGGTTTTGTGTAAACAATGCGTAAACAAAACGAACAATTAACGTATGAATGATAATCAATAGGAGAGATAACTAGGGAAGTGTTTACCATGGCGTTGGTAACAATGTCGATCCTAAGCTTAGCCGGGTTCTTTCTATATGCGTGTCACGATGTAATTGAAGTAATGGTATCGTCTAAACGTCTCTCGACCAAATAAACAAATTTCCTTTTCTATTCTCTCGACCTCGAAAAGATGTGCTTTTTAGATTTCAATCCTAAACATCAAGTAGATTAATCTAGTTACAGCATTAATCATTAGACGAGAGTTAGTAGTCTCGAATCCTTGTTGTTAATCAAGTTTCCCGGTTTTAATCTCTTTACTCAAGCAAACTTAAACCTAGGCATGTTCTAATATTTGCAACCACTAGAAAACATTAAATAATGAATGATTAACAACGTGACAATACATATATTGAACCCAACGCTACCCGGAATCTATATCGCTACGTTTGCCATGGCTCCCACAACCCTAGTTGTGGGAGGTTTAGTTACTCATGCTAGTAGAAGAATAAAAGAAAGTCATATGCATGATAAAGAAAAGAAATCCTTACAATGTATTGAGAACAATCTTTAATTATTCCAAGAACAAGAAACCAAAGATCCCAAGAACGAATCAAGAACAAGATTTAGGAGAAGGAAACCGGGTGTAGCGCGTTTCCTCTCTCAAAACTCGCTCAAAAACTCCTAAAACTATTGGGAGAACTATTGTATAATGAATGAATAATATCAATGATAATTAAAATAAACCTAACATAGGGTATTTATAGGAGTCCAGGAAGTAAACCCAAAAACGCTCGGATTCCGTGTCGCCGACTTTCTCAACTTGACGGCTTGGGGTGACGGACCGTCACCACCTTGACGGACCGTCGCCTTGGCCGTCACCACAAGGCAGTGGTGTAGCTCAACCTGACGGTCACTGTGATGGACCGTCATCACCTTGACGGACCGTCACGGCGGCCGTCACTCCTAGGCAGTACACTTCCTCTACTTGACGGTCACATGTGACGGACCGTCACATGTTTGACGGACCGTCACTCAGGCCGTCACTCTTAGGCAGAATGTCTTTTTGCTCGTATTTCCTTCCGTTTCCGTGTTTGTCTCCATTTCCTACAAATATAACATAAAAACATCAAAAACGACGACGGTTGCTTGAAAATGTACGATTGTTCTTAGTTAAAAGGAGTCGAAAGTGCCGTAAAATGGCGGCACATCAATGACTGAAATATTGTGGCAGAAATAAGGTCAAATGTAGTTCCCACAATATAGTGGGAGTATGGAAATAAAAAAAGGGTTGATTTGTCATGAACCAATTTCTCAGGTTGTGATGGCACCTACCATAACCCACCATTAGGTAAGCCAACCCTTAATCCAGAACAACAAGTAATAGGCTAATACACGGATAAAATAAAGCAGAAGAACAATACTTAAATAATGATAATAAGCGGAAGCAAAGAAAAGCACAATCAAGAGGGAGGGAAACAAAATATACATGAGAATCCCTCAAGACCTGGTATCAGCCAGTACAAGAGCTACTATAACACATGGAGTACTAGACATGTGTAAATACATATACAACAGTCTCAAAAATACAAAAGACGACTAATCCCAAAGTAGATAGAGATAGGTCAACTCTGGACACCAAAAGCTCACCCTAAGTCTTCAAGCAACAACTCTGCAAGAGGACAATGTCAGCGGTGATAACTCATACGAGGGTCTGCATCATGGAAAAAGATGCAAAAGTGTAGCATGAGTACCAAAATACACGGTATCTAGTAGGCATCATAGGTCGACTGAGCTCAAATAAGATAAAAGTATAACAAAGTGTGAATATACAAATCAAGTAAGAGAACAGGGGTCAGAAACTAATAACAGGTCATAACTAGGTGCCACAAGGAAATAAGAGCAATTTACACGCAACGTATAAA
>QJPP01003002.1:0-20870 GCA_003996215.1 Jaltomata sinuosa | reverse complement strand
TGTCGATGGTGGTCTACAAGCAACATGATCCCTCCACCATAACTTCGCTGGGCCTTCTAACTAATAGGTAGTATAACCAACCCCGTGAGTCTCCAACAAACCCAAATGATGCAACATCTCCTCACATGTAGTAATAAAGTCATGTGGATCCTATCAAGAAGTACCAGCAAACCTCGGAGGTGCTAACCTCAAAAACCTACCCAACGCCTTCTGCTCTGACTCTTTCATAGCTGGGCGAGGAGCAAGAGGCTGTGAAACAGATGGAACCGAAATGACCCCCGCACGGGGAGCCATAGTAGCAGGCTACGCTCCTGAGCTTTGTGCACCCAGGGCTGCCCCCTGAGCGGATGTCTGCTCTACCTCAAAAGGCTGCTCTCCAATCACACCCAAAAGTTGTAATAGTAATCCCCGAATATCTGGAGACTGAGCTGCGGCTGGAATTGGCACAGAAGTGGGAACTGGAGCTGGTACTGGAGCTGGTACTGTAGCTAGTACTGGAGATGGTAGTACCTGGGCTGCCCCCTGATCCACATGCTGCTCGGGATCTACCTCCACTCTGGCAGCTCTAGCAGGTGCCACTGCTCGAGGGCGTCCTCGACCCTTAGCTGGAGTGGGAGGCCCATCTCCGCGTGATGCCGATGATCTCGTACGAACCATCTGCGGAAGAATGAAGTAGAGCAAATGAGATTTCCAGAAATTTCAAGGGTTCCATGCACGACACAAAAGCAATGAAAGAGTCAAATTTCCTAAAATGCCACTGTAGCCTCCCAAAGATTGAGTACGGACGTCTCCGCCCCGATCCGCAGGACTCTACTAGACATTGGCCCCTATACCGATGATACCGGTGAACCTAAAGCTCTGATACCAAGTTGTCACGACCCAATTTCTCGGTCATGATGGCACCTACAACCCCCGGTAGGTGAACCAATCCCCGTAGCCCAGGACAGTTAGTAATGGGCTACTATCTAACAAATAAGGGAACAAGACGAAGATAATAGATAACAGGAATATAAATATATACATATGCAGAAACTAAACCAAACCCCAAGACCTGGTATCATAGTACAGAGCCAAAACTACATACATGGAGTGCAACGATCCCAAACAATATATACAGATATCTCTGAATGATAATAGAGTACATGAAGCAAAAGATAAACTAAAGCTAAGTTCCGATCCCCAAGAGCTCACCCTCAGTCTTAAGTAGTCCCCAACAGATCTCCAAGCACGAATCACAGCGATCTAACGGCGATGGCCCACGCTAGGATCTGCACCCAAAGATGCAGGGGGGAAGGGTGAGCACCAAATGCGAGGCATAAGTTACCCAGTAGGTATCATAGGCCGACTGGGCACATATAAGATAAATGCTAGTAACAGACAGAATAGAAGCAAGCAGTCACAGAAATTAACTAAAGGTACACAGGAACTAGCCCAGAGGGAAATCAACAGAACCACATATGAGGCCAGTAAGTAGAATATACACACCATAGGCACAGGTGAAAGTAAGAAGTAACGCACCTGGGGTCCTTGCGTTAACAGTGTATACATAATAAGTTTACAAAATGGACGGTATACCGGTAACCTCAAGTGTAAGAAGAGGGAAAGAGTGATGATAGGCATGTTCAGGGACATGAATCAAACTCAACTAATCATATCAATCTCAATCCAGAAACTAACAATCTAGCAGTAACTAATTTCATAATTAACTATAACAGGGAACAATTCTACAAGTAAATAGCAAGAGTCTACCTACAGTCCCCTGGTCGCCCATACAACCGATGAACAAAAACAAGTGAAAACAAACCCTCCGGCATCCCATACTACCGAAGCATACAATCAACGAACAACAAACAAGGGTGGAGCCTCAAACAATGAATGATATGATGCATGAATGTCTCAAGTGAAATGGTATCTCTGTATGTACCTCCTCCGGTGTCGCTCCGGACCAACATGTAGGTTCCATGGAAAGACACTGCCTGTATACCTCTACTCCACCGTATACCCTTCCTCCGGTACACGCAGCTCGCAGCCCCTGGCCCGGATGGCAAGGTCCATGGAGGTCCCTGACCCCATACTAAAACTCAGTATCAAAACATGTCGTCTGGAAGCAAGTCCGGGTTCAAGATAGAGACCCAGTCTCGAATATGCATGCCCAGACCCTGTCCAGGACTAAAGTAGTAGGATAATATCTCAAAAACCCCTCCAAGGGTGCCCGGGCATAACCGGTTCTAAACAGTACAAAGTCATCTCAGGTGCTCGGTCCGACCGAGGCTAAAAATCATCTCAAGTAGCAAGAAAACTCAACTAGCACCCCGGCCCTGCCGAGTCTAGCGTTAATCGTAAAACTGGTGTTTTGAAACATAATTTTACTTTCTTTTACCTAGGAATATTCACAAGTTAAATCAAACCATTTCCAAATCATTTCCATTAAAAGCAGGCCCCCGGGGCAATGCAAGGTTTGAAAATAGTGCCAGTAGGCCCGAAGCCAAAACCATAGTAAAACATGGATAAAACCTCTTTATATGCATGGAAATAGCTGCCCAGCAGCTCACAATCAACCTGTCGACCCTGCACAGGCCCACAGCTACTCAGCAAGCATAACCAGCCTACAAGGATAATTCTATGCCCGGGACTCGCGGACATTCCCAGAATCCCACCTTCTATGTTCCAGAGTCAACAAGGCCTCACAGGACCACAAGGGTAAATAAAATATATCGGAAAGTACTACAAGCAACGGAGGAACAAAAGTACGCGGACATGAATAAAGCGGTCGAGGTCTGTGGTACCAACCTAATAAACCAACCCAAGGATGCCCATTAATACAATTTTATCCTATATATGCGGAGTCTAGGGAAAATAAACCGTAACCTACCTGTCGTCCAATGACAAGCTTGAACCTCTCCGAAAAAGCTCCAACACGAAATCAAACTCGAACTCGGGCTTGAATAACTTGACGTAGATAATTGATTTTTCTTAATATCGCATCAAAATATTTTTCCACGCCTAATTTCTTCAACCTATAAAGATACATATAGCAGTGTTCAATTATATTTTCTTTATGAAAAAATGAGTGAATATTATAGTTAGTATGCCTTTATGCGTACAGGTTGCATATCCCACAAATGCCTAAATCACAATGTGAATTGATAGGAAGATTCCTATGTTGCCACTACATGCTGCCTAACTTTGTTGTACAATGCCTCCACTTCCACGTGGAAGTGGAGGTGGCAACCAATTCGTCCCGTTAAGTATATACTCGGGTATTACATAAATTCATGGTAAAATATATATAACTTTTTAAATATACCATAATTAATAGAAAATCATTTCAAATAAAACCTACTATGTTATAATAATAATTTTAAACATAACTAAATTTACTATCTCCGTTAAAATATTACAATGTGTAAAAACCTTATAAAATAAATACATATACAATTATATTGTAACAAAATTATTTTTCATAAACCTTTAAAATATTTTAAAAAGGTAATAATAATATAACTTTTTACCAAATTCAACTTCCAAATAAAATATTTTCAAATACACGTGATGTTAATAAATTCTCACTGTTTCAGAACTGAAATGGCATTTTAAAACGTGAAGTTGAGGCTTAAAATTGATTTTGACCCGATCCGGTTTGCGACCCGGTTCGCAACCCGGTTTCTTCCAGACAGTCTGCGGTAAAACAGTCATAACTTTTTACTCCGAGATCAGTTGGACATGAGTTTTTGTGCATTGGAAACTAGACTCGTAGACCTTCTATTTGGTATTTTGGGGGACTTCTAAATCTTTATATATTGGGAGAAAAGCCATGAGACATTTTACCCAAAGTTCAGAAAATTTATTAAAGGAACTTACGATAACTTTTGCCGACTTACTTGTCTTCAAAACTTATAATGCGACCAAACAAATGGACCCGACACCGAAATACCGGCCCTGACAAGCCTTAAGTGACTTGGGGCCGCTACAAATAAGCTCTAACGGTTCAAGGAAAACGTATACGTGGAAATAACCGGAAGGGTCATTACATCATCCACTACTAAAAAGGACTTTCGTCCTCAAAAGTCAAGGACAAGGGGGTACCTGAAGGCTCAACCAACTGTGGCTACTGGGCCCGCATATCTCTCTCGCTCTCCCAGGTAGCCTCCACAACTGGACGGTGCCTCCACTGAACCTTAACAACCGGGATCTCTCGAGACCTCAATCTCCTGACATCTCTGGCCAAAATAGTTGTCGGCTCCTCAACAAAGGCTAAACCCTCACCCAACTGAACTGAATCCCACTGTAACACATGAGACTCATCTGGGACATACCGACGCAACACCAAAACATGAAATACAGGATGTATAGCTGAAAACATCGGAGGCAAGGCTAACTGATAGGCAACGCTACCAACCCTCTGAAGAATCTCAAACGGCCCAATATACCTAGGGCTAAGCTTGCCCCGCCTACCAAATCTCATCACGCCCTTCATGGACGATACACGGAGAAACACCAAGTCACCGACACTAAACTCCAAGGGACAAAGCCTACGATCAGCATAACTCTTCTGCCTGCTCTGAGCTGCCCAAAGTCTGTCCTGAATCACTCGGACTCAGTCTAAGGATTCTCGAAGCAAATCTGTGCTCTGTGGCCTAGAACTAAAACCATCAAACCAACCTACCGGTGATCCGCAACGCCTGCCATACAAAGCCTCAAAAGGTGCCATGCCGATACTCGAATGGAAGTTGTTATTATAACCAAACTCTGCCAAGGGAACAAACTGATACCAAGAACCTCCAAAGTCAAGAACACAGGCCCGAAGCATGTCCTCCAGAATCTGAATGGTCCTCTCGGACTGGCCATCTGTCTGAGGGTGGAAAGCGCTACTAAGATGAATCTCTGTACCCAAATCTCGCTGAATAGCCCTCCAGAACTAATATGTGAACTGAGTGCCGCGGTCTAAAATAATAGAAGCTGGGACCCCATGCAATCGAACAATCTCACGAAGGTAGATCTAGGCTACCCTCTTTGCGCCATGAAAAGTCTGAACCGGCAAGAAATATGCTGACTTAGTCAGCCTATCAACAATCACCCATATGGAATCAAACCTATGAGAAGTACGAGGTAAACCAACAACGAAGTCCATAGTAATCCCTTCCCACTTCCACTCAGGAATGGGAAGTCACTGCATCAAACCACCAGGTCTCATGTGCTCGAACTTAACCTGCTGACAGTTCAAGCACCGAGATACGAAATCCGCTATATCCTACTTCATACCACTCCACCAGTAAAGCTGCCTCAAGTCTCTATACATCTTTGTTGTGCTAGGGTGAATGGAGTATATAGTACAATGTGCCTCATGAAGTATCAACTGAATCAAATCACTAATCCTCGGAACACAAAGGCGACTATCAAACCTCAGAACCCCATCTGAAACTAGAGTAGCCTGACTGGTCTCAACCTGTACAACCCGATCACGAAGGTCACACAACTGCTGATCCTCAAACTGACAGCTCTGAATCTGATCAATCAAAGTAGAACGAACCTCGACACTGGAGAGAACTCTGCTAGGATCCGACAAGTCAAGCCTAACCAAACGGTTAGCCAAGGACTGGATGTCCAAGGCCAACGGTCGCTCTGAAACAGAAAGAGAAGCTAGGCTACCCATACTCACTGCCTTCCGGCTCAAGGAATCCGCTACCACGTTTTCCTTGCTCGGATGATACATAATAGTGAAGTCATAGTCCTTTAGTAACTCGAGCCTTCTCCTCTGTCTCGAGTTCAACTATCGTTGACTCGTGATATACTGAAGACTACGGTGATCAGTGAAGATCTCACAGTGAACTCCATATAGGTAATGCCTCCAGATCTTGAGCGCAAAAACTACCGCCGCCAACTCTAAGTTATGAATGGGGTAGTTGCGCTCGTGAACCTTTAGCTGCCTTGACGCATATTCTATTACTTGACCCTGCTGCATCAACACACAACCAAGACCAACCCCAGAAGCATCACAGTACACGGAGAAGCTCTGACCCTCAACCGGCAAAGTCAAAACTGGAGCTGAAGTCAATAAGGCCTTAAGCCTCTGGAAGCTATCCTCACACTGATCCGACCACTGAAATGGGACATTCTTCCTAGTCAGCATAGTCAAGGGTGCTGCTATGGAGAAAAATCCCTCAATGAACCATCTGTAATAACCTGCTAACCCAATAAAGCTGCGGACCTCAGTAGCAGTAGTAAGTCTAGGCCAATCACAAACAGTAGAAATCTTTCCTGGGTCAACCCTAATATCATTTTGTTAAAAATCATGTTTTAGGTTTTAAAATCCGCTTTGTCTTTTAAAAAAAATAATAATCAGAAATCGTGCTTATATGATATTTCTCTTTCAACATGTTAAATATGATATTATTTACCTAGAAACCATGCCTATAGGCTTAAAACTATTTTTCAGTTGTGAAACCACGCCTAAGAGTCAAATCCGTTTCAGCATGTTTAAATCTGTTAAATTTAATTCAGCATATTAAAGTCAGTTTCAGCATGTTTAAATCTGTTAAATTTAATTCAGCATATTAAAGCCAGTTTCAGCATGTTTAAAACTGTTAAATTTAATTCAGCATATTAAAGCTAGTTTCAGCATGTTTAAATCTGTCAAATTTAATTCAGCATATTAAAATCAGTTTCAGCATGTTTAAAATCAGTCTTAGTATATTAAATGGTTGCCGTTTATGGACTTAAGTTAGTTTCAGCATGCTAAATAATTAGAAGCTTTGTTCATAGGACTTTCATTAAACGACTGCTCATAGGATTAATTAATAAATGTTTTGCACGTTTTCATCGCTATATATCATGCTACATAAAGTGTTAATTGTATGGATGGTGAGGCTTATGTGAGATCATTTATGTGCTACTTGTTTTCCAGTCCATGTATGTTCTGTATTGACGCTTACCCCCCGTGTCTAATTAGGAAACCTAAGATTTTATTTGTCTAGATCCACATCCAAGTTAGTAAGTCCAATGCCTCTTGGACATTAAGTTGGGATGGGTAGGCATACTAAGGTACGTTAGACTTTTTATTTCTTTAGTACGCGCTTTAGGTTAATAATAATCTTAATAACCAACTTAGGTGGGTAGATAGACGGATATGATGGAAATCAACCTGAGCAGAATATGACAATGTCTTTGGAATTTTCTCCGATAATAAGCCGAGCTGATCCGAATAGGTTAAAACTAACCTAAGTTTAGCTCTTATTTTATTATATGGTTGGAGTAGTTATCTAAATCACTTAGTAATTAGGTTTCTTTTGCTATATTCTTGTGTTAATTCTTTCTTCTCGCTGATCTCCTTTTCGTTTCATTATTTATTTTAATTGCGGTTTATATGCATGATCTTTTTTCTCACTTAGACTATTAGTAACTAATTTATCTACTTGCTTAAAATAAAGGTTTATTTATTTAATTATTTAGTTAATAATAGGCTAATAAAATTGTTGACCCTTTGTTTATCACTTAATTCCCACATAAATAAAGAATCCGGCAGGGACCCACATTTGTGGACCTCGAAAGGTACTTAACACCTTCCTTTCGAGGTAACTTGAACCCTTACCCGATTCTCTGGTTGCGTAGACTTAAAATTTAATTTAATTATAATCAGTTAGATGGTGCCCTAACGCGCCTTAAATTCGTTAGGTGGCGACTCTTCACTCTTTTCCATCCAAAAAGAGTTGTCACGTCGATGGCCCATCTTTTCGCGAGAAAAATGGGGCGCGACAAATAGGATGCAACACAAAGTAGTATGCGGTCAGTACTATGGAATGTACTAAGTATGTGAGATATGCATAATCATGATAAAAATATACTTAAAACATGCTTGAAATAAATTCGTGTATGTAGAGAGATAGCATTAGAAAATATCAAGATATAAGGCATAAAACGTGAAATAAAGTTAGGGTTCAAAGTAGAGTATCATATAACTTATTATCTTGAAAATAAACATGCGGGAGTTTCTCTTAACCGACAGTAAACCGTGCTGAGCTACATGGAGTCCAGTGTCATGCACCCACACTGGAAAAGGTTGTCCTAACTGGCCAAAGTTAAAACCATGTCATACCAGGATTCTGTCATAAGCCACAGAGGGAACCTACGGTGGCACGTAATTCTGGGACTAAGGGTACCCTGTCCAACTCGGTACTAAATACTAGTCCCAAAACATAAATATATATAGCATGAGGCTCACATACATGTGACATATGTAGATGTCAAAACTTGTTCATAAACATGTTCATACCCCGGATCTTCAAACTACTCAAGAACCTTGGTTTTAGAAAGTAATTCATGAGCATTGATGGTACATCGGGTGTCTTGTCTTGCATAATAGTTCATAACTTAGAGATTTTCATGGCACTAGATCAATTTCATAATAACATAGATTTTCATAGAACATAGGAACTAGGCATGCACTTGTTTGAAAAAATTTATGAGAATACATGTTATCAATTTCCCATTTTTTCTTAAATCAAACCATGCATGTAGGATTTAGCATAATTAGCCTTCAATTCAAAATAGGAGTTCATATGTAAAAACCCATGAAAAATTATGCAATTTAGTAGTACTTTCATAATAAAATCATGAGAAGGCAATTTATAGCACCATAAGAATTGGGTAAGAACCCTAATTTGAAAGTTCATGAAATCAAAATAGAGATTTGGGGTTTTAGGCACAAGGGTGAAGGGAATTCATTGTTGAATACCCACATACCTTGATTGAAGCTAACACACTTGAAATTGAAAAGAAGAGGAGGCTTGAACTTGGAGCTTGAGACTTGGAGCTTGAAACCCTATCTTGAAGCTTAAGAAGATGGAACTCCTAGTCTTCTTTTGGAAGTTGATTGAAAGAATGGGAGAGAACTTAGGATAAGTGGGAATAAAACCCCTCCTAAATAGGCTTAAAATGACTTAGTATAGGAGTTAAAAGAGTGTGAAATTACAAAAATACCCCTGGACTTAAACTTGGAAAAAGCTAGAAAAAAGTCGGCTTTAGAGACCACGAGTCAGTCCACGGACCATCATCCTAAAGGATGAGCCATCAACTGATCCGTGGTTTCAAATGATACTTCTAGGGGTCTATTGGAACTCAACACCATGAGTCACTCTACGGTCCGTGGTTCAGGACGATGGACCGTCCTGTGACTCGTGGTTACCATTTTAGGATATGAGGATCCTCTGATCCTCAGTGATTACGAGTGGAAGAACGGGTCATGGAATAGGTTGTCGAGTCATCAACCCAATCGTAGAGTTGAGAGGACTTGGTACCTCTTTGAAGGTGATACCACGGGTTACAGGAATTCCTTGGGTTACAGGATGGACAATCATTCAAAACGATGACCCGTCAAGTCATTTATGGAAACTGGGTAGAAAAGCTGAATTTTGACAAAACATGGGTCACTCTACTGACCAAGGTTTTGGTCTACGGGTCGTGAACCAACCAGTGGTTTTGAAGATGAAGATTTTAAGGTTCAGGTCAGAAATCACGAGTCACAGTATGGACCGTGGTTCATAACCACGGTTCATCATCCCTATCCGTAGTCACTGACAGTGCCGCAGTAAATTGCCCATAACTTTTTACGCCGGACTCAGATTAATGCGAGGTTGGTGGTGCTAGAAACAAAACTAAAAAATACTTAATTTATTGGATACTAGGCCACCTAACTCTTTATATTTTAGGAGGAATGATCGATTGAAGTTGACCCTAATTTAGTCTTACATGAAAACTTACTTGGGTGAGGTGCTTGCAACATAACTTGATGATAAGAGTTTCTTATGAACATGATTCGCATCCAAAGCACTCACCACACTAGGGAAATGATCATTACACTCAGGGAAAAGGTTCGGATATTAGCTTAGGATTTTTGGGGTGTTACAATATCTCCCCCATGGGGATCATTCATCCTCGAATGAAGCCTAAGCAAGGGAACTCTAGAGAGAATATAGCCCAACCAAAAACAAAACATGAAAACTGAAGAATAAACATGAAACTAAACTTTTCAACTTAAAACATGAGTAAATCAAAGTAGAAAACATGAATACATGCTAGGATCATGAGAGGAACTAATGGAATAGATTCAGAAGGACATACTAAGGATGGAACTACTACCTCAAGCTGAAACCGGACTGGAAGGAGAAGGGTGAGGGTACTTGGCCTTCATGGATGATTTTGCTTCCCAAGTAGCTCCTTCAACTGAGCTGTCATGGCTTGAGCCAACATAAAGATGGCTTCGCGAAATTCTGCATTCATAACGTCATGACCTGGAGTGGTTGGATTAGCATTCCTCATGGGGTCTCTTCACAGAGACATTATCTCAAATGCGTAAGGAATGGATTAGAAGGGTAAGTAGAGTGAAACTCTATTGCACGATAGTGAACATGAAGAAGTGAAGTTTTTCCTAAAATACCTCATAGCCTCCCTCTCATTAGTATGGCACACTTCTCACCCATGAAAGAGACTCTACTTGATGCGGCTTTCATACACCCTAGGACTCTAGAACCTGGCTCTGATACCAAGTTTGTCACACCCTGAGCCTACCCCCTGGATGTAACACGGGACCCAAGATCATAAGTGATCTCAAGATAACCCTCTGGCATTAGCATGACTTAAAAACTGAACAAAATATAATAACGGAAGCTTAACTGAAGTAATGAGCAACTCAACCTATTTATATAAGTAAAAGTCTAAGGATGAAAATATGAATGCAGCTGAATGTCTGACTCAAGGTCTGAAAGCCTCCACTACTGGAGAGTTACTAGGACAAGCCCCCTGCTAACTCTAAATACTAAAATACTGAATACACAATCTAAATACTGAAATGAATCTAAACTCCAAGTCCTCGAGGGAGGAGGACTAACCAAGCTGACTGGATGTGTTGTTGATCTACTAGCCACGGACTGGGGAGCGGGGCTACAGAATCTACATCATAATAGGATGCAACATAAAGAAATATACGGTTAGTACTATGGAATGTACTGAGTATGTGAGATATGCATAATCATGATAAAAACATAGTTAAAACATACTTGAAATGAGTTCGTTTATGTAGAGAGATAGCATAAGAAAATATCAAGATATAAGGCATAAAACGTGAGATAATGTCAGGGTTCAAAGTAGAGTATCATATAACTTATTAGTTTGAAAATAAACATGCGAGAGTTTCTCTTAACCAACATTAAACCATGCTGAGCTACATTGAGTCCAGTGTCATGCACCCACACTGAAAAAGGTTGTCCTAACCGGCCAAAGTTAGAACCGTGTCATACCAGGATCCTGTCATAAGCCACAGAGGGCACCTACGCTGGCACGTAGTTCTGGGACTAAGGTTACTCTCACCTGGTCCAACTCGGTGCTAAATACTACTCCCAAAACATAAATATATATAGCATGAGGCTCACATAGATGTGACCTATCTAGATGTCAAAACTTGTTCATAAACATGTTCATACCCTGGATCTTCATACTACTCTATAAATCTTGGTTTTAGAAAGTGATTCATGAGCATTGATGGTACATCGGGTGTCTTCTTTTGCATAATAGTTCATAACTTAGAGATTTGCATGGTACTAGTTCAATTTCATAATAACATAGATTTTCATAGAACAGAGGAACTAGGCATGCACTTGCTTGAAAAATTCATGAGAATACATGTTATCGATTTTCAAATTTTTCTTAAATCAAACCATGCATGTAGGATTACCATAATTAGACTTCAATTCAAAATAGGAGTTCATATGTAAAAATCCATGCAAAATCATGCAATTTAGTAGTACTTTCATAATAAAATCATGAGAAGACAATTTATAGCAAAACCCATAAGAATTGGGTAAGAACCCTAATTTGAAAGTTCATGAAATCAAAATAGAGATTTGGGGTTTTGGGCACAAGGGTGAAGGGAACCCATTGTTGAATACCCACATACCTTGATTTCACTTGAAATTGAAAAGAAGAGGAGGCTTGAACTTGGAGCTTGAAACCCTATCTTGAAGCTTGAGAAGATGGAACTCCTTTTCTTCTTTTGGAAGTTCATTGAAAGAAGGGAGAGAACTTAGGCAAAGTGGGAATAAAAACCCTCTTAAATAGGATTAAAATGACTTAGTATAGGAGTTAAAAGAGTGGAAAATTACAAAAATACCCTTGGACTTAAACTTGGAAAAAGATGGAAAAAGTCGACTTTAGAGACCACGAGTCAGTCCACGGTCCGTCATCCTAAAGGACGAGCCATCACCTGATCCGTGGTTTCAAATGCCACTTCTAAGGGTCTACTAGAACTCAACACCACGAGTCACTCTACGGTCCGTGGTTCAGGATGACGGACCGTCCTGTGACTCGTGGTTTCGCCTTTAGGATATGAGGATCCTCTGATCCTCGGGGATTACGAGTAGAAGAATGGGTCATGGAATAGGTTGATGAGTCATCAACCCACTCGTGGATTTTAGAGGACTTGGTACCTGTATGAAGGTGATTCCATGGGTTACAGGATGGAACGTCGTTCAAAACGATGACCCATCAAGTCATTCATGGAAACTGTGTAGAAAAGCTGATTTTTTACAAACCACGGGTCACTTTACTAACCATGGTTTTGGTCTACGGGTCGTGAACCAACCAGTGGTTTTGAAGATGATGATTTTAAGGTTCAGGTCAGAAATCACAAGTCACAGAACGGACCATGGTTCATAACCACGGTTCATCATCCCTATCCGTAGTCACTGACAATGCTGCAGTAAATTGCCCATAATTTTTTACGCCGGACTCAGATTAATTCGAGGTTTGTGGCGCTAGAAAGAAGACTCAAAAATACTTAATTTAGTGGATACTAGGCCACCTAACTCTTTATATTTTAGGAGGAATGATCAGTTGAAGATGACCCTAATTTAGTATTACATGAAAACATAATTGGGTGAGGTGCTTGCAACTTAACTTTATGATAGGAGTTTCTTATGAACATGATTCGCATCCAAAGCACTCACCACATTAGGGAAATGATCACTACACTCAGGGAAACGGTTCGTATATTAGTTAAGGATTTTTGGGGTGTTACAGGAAGGGCTTCATCGCGGTTGCGAGGAAGGATCTCGCGATTGCGTAGAACAAAGGAGGCTGGTCCACAGGACCTTCATCGCGATCACGTGAAGGGACCCTCGCGGTTGCAATGACCAATGAGGCAGACCATCGCAATTGTGATGGCTTCTTTTGCGGTTGCGATGAAGGACATAAGCATGCACCTGCAACAGCAAACCAAGGGGAAACAGTCTTTGGGTGGGCCAATAGGGCTCATCTGGGACCCCGTACACGCAAACAAACTATGCTTCTCAACTAGAAATGGCATTTCAAATCCAACATATTTGACAAAAATCTCATCCTAGGCGATTTAACGAAGAGTGGGCTCCACGCTCAAAATCAACCTTTAGGCCAACTATTCCAAAATGGAACCTAAGGACTGAAATCATTCTGAAAGCCTCAGGACCTGAACCAATGGTCTCTCTATCCTAAACTCGACATTTCGGAGCCAACAACATTGGCGGAATTTCCATCTGAGGTTGTCTTCTCCAAATGTTGACCAAAGCCAACCATACAAGCCCAACTTACCTTAAAACACAGAACGAGAGAGAATTCCAAGCTGAAAAGCTCTCAGATCCCGACCAAAGGTCCAACTAGACTAAAGTCCACACTCCGGAGCTAACAAAATTGTTAGAATTCAGTTCTGAACACAATTACCAACAATATCAACCAAAGTCAATGATTTCCTAAGTTAAGGTTCTAACATAGGGAAACGACCATTTAGACTAAACAGATGGCCCGGGCACCAGACTACCGGTCCCAACAAGCCATAAATGACTTAAGGACACTATAGGCAATCTCTAACAGTACAAAGAAGATGAAAATGTGAGAATGACTAGAAGAGTCATTACATCATCCACTACTAAAAAGGATTTTCGTCCTCGAAGGTCAAGAAGGAAGGAAACAACTGGGACTCAAGAACTATGGATATAAAGCCCACACCACTCTCTCGAAAAACCCGAGTAGCCTCCTCGATCGGATGGCACCCAACATAACTAAACCAAAGGAGAAGCAAACAAACCTAACTCCTTACTAGCAATGCTAGATTCCAACCCTTAACTCCAAAATTCCAAAGGCCTATCAACCAAACCAAACCTTAAGAATCTCAACTGGAATGCAGTAACACAACATCGAAATCAAGAAGAACCAAGGCGATCAACACACAAAACCTGAAATCTTGATATCACAACCAAGTTCACCTAGAAAGTTACCAGCCAGATCCCGACCGAGAGGTCCAACTAGACTAAAGTCCACACTCCGGAGCTAACAAAATTGTTAGAATTCAGTTCTGAACACAATTACCAACAATATCAACCAAAGTCAATGATTTCCTAAGTTAAGGTTCTAACATAGGGAAACGACCATTTAGACTAAACAGATGGCCCGGGCACCAGACTACCGGTCCCAACAAGCCATAAATGACTTAAGGACACTATAGGCAATCTCTAACAGTACAAAGAAGATGAAAATGTGAGAATGACTAGAAGAGTCATTACATCATCCACTACTAAAAAGGATTTTCGTCCTCGAAGGTCAAGAAGGAAGGAAACAACTGGGACTCAAGAACTATGGATATAAAGCCCACACCACTCTCTCGAAAAACCCGAGTAGCCTCCTCGATCGGATGGCACCCAACATAACTAAACCAAAGGAGAAGCAAACAAACCTAACTCCTTACTAGCAATGCTAGATTCCAACCCTTAACTCCAAAATTCCAAAGGCCTATCAACCAAACCAAACCTTAAGAATCTCAACTGGAATGCAGTAACACAACATCGAAATCAAGAAGAACCAAGGCGATCAACACACAAAACCTGAAATCTTGATATCACAACCAAGTTCACCTAGAAAGTTACCAGCCAAAACTTCTAACTCATGAACTCATAGATTCGGAAACCCCTTTATACTGACCTGAACCCTTTGCACCATAATCATGAAGCTTCAGACAAGTCAAACACTTGAGCCATCCTCGAAACATCTACTAAACCATCGAAGATCCATAGTTCCAGCTATGCTCAGCCTCAAATGAGGTCACCTTTATACTCAAACTCTATCCAAGTCAAGCTCTAGTCTACTAGCCTTTGCCATTCAAGATAACAACTCGTAGACTATCTTTGAAAACTAGAGTAACCTGTCATGACTAACCACCAACCAACGAATGAATGCTTTTGCTAGGATCAATTTCGATACCTGAACCCTACTAAAACAACCATCGGAGCTCAACTAAAACTCACACACCAAGGTTGGAAAAGGCATGTATGAATACCCTGTGTCAACAGAGAAACTCCCAACTATAGTATGAAACCAACCTTGCTGAACCGTATCAAGTCTGAATCGGCTGGAAGTGAATAAACTAGGGTAACCTTCCCAAAGACCCAAACCAAAAACAAGACCCTACAAGGAGTGTGGCAAGGCTACCACAAAGTCTGTAGCCGTCAACTAAGCTCAAAACTCCAGAAGTACCGATGTTGCTACAAATACTCGACCACCATTTGTATTTAGAATCACCTTACTAGCACTAACTGAGAAAGAAGTCCACCACACTGCAATTGTCAAGTCAAAACACCCTATAGGCAAAGAAAAGGATGCTTGAAGTCCACGGTTTCCATCTGGCTATTGAAAATTTTGCATACACATTCAACTCACCCCTTTGGCTCAAAACCACTATGTCTACCGTACCAGTACATAGACCACCAACTCCAGAAGCATTTAAACATACCACAACTCTTGGCCCACAATGGCCGAATCTATCCAACACTGGAACCCTATATAATAGACAACCTCTCGAAGAACCATTCTAATCAAGCCTCTAACTCTTGAAACACCACAGACGACCATCGATCTTAAAATACCGTCAGAATCCAAAGTAACCCTGCTGGTACCAACCCATACAATTTGATCATGTATACCGCATACAACCGCCGACTCTCAAACTGATGCCGCTGAATTTTTCCAACCAAGGTAGAATGGACTTTGCACTGACAAGAACACTGCTGGGATCTAGCAAGTCCAGCCTAATTAGATGGTTATCCAAGGACTTGGTGTCTAAGGCCAACGGCCAATCCCAAACTGAAGAAGAGAAGCCAAGCTATCCGCAATCACTTCTTTTTGATTCAAAGATGTTGCAATCCAAGATGACTTTTCATGTACTATCCAATGTAACCTGCTAGCCCACTATTCTGAAACCAAATTTCCATTGCAAAATAATGCCTCTGCTAAACCCATGAGTAGACTCATATGCCGCCGATGGAAACCATAGAAACTGGCAACTGTTGAAAAGATAGGAAGGGAATAGGTCAAATGCCTAACTAAACCAAAATGCTATAGGCTAAGCTCAACCCCAATGCTATAGTTAAAACTCAACCATCATGCCATAGTCAATAACTCAACAACCATGCTATTGTCTAAGCTCTCCTAGAATACAACAATCAAAACTCGTCCCAATTAGAACTGGGGAAAACAATGAAAACAAACCAACCAGACTTGAAACCAAAGAAAATAATGAAAGAAACCTATTCACAAGCAAACTTACAAAACCAACCAAGATAATGAGGATCAACTCTAACCCCTATGGAAGAGAAAAACCATCTAGTACCCTCTTGCATAACCAACACAAATCTCCTTAAGACAAAACAACAATATTCAGCACATAACTACCAGTATCACACAAAACCAACATAAGGACTTCTAGCAAACGCTGGAGAACGGCCTAGAAATAACCACCCAAGACCGCTAGGAATCGAATAACTTAAAAACCAATTCTTGAACCACAGAGAAGAACCAAAAATGAGGCTAACACGACATACCAATGAGTCACAACCCCAGGTAGTCCCTTCTTAAGGATAGCATACCTCATCTACTACTAAAAAAATCAACCCACCAAGAAATTAAAAGCATAAACACTATAACTCAAGTAGTAAAACAACTAACCAATAACAATAGGCATGCATATAAGCAAATACATGAAAAGAGGGGCATCACAATGAGAACAACACCAACACTAACTAATGGTAACAAAAGTCATACCTGAAGCAACGATATCGGGAACTTCTACCCCTGGCATGCCAAGAAGGGTATCGAACTGATAGTGTCTAACTTTGGACTGAGTAGTCGATGCTGAAGGCTGAACCATCCCTCACCGAGGACAATCTCTAAAATACTGACCAACCACTCCACAACTATAACAACCCAAGGAAGCCCAGCTTTGACTCACGGTAGCTATCGACTCTAGATGGATACCTGAACCACCTGGCTAAAAGCCACCTCTAACAATCTGGGGACCACTCCAACAACTCTGTGCACTACCCCTCGCTACCTGTGGACCACCCCTACTACCCTGCACTCCACCTCTAGCCGGTGGTACTAGAGCTTGGAGATAAAACATGCTGAATGGAAGGTGGGATCATGGGGAAATCCCTAACAAAGTGCCCACGTTCACCGCACTAAAAACAAATTCCACTGAATAAAGTCAGTCGGTAAGCCCTCCCTGAGCCTGACCGGTCACCACTGCCTACACGCCTTGAATGCAAGCCATGGAAACCCTGACCTACACCATGTCTACTCTACTCAACATGCTCTTCACAACCATCCTTTAAAACCTGTGGAGCCACTGAAACTGGCCTGCTAGACAAGAAGCAATGAAACTGATCTCTAGCAAAGAATCCCCTACCTCGAGTCTGAGAACCAGAGAAACTGCCCTGATAACGGTGCCTTATAGCACTACCACCATAAGTCTCATGGAATAAACCCTCTATAGCCCCAGCATGATCAACTACTTGGAGAAAGGTAGTCCCAACTGTAACTAAGTGCTCGGTCGCCAAATAAAGTGGTGAAATCAATCCTTCAACAAAGCTATGAACTCTCTCAAAATCTGAAGGCTCTGAACTAGCAGTGCACCTAACCATCTTGTGAAACCTTGACTCATACTCCAATACCAACATACTACCCTACTGGAGAACTAGAAGCTCAACCCTAACAGAAGCACCACTCGAAGAACTGGGTACAACCCCAACCTGAGGTACTCAAACACCCACCGGAGGACTCGGAGTCCTAACCATGGTATCCTGAAGAACTGGGGTAGCATAAAGCCCTACCGGAGGCTGGGCTGGACCTAGACCCCCTAATTGATATTGTATGCTCTCACTCTAAAATCCTAGTGCTGACAGAAGAAGTAAAGCAATAGGCACAGAAACCTCAATATCACCTATTTTCGTACTTTTCATAGGCATCTGAGAAGGAATGAAACAAATAATGTTTAGAGGTCGATAAATCCAGGATGCACGATAAAGACCCAAGAAGATGGAAGTTTTCCTAACAATGCCCTGTAGCCTCCCCACAAATAGGATACGGATATCATTGTACCGATCTACGAGACTCTACTTAGATACTTGATCTTGTACCAATGGCACTAGTGAACCTAGGGCTCTGTTACCAAGATGTCACGACTCGATTTCTCAGGTCATGATGGCACCTACAACTCCTCAGTAGACAAACCAATTCCCGTAGCCTGAAATGTTTAATAATGGGATATTACCTAATCAACATGCACAATATAAGCAGAAGTAGATATAAAGTAACGACAACATAGAAGCAACAACCTGAATTTAATCATAAACAAGAAAACTACACCAACCCCAAGACTTAGTATCGATAGAACATGAGCTTCTAAATAGAATACAAGCTAGATAACAAAAAAAAATACAATTGTCTCTGAATAAATAAAGAGTAACAGTGCGAAAAGATTAGATGTGGTCAAGCCCCAGTCGTCAGGTGCTCACCCTAGTCTCGAATATTCAAAATTTGCATGAGTCTCCATGCAGTCAACGACGAAAGCTCACACTAATATCTGCATCAAAAGATGCAGAAGTATAGTATGAGCACCAATTAATAAGCAAAGGGTACCCATAAGGCATCATTAGCCGACTGAGTATATATAAGATATAAAAACAGTAAGAAGCAGATAGCAAGGAAGTAGTCACAGAAACAATAGAGATAGCACAAAGAACTAGCACAGATAGAAGTCAAAAAGGATTACAAACAAGCTATGATAGACACATAAGGTATATATATATATATAACACAGATACAAGTGAAGAAAAGAAGAACGCACCTGGAGTCCTTGCAATAATAATATATATAAAGAGAGAGTTTAGAAAATGGCAATATACCGGTAACCAAAAGTAGAAAAGGAATGAAAGAAAACAAGTAAATATAATCAAGCTAGAGCAATATAAATAATGGATTCATGCTTAAAACACCATTCAATATTAGAGAAATCAGATAGCAATCTCACAATTACAACCCTAGGATGGACTAAACTAAGCCCCAAAGAAACCGGAACCACTAATCAGCACCATGAGAAAGGGGTAGGATCTTCTAACCCAGTAAATATTCACAAGGCCACATAAATAGTGCCTCAATGTCACGACCCAATTTCTCGGTCATGATGGCACCTACAACCCCCGGTAGGTGAACCAACCCCCGTAGCCCAGAACAGTTAGTAATGGGCAACTATCTAGCAGATAAGGGAACAAGATGAATAAAATAGATAACAGGGATATAAATATATACATATGCTGAAACTAAACCAAACCCAAGACCTAGTATCATAGTACAGAGCCAAAACTACATACATGGAGTGAAAACTATCCAAAAGAATATATACAGATGTCTCTGAATGGTAATAGAATACATAAAGCAAAAGATAAACTAAAGCTAAGCTCCGATCGCTAAGAGCTCACCCTCAGCCTGAAGTAGTCCTCAACAGATCTCCAAGCACGAATCGCAGCGACCTAACGGCGAAGGCCCATGCTAGGATCTGCACCCAAAGATGCAGGGGATAGGGGTGAGCACCAAATGCGAAGCATAAGGTACCCAGTAGGTATCATAGGCCGACTGGGCACATATAAGATAAAAGCGCAGTAATAGACAGAGTAGAAGCAAGTAGTCACAAAAATCAACGAAAGGTACACAGGAACTAGCCCAGAGGGAAATCAACAGAACCACATGTGAGGCTAGCAAGCAGAATATACACCATAGGCACAGGTGAAAGTAAGAAACAACGCACCTGGGGTCCTTGCAATAACAATGTATATAAAATAAGTTACGAAATGGACGGTATACCGGTAACCTCAAGTGTAAGAAGAAGAGAGAAAGAGTAATAATAGGCCTGCTCAGAGACATGAATCAACTCCACTAATCATACCAATCTCATACTTATCCATAATAGAGAACAATTCTGTAAGTAAAAAGCAAAAGTCTACCTACAGTCCCTCGGCCGCCCATACAACCGAGGAACACAAACAAGTGAAAACAAACCCTCCGGCATCCCATACTACCGGAGCGTACAATCAGAAAATAGCAAACAAGGGTGGAACCTCGAACCATGAATGATATGATGCATGAAGATCTCAAGTGCCATAGTATCTCTGTATGTACCTCCTCTGGCGCTGATCCGGCCCAGCAGGTAGGTTCCATGGAAGGACTCTGCCCGTATACCTCTACTCCACCGTATACCCCTCCACCGGCACACGCAGCCCGTAGCCCCTGGCCTGGATGGCAAGGTCCATGGAGGTCCCAGACCCCATACTAAAACTCAGTATCAGAACATGTCGCCCGGAAGCAAGTCCGGTATCAGGATGGAGACCCAGTCTCGAATATGCAATGCCCAGACCCTGTCCAGGACTAAAGTAGTAGGAAAATGTCTCAAAAACCCCTCCAAGGGTGCCCGGGCATAACCGGGTCTAAACAGTAAAAGTCATCTCAGGTGCTCGGTCCGACCGAGG
>QJPP01003001.1:0-34621 GCA_003996215.1 Jaltomata sinuosa | reverse complement strand
TGCGATTCTGACCACTGCCTGAACTGGATGCTCCTCCTCCCCCCCTACCTCTACCACGACCTGGTGTAGCCTGTTGTCCTGTCCTTGGGGGACGAATAGTAGATGAAGAAGCTGCCATCGACCCTGTAGGCTGGGATATCTCACTCCTACCTCTACTCGGACAATCTCGCATAAAGTGACCAGGATGCCCACATGAATAACAAGTATCTGAACCCAGGCGACATATCCCAGGATGCTTCCTACCGCACTGAACACAAGGTGGCAAAGGTGGCCTCATCTGACCTGAATTCCCCTGGCGATAGGAACTGGATGCACCAGAACTATGGCCTAGTCCAGTCTGAGAAAAACGATCATACCTCTGCCTTTGCAACTGATATGGGGCACCACTAGTAGGGTGGGGTGATCGCCTATTAAAATTTGGCCTAACATTACCTCGTGGCTCTACATAGGACCCAGTAGATCTAGCCCTCTTATTCTGATCCCTTTCTCGGCTTTGGTTATCTCCAATTTGTACTTCAAGATCCTCTGCAGTCTGAGCACTAGCCTGTATCTTAGAAATATTCATATCCTCTTGTGTGGCTGCTATTGTTAATCCCTTAATCAATTCATCCTTAAGACCACGCACATATCGATGAACTCTAGCTCGCATCGTACTCACAATATCGGGGGCATACCTGGCTAATGAATTAAACCTGAGGCTATACTGTCGAACATTCATATTGCCCTGCCTAAGGGCTAAAAATTGATCAAGTCTGGCCTCTCGAACCTCCTGTGGAAGATAGTGAGCTAGGAAGGCCTCTGAAAATTCCTCCCACTCAGCTGGGGGTGCATTTGATCCCCTAGACCGATCCCAAGCCTCGAACCATAAAATGGCCACATCTCGTAACCTGAAATATGCAAACTCCACTGCCTCCACTACTGTTGCATGCATGACTCGAAGTACTCGATATGTCTGATCAATAAACTCCTGAGGATCCTCACGTGGGTCAGAGCCTGTAAAGATAGGAGGACTTAGGCTGATAAACTCTCGAGCCCTAGAACTTTCTGAGCCACCTGACCTAGCACTCGTTGATGCCCCAATTTGTTGTTGTTGTGTGGCTACCATCTGGGTCAATAATCGAACAGCACTCCTGATGTCCTGGTCCTCTGCTTTAGGTGGAGGAGCTACAGGTGCTGGTTCATCTCTAGCTATCTCAGATGCCACTGGAGCAGGTGGGGTCAGGGGTACTGGATCCCCTCTAGTCTCATCAGGTACTCGATAAACTGGGATCTCTGGTGTCGGTGATTCACTTTGAGCCTCAAATCTATCCAATCGGATAGGCGGGGAACGACTAGTACCTTCCCCCGTATCCGTGCCAACCCGTTGGCTACTCATTTGTCTAGTCACAGGCATTTCTGTAGACAAGGAAGAGAAAAACATGAATTAGACTTCAAACATCTTATGACCTCGCTCTATTGCACGATCTAGCAAATGAAAGAAGGATAACATTTCCCAAATGTCCCGTAGCCTCATGATTATAGGTATGGTGCACAAGACACCCATAAACAAGACTCTACTAGACACGGCTTGTAGACTCCCTGGGATTCGACGTGCTCTGATACCAAGTTTGTCACGCCCAAAACCATGGGAGGCATGACCGACACTCGGAGCCCCAAAAGGCCGAGGGTGCCAAAATAGAGTGTATCTCTGTTGAACCTGCTGGGGGTCTGAGACCGACAAGGTCTCTAAGAATAGCAATTTGAAACACTAAAAGCTCAATAGTAGTTAAGTAACTCAAGGCCGACAAGGCTATTATCATAGTAGATAGCTAATAACAAGGCAGACAAGGCCATACCCAACACTAATATACATATACACGTCTACAAGCCTCTAGGAGTAAGTAAAATATCTCATATCCAGGACAGGGCCCTGGACTACCCATAAGTTGTACATATATATAACCTGGTCAAAATATAAGCTAGACCTCTGACTCGTCAGCTCCAGGAAGAATGGAGCTTACCAAAATGGTTGAACTCCGCAACTCCTACTGAAAAGATCTGTCTGGGTATCTGTCTGGACCTGCAGGCATGTATGCAGTGCCCCCAGGCAATGGGGACGTCAGTACGACAATAATGTACTGGCATGTAAGGTAGAAACATAAAAGCAAGTCGCAAGTAGTAAATCCGAACAAGATAAAATATGAATCTTGTAAACTGTAATTGGTAAGACTCATTAAGCTCTTTCTCCTTTATTCTTTTTAGAACACAATACATGCATTAACACACGCTGCAACTCACTCTTTATAACCCACACTGAACCACAATAGCGCCTCGGCGCACCCTATATTTAATAGCCTCAATATGGCAGTAGCGCCTCGGCGCACACTATGTATATAATGGCCTCAAGATGGCAGTAGCACCTCGGTGCACACTATGTGTATAATGGCCTCAATATGGCAGTAGCACCTCGGTGCACACTATGTATATAATAGCCTCAATATGGTAGTAGCCCCTCGGTGCACACTAACACGCAAACCACGCATAATAAGTGTATTACTAGATTGACCTTCAAAGCTATTCTTGTTATTTATGAAGGTTCATTTAGATAACGTCTTTAGCCTTGGCTTACTAGGTGTTGGAATCAACATACCAAACACATATAAATGGGGATTGACTTTCTAACTTTCCTTGTATACTTTCTAAAGCTTGATTAGAAATCACAATACAAAGAAGAAACTCGACAAAAGGATAACTTACGTTTCGTGCAAAAAGAATCGGATTTTTATAAGAAGGCGACTTGAATCACCATAATGTATAAATTAGTTCCTTAAGACTTGTTGAGTTACCAAATCAGCTCTCTTACAACAAAATACTCAAATTCCGTCTTTCGGAGATTTAGAGTTCTATTTCTAGATTCATGCCGATAAGGAATAAAGAAGCCTTAACATACCTCGTTCTTTCCGAAGATTGCGCTTACCACAACTTGGACTTTCCTTTATTAAGTTAATCTACAACACAAGGGTATAATGAAGCTAATATTAGCTCTTAAACCTGCTGCAACGCTCCCAAAACAGTAGCTAAACATTTCCCGGGCAGATTTACGTATTTTGCATTAATTAAAGGTGTATCATCACACCTTTCTCCCCTATCCAATACACATCACACACACACCAACCTACTGCATCCAATAATATAAAACACATCAAACATCCCCTACACAACTCACCATGTCGAAATACAATAGCAACACATTGAACCCACGGCTTCCGATCGCCGTCCCGTGAGTTCTTAACAACAATTCAACAACAAATGTCTATCCGAACTTCAATCCAAAAATATGATTATGGGCAGAGTACTTACCACACTTGAAGGGGTGTTTTTATCCTCTTTTTATTGATGCTTTAAAAGCTTAAGTACCCCCTACACATACACCAACAAGAGAAGAAGAAATCTCTTAATTGTTACACAATTTCCATGTGTTCAATCATAAGAAAGGGGCTGCCATAGTTCATGTCTTTCTTACCATAGGATATCCTAGCTATATGTAGTAGATTAATACCAAGATAACAAGTTGTTTAACTCACCTTAAGCTTCAATTAATCTTGGTCTTCTTAGAACCCTAAAGGGAAAGAAGGGCTGCCAAAAAAGAAATGAGATAAGAGAGAATTTTCCAGCTTTTTGTGATGAACATTGATCAGCAAAAGCCCTATATAAAGGGACCTTTTTGGCCGACTTTTTTTGAGTATATTTGGGCCAAAATGGGTCAAGAAACTTGGGCCAAAATTACCCTTTGCTTGGGCCTCAAAAGGGTTAAGTTTTGGGGCTGATTTTGGGCTTCTCTTGGGTCGAAATGTGGTCAATATTGGTGGCTAACTTTTGTAGTTGTTTGGGCCAGATTTGGTTGTGCTTTGATGGGCCAACTTTAAGCTTCATTTGGGCTACCATTAGGTCTAATAATCCATGGTGTTGCTTCCCGTAATCGGCCCTCGGAACTTAGTTCGTTAGCGTAGGTAGGTGATGCACCTACTTGTCACCTAAGAGCTTAGATAAGTCGAGCAAGTACCTCACTTGTTTTATCTCATTTTCAAACCCTCCTCCTTATAATTTAACTTAACACTTATATACATTTGACCATTTCAAATTCTAGGCCAAAGTACCCCTTCACAATCTCGAGCTCAAATACCTTCGTCGATATTTACTTAGTCACATAGGTTTTGAAAGGTACGGGGTGTTATAGAGAAGTTCATTATGATATATGCTTCGAAGTGGTTGGTTGTTTGCAGAACCAGTAGAGCGGTTGATTCGAGCCAAAGGAATGAGTTGAAAGTATATGCAAAAATTTCTATGGCTAGATGGTAACTTTGAACCCCAGGCATCTTTTTCCTTTGCCTTCGGGGTGTTTGGACTTGATATTTGTGGCATGGTGGACTTCTTCCTGAGGTGAGATTCGTAAGGCAATTTCACATTCAAATGGTGTTCGAGTGTTCAGAGTAGCAGTAGTGTTTTCTAGAGTTGGGAGCTTGGCTCATGGTTACAGACTTCGTGGTAGGCTTACCACACTTCTTGCAGGATCATGGTTTTGGTTTGGGTCTTTTGGGCAGATTGCCCTGGTTCATTCACTTTCAGCTGATTCAGACCTGGCACGGTTCAGTTAGCGAATTTGATGTTAGAAAAAATATTTGTTCGTTGGTTGGTGGTCAGTCAAGGCAGGTAACTTTAGTTTCAATGATATGCTACGGGTTGTTATCTTGGATGGCAAAGGCTAGTAGCCTATATCTTGGCTTAAAACGCATTTGTACAATGGGTGACTTCGTTCGTGGTAAAGTATAAGCAGGAACTATGGATCTCTGGTGTGTCAGTTGATGCTTCGAGGGTGGTTTGAGTGTTCAGCTTGTATGCAGATTCCTTTTTGTGGTGCTAAAGGATTCAGTTCAGAATAAAAAAAAGGGCTTTTGCGGAACAGCGGGTTCATGAGTTAGAGTTTTGGGTTGATGGATTTTCTGGTAAACTTGGTATGGTTTTAAGGATTCGAGTTTTGTGTGTTGATAACCTTGGTGCTCTGGTTTCGGTGTTGTGTAGGTGCTTTTTGGTTAAGATTCTCGAGGTTCAGTTTGGGTTGGCAGATCTTTGGAGGTTGAAATCTAGCTTGGCTAGTAAGAAATTAAGGCTTGGTTGCTTTCTTTGGTTCTGTTATATTGGGTGTCGTCCGGTCGCGGAGGTTACCCGGGTTGTCTGAGAGAGTAGTGCGGGCGTTGTATCCGCTATTCTTAAATCTCTGGTATTTTCTTCCTTCCTGACTTTCGAGGACGAAAGGTTTTTTAGTAGTGGATGATGTAATGACCCTTCCGGTCATTTACACGTTTTTGCCTTTCTTGTACCATTAGAGCTTTCTTGTAGCGGCCCAAGTCATTTATGGCTTGTCGGGATCGGTAGTTTGGTGTCCGCGCCGTTTGTTTGGTCTTTATGGTCGTTCTTCATTTTAGAGCTTCAACTTTGGAAATCGTTGACTTCCGTCAACATTCTTGGTAATATCAAAGAATTAAATATCTTGGAGTGTTTCTCCCTATCTATAAAGTGTTAGTGAGCCCCCAATATACCAAATCGAAGGTCTACGAGTCTAGTTTCCAACGCACTAAACCGTTCATCCATACGACGTCAGAATAGAGAGATATGTATATTTTCGTAAGACTGCGCAAGAAGACACATCAAGGTGGGGCCCACATCCTAAGTCGGTTTGCCTTTATAACTCAGCTTCTCCTTCGTTTTAAACCCATAAAAACAGACCAAAACCTTACAAAATCAGATATAAACCTTAGAAATAATCCATGGACCTTGATCCTTTCAATTCAGAAGTTTAACGGACGTTGCTCTACGTCGCGAGCTCATCGTCGTGGTATATTTTTCTTGTCATTTTGGATCCGTTTGTTGCTACTACGAGGAGGCAGTTCGTGGGACTGATATTTTTATGGTATTATCATTTGATTATCGGAAGGTAAGGGTTCTAAATCCTCGATTCATTCTTAATTTGAGCTTTAGAATCAATTTCGAGGAGAACCTATTGTTATCGGCATGTTTGTCGTGTTTTTTTTCCGTATATTAATACAGCTCGTGGTGGGTCCTTAGAACAGCATGTTTAGCTTGGTATTTCAAAGTTTTTTGTCATGGTAACCTTCCTCCTATGAACCTCCTTCGTGATTTCATGTTCTAGTATTGTTTTATGGATTTCTAAGCCACGAAGTGGTATTTTGGATTTGTGGCTCCGGGCAGCCCCTTTGTCATATTAAATTGGGTTGTTATTGTTGTATGTTGATGGTGTTACGATGTTGGAGGTACTGGGGATTTGTGTGACTCGTATTGGAGTCACAAATGATGGTTATTGGATTGAATGACATGAAGTACGCCTTGAAATAGTGCCTCGGGAGCTCGTCGCTCCTTGGAGATGTGGTTAACGTATTGTTGTTGGATTTAGCTGCCATTCGTTATTGTTATTGGCCTCATTTTTATGCTTTGGAGTTGGCTGGTCGCGAGTGTGACATTAACACCTTATCAATTGGCTATGGCTCGTTGTTGCAGCCTTGTCGATTCTAGCAATTGTTCCATTACCTTGGTTGGTCAGGCTTCATAGAGACGCCTTTGGGGCTTTAGTTGAAAGTATTTGTTTTGTGTGATTCCGAGCTTCCTGGAGTAGTTTGAGCCTGGACGACGCCGTTCCCATAGCTAGTCATCGGATGACAGGTAGGTTATGGTTTTCCCCTATCTAGACTCTGTGTATATAGGCTATAATTGCATTAATTAGCATCTTTGGATGGGTTATTATAGGTTGATACCCTAGACCTTGTCCACCTTTCCTCCGTCTATTTCATACGTAGTTTGTAGTATTCACGTATTAATGTATATTACCATTGTGGTCCTGTGTGGCCTTGTATTGACTCTGGAACATAGATAGTGGGCTATTTGAGAATGTCCGTGAGTCCCGGACATAGAGATTATCCTTTTAGGCTGGTTATGTCTGTTGAGTAGTTATTGGGCCTGTGCAGGGCTGATAGGAATTGTTGTGAGCCATTGGGCTACTTTTATATTTGTGTGCGAGCATATCATCCATGAAAAAGGTTTTCCCCTGCATGTTTTACTACAGTTTTGGCTGTGAGCCACTAGCGAGAGTTTTCCTAAATTTGCATGGCCCTGGGGGCCCGTCTATGGTACTGTTGTTGATAAAAAAGAGGATTTTTTGATGTTTTCGCACTGATTTTATTACTGGTACTAGTCTCTGCGGGGCACAGCACCAGACTTGATTTATTACTGATACTAGTCTCTGCGGGGCAGAGCACCAGACTTGATTTTATTACTGATACTAGTCTCTGCGGGGCGGAGCACTAGATTTGATTTACTACAGTTTTAGACCCGGTTACTCCCCGGGCACCTTGGAGGGGTATTTGAGGCATTTTTTACTACTTTAGTCCTGGACAGGGTCTGGGCATGCATTCTTGAGACTGGGTCTCTATCTTGATCCCGGACTTGCTTCAAGATGACATGTCTTGATACTGAGTTTTAGTATGGGGTCGGGGACCTCCATGGACCTTGCCGCTCCGGGCCCGGGTCTTCGGGCTGCGTGCGCTAGAGAGAAGGGTATACGGTGGAGTAGAGGTATACAGGCTGAGTCCTTCCATGGAACCTGCCTGCTGGGCCCGATTGGCACCGAAGGAGGTACGTACAGAGGTTCTATTTCATATCATATCATTACATGCATTGGATTCCACCCTTGTTTGTTGTGTGTTCAGTGCACGCTCCGGTAGTATGGGATGCCGGAGGGTTTACTTTCACTTGATTGTGTTCCTCGATTGTATGGGCGGCCGTTGGGACTGTAGGTAGACTATATTTACTCTTGTTTTTACTTAGAGCTTGTCTTGGCACCCGGTTCTTGAAAAATTAGTGATGGCTAGCCTGTTGAGGCTTTGGTTGTGGGATTTTTGATTATTGATAGGGCTTTGAAGTCCTATCTTATTGAGGCACTTTTGTGTGGCCTTCTGAGCAGAGTGTGAGACTCTGGTTCTATTCTTGTGGGAAGATAAGTGGTATCTCTCGGTTATTGTGGCCTAGTTATTTCATCCTAGGGTTGTACTTGTGAGGTGATTCCCTGGTTATGATATCATATGATTGGATTGGTGTTATGATTTCCTTATATTGGTTGATTCCATTTTGAGTATGTTAGACTGCTCTCCGTCTTTTACTTTCACTTGAGGTTACCGGTATACCGCTATTTTCTCAACTCTCTCTCTACTTACTTATATTGTTGTGCAAGGACTCCAGGTGCGTTCTCCTTTCCTTCACCTGTGATTCTGTGTAATTGTATCTCTGTGCTAGCATGTGTTACTTGAAGCTCTTTGTTATGGATGATCTGTGCTAGCTCCTTGTGCCTTGCTTATTGCCTCAGTGACTGCTTTCTTGCTATCTGTTACTTACTGCTTTTATATCTTATATGCTCTCAGTCGGCCTATGATACCTACTGAGTACCCGTGGTTTTGGTGCTCATACTACACTTCTGCACTTTTTTGTGCAGATATTAGCTGAGCTTTTGTCGTTGATCACGTTGGAGACTCGTGCAGCTTTTGGATCTTTGAGACTAGGGTGAGCGCCTTACGGTCGGGGCTTGTCTATATCCCATCTGTTGTACTGTTGCTCCTTGTACTTTCAGAGGCAATTTATGTTGTATTTTGTTACTACTAGCACTTGTATCCTATTAGAAGCTTCTGTACTGTTGATACCAAGTCTTGGGGTTGGTGTAGTTTCCTTTATGTATTTATATTCGAGTTTTGCTTTCGCTTATTTCTGCTTGCTTGTTTGTTTTGGTTAGGTAGTAGCCCATTACTAACCTGTTCTGGGCTACGGGAATTGGTTCACCTACTAGGGATTGTAGGTGCCATCAAGACTTGAGAAATCGGGTCGTGACATGTGTATTTACTACCGTCAGTTGAACAAGGTCACAATCAAGAACAAATATCCCATTCCTAGGATTGATGACTTGTTCGATCAGCTTCAGGGTGCTAGTTTCTTCTCTAAGATCGACCTTAGATCCGGTTATCATCCGCTTCGTGTTAGAGAGTGTGATTTTCCAAAGACAGCCTTCAGGACTCGGTATGGTCATTATGAATTTATTGTGATGTCTTGTCGTCTAACAAATGCTCCTACAACCATTATGGATTTGATGAACCATGTGTTCAAACAATACCTGGATATGTTTGTGATTGTTTTCATTGATGATATCCTCATCTACTCTCAGAGTGAGGAGGAGCATGCAAACCACTTGAGGGTTGTGTTGCAAACTCTTAAGGATAGATAGTTGTTTGCTAAGTATAGCAAGTGTGAGTTCTGGATGCAGTCTGTTACTTTTCTTGGTCATATTGTGACTAAAGATGGTATTCGGGTTGATTCTCAAAAGATAGAGGCAGTAAGGAATTGGCCTAGACCTATATCCCTGTCTGATATTATGAGCTTTTTGGGTTTGGCTTGTTACTACAGGAGGTTTGTGGAAGGATTTACTTCCATTGCTGCCCCTTTGACCTGATTGACTCAGAAGAAGGTAAAAATTTAGTGGTCCGACTTGTGTGAGGAGAACTTCCAGGAATTGAAGACTAGATTGACCACAGCTCTAGTGTTAGCTCTACTCGAGGGCCTAGAAAACTTTGTGGTGTTTTGTGATGCTTCTAGGATTGGTTTGGGTTGTGTTTTGATACAGCATGGTAAGGTGATTGCTTATGCTTAGAGACAACTTAAGACTCATGAGAAGAACTATCCTACTCATGATCATGAGTTGGTAGTCGTGGTCTTTTCTTTAAAGATTTGGAAACATTACTTGTATGGTGTGCATGTGGATGTATTCACCGATCATAAGAGTCTTCAGTATGTGTTCACTCAAAAGGAATTGAATTTGCGACAAAGAAGATGGCTTGAGCTCCTTAAGGATTATGATATGAGTGTGCTTTACCATCCGAGTAAGGCCAATGTAGTGGCGGATGCTTTTAGTAGACTGTCCATGGGAAGTGTGACTTTTGTGGAAGATGGGAAGAAAGAATTGGTTAAGGAGGTTCATAGGCTAGCTTGGTTTGGAGTTCACCTTATGGACTCAACATAAGGTGGTGTGATTGTACAAAATGGTGCTAAATCATCTTTGGTAGCTAAGGTGAAGGAAAAGCAAGGCAAGGATCCCATTCTACTTTAGCTTAAGGGTGCAGTTCATCAGCAGCGGGTGGAGGTTTTCTCCCAAGGTGAAGATGGTGTGCTTTTTTAGTAGGGTCGTTTATGTGTGCCAAATGTAGATGGGTTGAGACAATAGATTCTGACTTAGGCTAATAATTCTTAGATATTCCATTAATCCGGGTGCTACTAAGATGTACCGTGATCTACGAGAAGTCTTTTGGTGGAATGGTGTGAAGAGGGACATAGCCGGGTTTGTGGCTAAGTGTCCCAACTGTCAACAAGTAAAGGTGGAGCATCAAAGGCCGAGTGGCATGATTTAAGATATTGACCTTCCTACTTTGAAATGGGAAGCAATCAATATGGACTTTATTACCGGTTTGCCTCGTACTCGAAGGCAACATGATTCCATTTGGGTGATTGTTGACCGGATGACCAAGACATCCCATTTCTTGGCTGTTAAGACTACCGATTAAGTAGACGATTATGCCTGACTCTACATCTGGGAGATAGTTCAATTTCATAGTTTTCCCTTGTCTGTCATTTCTGATAGAGGTCATCAGTTTACATCTCAGTTTTGGAGATCGTTTCAGAAAGGTCTTGGTACCCAGGTGAAGCTTAGCATAACTTTTTATCCTCAGACAGATGGACAAGCAGAGCGTACTATTCAGACTTTGGAGGATATGTTGAGATCTTGTGTGATTGACTTCAAGGGAAATTGGGATGATCACTTACCTCTTATCGAGTTCGCTTACAACAAAATCGTTCACTCTAGCATGCAGATGGCTCCATATGAGGCACTTTATGGCCGAAGGTGTTGATCTCTTATTGGTTGGTCTGAGGTAGGTGAGGCAACCTTGATTGGTCTAGATTTGGTTCATGAGACTATGGAGAAGGTTCAGCTTATTAGGGAAAGGTTGAAGACCGCTCAGAGTCGACAGAGATCTTATGCGGATGTGAGGAGAAGGAAGTTGGATTTTGAAGTTGATGATTGGGTTTTCCTAAAGGTGTCACCCATGAAGGGTGTGATGAGGTCTGGCAAGAAAGGAAAGCTTAGTCCCCATTTTGTAGGTCATTATCGGGTTCTGAGAAAGGTCGGTAAGGTTTCTTATGAGTTGGATTTTCCATCATAGTTGGATGCGGTTCATCCCATTTTTAATGTTTCCTTGTTGAAGAAGTGTGTTGGTGATACAAACTTGATTGTCCCTTTTGAGGATATGGGTGTGAAGGATAGTCTCACCTATGAGGAGTTTTTTAGTTAGGATAGTTTTTAGCATTTTTAGTTTTTTAGTAAGGCATACTTCGCCCACCCCGTGGTTTTTCTTTTCGGTTCCTTTCTGAGGGGAGCCCATTGAACCGAGTAAATTTTTTTATTTTTTAGAAGTAATTTTTATTATTATTTTTTTTCTGGAGAGAAAAGAAAAGACCTTTTGACTTGTTTGATGGTAGCAATTGGGGCCTGAATTTTAATATATAGAGCATGTAAGACCAACCCAACAACACAATCTGAATCAACAAAAATCAAGCACGACAAGGATACAAATAAGCTCAAAACAAAACATAAAAACAAAACGAAATCTAAAGGCCCGACAAGGGCAATAAATATCACAATCAACCAAATACGCCCGACAAGGGCCAAATAAAATCTAGTAGAATAGAATGTAAACAAGGCCCGACAAGGGAAATAAAATGTCTCAAGCCCACTCACGGGCACCAACAAAAGCATAAATGTCTCAAGTCCACGCACGGGCACCAACAAATGCAAGTACATCCACCCCCTCCCCATCAAGGGATCATTGCACTTAATGCTCATAGTGTAATGAGAATAAGGGGTCGAACTCCTTGGAGGACTAGGCCTCATCATCATTATCATTCGCAGCTGTCTCCTCATTTGAGGCTCGCTCACTCGGGCCAGCACCACCCTTTCGCGATGCTGCAAACGAGCTATCCAAGTGTCCGGGAATGGAATGAGGTGGAGGTAAGGTAATCATATCTGCTTCAACCATCGGAGCTTTGCCTTTAGCTTTGTCAATATCTCTTCGAAGTATTGTGATTGCCCCCTCCATGACATCAACCCTCTTACACAGTGTGTTCAAGCTATCCATCACCCCCTTAACTGCATTGTTGACAACCTTGTTTATCATACCTGGTAGCTTAGCATCTAGGTCAGTAAGGTGCTTCTCATGGCTATGAGTTTTGTTCACCATGTCTTGAAGGCTGCTTTTGGTCATCGAGGAGGTTGGGGCATGTGTACGTGCCTCGGAAGTAGCCCTGGAGGGGGATGAAACATCTGCCCTAGCACCAAGTTCATCACTGTTAACCCCACTTGACTGCTCAAACCTTTGATTCTTAAAATAGGGGTGTCCCTGTCTATTTTCCTATCAAGGTCAATGGTCCCAATAGCATGAGTGAATTTGTCGCAACTTAAGGTAGGGACATTGGCCTTGGCACAAAGCTTAGTAATCAGCACCATCAAAGAGAAGGAGTCATTTCCTCGATGAGCTTTTCTCGTTATCACCATAGCCGCTATTTCCCCAAAGTTCACATGCTCCCCCGTCATAATGGTCTCAATTAGAATGGCGCCCTCTTGGGTTATCTTCTGATCATTTTGGGAAGGCAAGAAACGGTTGCGTATAAGATCATACCAAAGATGAGCCTCGAAGATCAGGGACCTCCTTGCAATATCTCCCCCCATAGTGGACAAAAAGGGGACATCTTGAGCAATGACGGGTGCTGACTCCTGATATGGCTTTCAGTAAGCCATCAAGTTGGCCATGAGGGTTGGTGCAGGGTCAATTGGGTGTCCCCAATAGATAGCATTGATGGCAGCAGGGGTGATGCTAACTCTTTTACCCCTGACTATGGCTGAATCAATGTTGGGAAATTTCTCCACAGGCCCTGTGTATCCTTTGGAGTCCTGTGTATCCTGATAAGCCGCAAAGAATTCCCGCAAAATTTCCTCATAGTACCCGCCGAGTACATCCTAAACGAAGTGCTAGTCTCATTCGGAAAATTGCCGGTGCATGTTAGGTAGCTCATCTCCGACCTCTCCCAAATTAAAACTTTGCTTCGCATTGAATCCTCTATCTTTGTCCAGCTTGTAGAAGGTTTTCATGCCCTCTACCCCAAAGTGGAGCCTTGCTTCTTCAACAGCAGACCTTTCCCTAGGTTGGCTTCCTGTGTTTTGCTTGTTTGAAGACATATTCTGTATACAGAGATTGTGAGCTAAAACAAAAACAAAACCTAAGAAGAAGTTAGCAAACTACAAAGGATGGAATGCAAAGGATTGGAAAAACAAAGTAGATGAATGTCAGCTTGTGCGGACCACATGCAAAATGCACCAGAGAGGGTGCACGTCGCATGTGCTAACGCACAAGCAGATAGAATCCTATAGGGATTTTTTGTCGAGTTGCGAAGCTGGTGTGATTCGCATTATCAAAAGTGTGTGCTGCATCAGGCGTCGCCCCTCAGATCATTGACCTATTTTTTTTAAACATGGTGCAATGCCTCATGTTCCCCGCACATCAATATCTATGCATCTCATGTGAAACGCATGAAGGCACAATTGGAATTTTTGGTTCCTTGTGTTCTTGTGAATTCCGCGTGTGATTCGTAGAGCAAGATGTGCTTAGGCACTGGGCACCACTCAACAACCCAATCAACATGAAACAAGGGGGACAAAGGATCTCATGACCATAACTTCTGGGTACTCAGACTTCCTCAGATTTTCATTGACACAATAGCAAGGAAGAAAGAAACTCAACGACTTCCCTTAAGATTGACGTTACCCCGTATATCATCGGGAACATCAAGCATTCACTCGCACAATGGACACCCACAAATTCAACAACAATTAACCCCCTCCCCGCACAAGATCAAACACCCCATGTATAATGCTAAACAATAATCATGGGTATACAATCAGCAAAATTCAGCCTCAAGAGTCAACTTTTAATCAAAACCTCATGACAAACGACGATTTACCATTAAGAACGATGTCACCCAATCTATCATCGGGCCAAATCATTTGTTCATCACAAGTGGGTTACTCAGACTTCACACCAACAAATAAATCAAGGCTAAAAATCACTACCAATCAACATGCATTACCAAAATTAAAGTTCTACCAAGTTAACACATAGCAATATCATCAATACAACTTAGAATTGGGGACCCAAAATTTTCGAATCTCACCCAAAACCAACATGGTAATTCTAGTAAGCATGCCTTACAATATGAGTTCCCAACCTTCTTAAAAACCAGTATTTAACATCGGGGAACTTACCACAAGTGAAGATTATGAAGAGAGGAGTGAAAATTGAAGCTTTTTGCTCTTTAACAATGGTGACCCATGAAACCTTCCCGGAGAGATAATGACGGTATTGGTGATGGAATGGTAGAGATTGTGGTTGAGAGGAGGAGATGATTTTTTTGGGAGGTTTGAGGGATTTAGAGAGAGTTTTGGGAGAAATTTTTTGAGGGTTTGAGGAAAAAGATGGTGGAAGAAGAAAAGAAGAGGTTGTTTTAAAACAAAAAGACAGAAAGGTTGGTCGGGTCATATCCGGGTCGTGTCGGTCAATGGGTTAGGTCAATTGAAATTCAAACTTACCAAATGCGATTTGCACCAGACAAGGAGCGGACTGCATATCATTTTGCACATGCCCCTTTTTGTGCACTTGGTATTCCCAGGCATCTGTTTCACCATGCGACGAAGGTGCGACACACACTTGGGCTCGTATGGTCCGCACGGACTAGCGCACGTCACCTCCAAATATTCAAATTTCCTTCAAGCATTTTGATTTGGCATGCGATAGGATATGCAACATGCACAATTGCTTGTGCGATCCGCACAGTCTAGCGCACAACCCCTTTTTGCCCTGCTTTCCCTTGTTCATTTTGCCATCCATGCATTCCCTACTAAAAACTAAAAACAACAAAAGATAACCAACAACAAATAAAGAAACTTGGGTTGCCTCCCAAGCAGCACTTGATTTAACGTCACGGCACGATGATACTACCTTAATTCTCAATCATTCTTTGGGTTGGTGATGGTGTCACTAGGCAATGTCCCTTTATTCCTCGGGTTTATTTTGCTTGAGAGGTGGTTTTTTTGGCCCTCCAGATGCTTGATTGATGCTGAGTGGGAACACACAGTTTGGTGAAGTATTGAGACCTCACTCTTTAGCTCGCTCACTCCCATATTTGTGGTGTCCACCTTTTTAAGAACCAAGGGAAACATGTACTCCAACTTCGAATGGCCGGGGTTGCTTGTGTCCGGTTGGTAGAGAGAGTTTGCCTTGTTCAGAAGGATATAGGGATTTGAACTCCGGTGATTGTAACGATCACCATCCTTGTCTCTATCCCGCCAATTTCCATCTCTTTCTTTGTCTCAAATCCAACCTTGGTTCTCCTACCTCGGGCGATAATACATGGGATGAGAACCCGCCGACACAAAACATAGCTTTCCATCAACCACAGTCATGAGCTCATCATCACTAGCTTTGATTTCCAGTGTACTCACTGCATTCACTGTCTTAACACCACTAGCTCCCATCACATGCTTGGCCATCAGATCAATTTGCGTCATCATTTTGGCCATTGTCTCATCTCGCTCCTGTCATGACCTGATTTCTCAGGTCATGATGACACCTACGACCCCCCAGTAGGTGAACCAATTCCCGTAGCCCAGAACGGTTAGTAATAGGCTACTACGTAACCAAAACGCACCAGCAAGCAGAAATAAGCTGAAGCAAAATTCAAATATAAATACATAAAGGAAACTACACCAATCCAAGACTTGGTATCAATAGTACAAAAGCTTATAATAGAATACAAGTGCTAGTAGTAACAAAATACAACATAAATTACCTCCGAAAGTACAAGGAGCAACAATACAACAGATGAGATGTAGACAAGCCCTGACCGTCAGGCGCTCACCCTAGTCTCGAAGATCCAAAAGCTGCACGAGTCTCCAACGTGATCAACGGTGAAAGCTCAGCTAATATCTGCACCAAAAAGTGCAGAAGTGTAGTATGAGCACCAAAATAACCGGTACTCAGTAGGCATCATCGGCCGACTGAGCGCATATAAGATATAAAAGCAGTAAGTAACAGATAGCAAGAAAGTAGTCACTGAAGCAATAAGCAAGGCACAAGGAGCTAGCACAGATCATCCATGACCAAGAGATTCAAGTAACACATGGTAGCACAAAGATACAATTACACAGAATCACAGGTGAAGGAAAGGAGAACTCACCTAGAGTCTTTGCAAAACAATATAAGTAAGTAGAGAGAGAGTTGAGAAAATGGCAGTATACCGGTAACCTCAAGTAAAAAGAAAAGACGGAGAGCAGTCTAACATACTCAAAATGGAATCAACAAGTATAAGGAAATCATAACATCGATCCAATCACATGATAGCATAACCAGGGAATCACCTCACAAGTACCACCCTAGGATGAAATAACTAAACCAAGAGATACCACTCAGCTTCCCACAAGAATAGAACCAGAGTCTCACACTCTTATCAGAAGGCCACACAAAAGTGCCTCAATAAGATAGGACTCCCTATCCCTCACAATAATCAGATATCTCACAACTGAAACCTCAACAGGTTAACCATCACTAATCCTTCACTAACTGAGTGCCAAGACAAGCTCTAAATAAAGACAGGAGTAAATAGAGTCTACCTACAGTCCCAACGACTGCCCATACAACCGAGGAACATAATCAAGTGAAAGCAAACCCTTTGGCATCCCATACTAGCGGAGCATACAATCAACAAACAATAAACAAGGGTGGAATCCAATGCATGAGATGATATGATGTGTGAAATAGAACCTCTGTATGTACCTCCTCCGGTGATGATCGGGCCCAGCAGGTAGGTTCCATGGACGGACTCATCCTATATACCTCTACTCAACCATATACCCTTCCCTCCAGCACACGCAGCCCGAAGCCCCAGGCCCAAAGCGGCAAGGTCCTAGGCGGTCCCGAACCCCATACTAAAACTCAATATCAAGACATGTCATCTAGAAGCAAGTCTGGGATCAATATAGAGACCCAGTCTCGAATATGCATGCCCAGACCCTATCCAGGACTAAAGTAGTAGAAAATGCCTCAAAAACCCCTCCAAAGGTGCCCGAGCGTAACCGAGTCTAAAACTGTAGTAAATCAAGTCTAGTGCTCCACCCCACAGAGACTAGTATTAGTAATAAAATCAAGTCTGGTGCTCTGACCCACAAAGACTAGTATCAGTAATAAAATCAGTGCAAAAACATCCAAAAACCCCCTTTTGTATCATCAACAGTACCAAAAACGTGCCCTCAGGGCCATGCAAATTTAGGAAAACTATCGGTATTCGCTCGTAGCCAAAACAATAGTAAAACATGAAGGGGAAAACCTTTTTCATGGATGGTATGCTCGCACACAAATATAAAAGTAGCCAAATGACTCACAACAACTCCTATCAACCCTGTACAGGCCCAACTGCTACTCAACAGACATAACTAGACTAAAAGGATAATATCTATGTCCATGACTCACGTTCATTCCCCAATAACCCACCATCTACGTTTCCAGAGTCAATACAAGGCCACACCGGATCATAAGGGTAATATACAATACCACGCGAATACTACAAACAATGTATGAATTAAACGGAAGAACAAGGAAGACAAGGTCTGGGGTACCAACCTATAACAACCCACCCAAGGATGTTAATTAATGCATTTATAGCCTATATACGCACAGTCTTGGTAGAGAAAGACATAACCTACCTGTCATCCAATGACTAGCTGCGGGAACGGCATCGTCCAAGCTCGAACTGCTCTAGGAAGATCCGAATCACACAAAAATACTTTCAACTGAAGCCCCAAAGGTGTCTCTATGAAGGTTGACCAACCAAGGTGATGGAACAATTGCTAGAAATGACAAGGCTGCAAGAACGAGCCGTAGCCAATTTATAAGGTGTTAATGTCACACTCGCGAACAGCCAACTCCAAAGCATAAAATGAGGCCAATAACAATAATAAATTGTAGCTAAATACAACAATAATATGCAACCCACATCTCAAAGGAGCGACAAGCTTCCGAGGCACTACTTAAAGGCGTAGTTTATGTCATTCAATCCAATAACTATCGTACGTGACTCCAATAAGAATCACACCAATCCCCAGTTACTCCAACAACTTAAAACCATCAACATACAACAATAACAACTCAATTTAATATGACAAAGGGGCTGCCCAGAGCCACAGATCCAAAATACCACTTTGTGGCTCAGAAATCTATAAAACAATACTACAACATATAATAACGAAGGAGGGTCATAGGGGAGAGATTTTATTGACAAAAATATTCAATATCCCAAGATTAACAACCTGCCTCCTTGCAGGAACAACAAACATATCCAAATCCAACAAGAAACTACTGCAAGTTATCGAAAAATATAACTTTTTGTGACTAGAAGCTTAGAATCTTGATTCAACTAATACATAAGTGTACGGGATCCATACCTTTCCAATATAACTCCATAGCTACTGCCAAATACTCAGAAAACACCTGCTGGCTCACTACATCAATACCCACCAAGATACGCCATAAAATTGACGGGACAAACTACACCAAAATGATGAGCTCGCAACGTAGAGCAACCTCCGTTAAACTTCCGAATTGAAAGCATCAAAGTCCATGGAGTATCTAGGGTATTTAGTGATTGTGGGTGAGAGGAGGAGACAATTTTTAGGGGAGGTTTGAGAAATTTAGAGAGAGTTTTGGGAGAATTTTTTTGAGGGTTTGAGGAAAAAGATGGGGGAAGAAGAAGAGAAGAGGTTGTTTTAAAAAAAAAGAAGAGGAAAGGTCGGCCGGTTAATCTCTGGGTCAAGTCGGTCAATGGGTTAGGTCAATTAAAATTCAAACTTACCACTTGTGCGCTGCGATATATGATTCATACCAGACAAGGTGTGGACCGCATGGCATTTCGCACATGCCCCTTTTTCTCCCCTGGGTTTGCCCAGGCATCTATTTCACCATGCGACGGAGGTGCGATGCGCACTTGGGCTCGTGCGGTCCTCACGGCCTTGCGTACGCCGCCTCAAAATTTTAAAATTTCCTTCAGGCATTTTGATTTGGCATGCGATAGGCTGTGCACAACGTAAAATTGCTTGTGTGTTCCGCACTGTCCACCACACAACCCCTTTTTTCCCTGCTTTCCCATGTTAATTTTTCCAACCATGCATTCCCTACAAAAAAACTAAAAACAAAAAAAGATAACCAAAAACAAATAAAGAAACTTCGGTTTCCTCCCAAGCAGCACTTGATTTAACGTCGCAGAACGATGATACTACCTCAATCCTCAATCATTCTTTGGGTTGGTGATGGTGTCGCTAGCCAATGTCCCTTTCATCGTCGAGTTCATTTGGCTTAAGAGGTGGTTTATTTGGGCCTCCAGATGCTTGATTTAGGCTGGGTGGGAGTTCACAGTTTGGTAAAGTGTTGAGACCTCACTCACTCCCGTATTTATGGTGTCCACCTTCTTTAGAACCAAGGACAATATGTCCTCCAACTTTGAATAGACGGGGTTGCTTATGCCCAGTTAGTAGAGAGAGTCCGCCTTGTTTGGAGGGATATAGGGATTTCAACTCCGGTGATTGAAACGATCACCATCCTTTTCTCTATCATGCCAATTTTTATCTCTTTCTTTATCTCGAATCCAACCTTGGTTATCCTCCCTCGGGCGATAATATCTAGGACGAGAACCCACCGACACAAAACATAGATTTTAATCAACCACATTCATGAGCTCATCATCACTAGCTTTGATTTCTGATGTACTCACTGCATTCACTGTCTTAGCACCACCATCTCCCATCACATGCTTGGCCATCAGATCAATTTGTGTCATCATTTTGTCCATTGTCTCATCTCGCTCCTCCTCTTTTTTCCTTGTTTCATTAATCAAGATAGATGAGGGTCCACCTGAAGATGGCACATCCGCTTCTCTTGTATGCCAAGCTTGATTGGTCTTTGTGATTCGCTCTAACAAAGTCGAGGCAATGGGGAACTCTAAGCCCATGAAGGTGCCACCTCTAAGGTTGTCAGCCACCGATTTATTCATAGAGTTCAATAATCGATAGAAGCTTTGTAGAAGCACATTGTTTGACAACTCATGATTTGGACACAAGAGAAGCTTCTTGTTGAATCTTAGCCAAACTTCATGAAGAGGCTCATCCTAGAGCTGCCTAAAGTTGGTAATCTCATATATTAGCTTCATCATTCGAGATGGAGGAAAGAATCTCGATGTAAATGCCTCAATCAACTCGGCCCAAGATGTGATAGAGTCATCTGGCAACTCTTCCAACCATGTCGTGTCTCCCCCGTCAAGGAAAAAGTAAATAGGCACAATCAGATTGACTCTTGGGAGATATGTTGAAAGATGAATGGTTGGAAAATCTCCACAAAATTATGAATATACCGGTTGGCATCTTCGTGTGTTGATCCACCAAATAGGCCCTTCATTTGGATTAAGTGAAGCATGGTTGTAGTCTAGAAAGACAATAATTCCCACCGTGAGGGGTAGGCAGATTGCACCTACACCCCCTTGCAGCATAGGCTCAGCCTTGTCAGCCTCCATGAAGTCGTCAATGCTCTAGTTGTCGTCGACCTCCTTCATAGGATAGCTTGTTCAATCAACCACAAACCACAAATGAAAATAAAAGAAACAAATACTGTCAAAGTGACTTCAAAGCAACAATCAAAAATAGCTATCAACTCAAGTCACCAGCAACAATGCCATTTTTGATGAACGCTTAAATTGTGCTCTCCATAGTAGGAGGTCACGACGATCATGCAGTAAAACAAAATTTGTAATCCCAACAAGTGTCGGAGTTCAAAGTAAAAGAGCTATAAAGTAAAAGGATGGGGGAATTGGGATGTTGTCACTAGAATTACAATTCAATTAAAAAGCAATAAAATGAAAGCGGGTGTACCAAGTTGACTAGACGACTAGGGCTATGGGATATGGTGATTATCAATTCATACTTATTCTTGCTTAATGACGTAAGTAGCATTGGTCATGGGTAAGAATTTCTTATCTCTTGATCAATAATCTTATATCCGATGATCTCGGTTAGAGCATCATTGGATTGATCAATAAACAACCCATCTAAGCTTGGGGAGGTCACACTATCTCTAGCTTAGACCCTTAAATGGGCATTTCCATCGATAAGAGATATATCTAGCCTCAAATCTGAGTGGAATCCCAAGTTCCGACTAGTAATTTCACATTTGTAACCATGAAATCCTTTCTCAAGCAATCACATAGTCAAGTAATGAAAATTAATGATTGCAACCACCAATTTTAGGATTAAAACTTGGTGAAATTACTAGACCCATGTCAATTAAGCAATTATAAGTAAGAATAAATAACACCCATACCCATTTGTTAAGCACCCATCATCAATACACCCCTAGACAGGAGAAATTAGCCACTCATAGCAAGAGAGAAAGAGATACTAGTTGGGTAATTCAAAATCTCCTCAATTAGAGATAAATCTCAAGTTCTAGATTCAATTTTAGCACACAAATGTTAACCAAGAGAATTAGATTGAAACCCTCTTCTCAATGGAGGTGAAAAACTTAGTATCCACGCAAAAAACTCTTCAAAATATTCAGAATGATAAAAGTTATTTACAATTGTGCCTGAATAGGCCTGTTATAGTTTCCTAAAATGTCACTAAAAATTAGGACAAAATTTCCCTTCGAGAGGTGTATGGTGTGACATGCGGTTCACACGTTGTAATGTGTGTGTCGCACACTGCCTTCAAGTGAACCAGTGACTTCAGCTATCTTTGGGAGCTCCGCGCGAAGGGGGTGCACCTTGAGATGTGCGCATCGCACAACAATCGTACCCCTTCACAGACTCTTCAGGACTTTTGCAGCTTTTTCCGAAGGAGGTGCGGTTTGCACCTCGGCTTGTGCGTATCGTACGGCCACCGCAGCTTCAGTCAGAATCTTCAGCTTTTCCGAACACTTCACACTTGACTCCTTTTGAGCTCTTTTTGGGTCCATTACCTTGTTTATTATCATCAATCAAAAGTACCTACATAGATATCAATAAAGGCCATAAGAATCTCTAAATCTATTCAAAACCTAGTAATAATTCATGGATATAGGCTTAATAAGTTTGTAGATTACTGAGTTATCACCAACCAAAGCAACTATCAGCTGCGAAAGAGGCGAGAATTTGCTTTGGGGTTGAAGGCATGGTGGTCATCTATAACCAAGACAAGAATATGACCTTCAATATAGAGTAGAGCTCAGTTGGGATGGAGCTACCTAACATCAACAAATATTTTGCCAACCGAAAGTGGAAACCATTCCAAGATGTACCTGGGGGGTACTACAAGGAAATAGTTTGGGAGTTCTTTGCTACTTATCAAGCCAAGCAAGACTCCAAGGGATATAAGGGGAATGTGGAGAGCTTCCCTAACTTGGATTCAATTATCATCCGGGGAAAGAAATTTTTTATCACTCCAGCTGCCATCAATGCCATCTATTAGAGTCACCCAATCGATCCTACCCCTGCATTATTAGCTAGGTTGTCTGCCAAACAAAAGCCATATTATGAGACGACCCATGTTATTGCTCATGACATCCCTCTCTGGGCTACTATAAGAAGTGATATTCCGAGGAGGTCCTTATAATTCAAAGATCATCTCTGATATGACCTTGTTTGCATCTGTTTCCTAACCTCACAGAATGATCAAAAGATAACTCAGGACGGGGCCATTCTTATTGCTGCTATTATGATGAGAGAGCATGTAACTTTGGGGATATAGAGGCTATGATGAATAGGAGGAAAGATGATAGGGGAAGTGATTTATTGCTCTTCTCGGTGCTGATTACTAAACTTTATGCTAAAGTCGATGTCCCCCTCCTTAGCTGTGACAAGTTTACACATATTATTGGGATGATTGACCTTGATAGGAAGACCGATAGGGATGCTCCTAGATATAAGAGGTGCGGGTATGAGCCATTGGGAAAAGTTGAGATTTATAGGTCCAATGCTAAAGAAAATGCTTTCTCTCCCTCATAGGCAGCCTCATAGGTACATACCCCAATAACCTCTGCACCCAGAGGACATTTAACCAAGACTGGTCTCCAGGATATGGTGGACAAAACCTATAATCATGAAAGGCAATTGAATGATTTGGCACTCAATTTGTCTGGGTAGATTGAGGGAGCTGTCAAAAAGGCCATCACGGGAGTGGTGGAAAGCGTTACCAAATACTGCAAAAGGGTAGACGCTATTGAGGGGGATTTCAAGGAAATCTAGAAGGATATGTATAAAGAAAAGAGAAAGGATCTGGTATTGGAGGCAGATTTGAGCACCTTGCCTCAGCCTCATCATACTCACGGGCCTATAGATAACTTGCTTGCATCTCTCGCAGATGAGGAGGAGGAGCTACCCGGTGATGAGGATTTATTTATAGCGGATGAACAAGATCCATAGTTTCAATAGGCTATCAAGGAATCCACATCTACCGCACACTCTTTAAAGGGTGGTGTTGGTCCTAGTTAAGAGGTAGCAGATGATGAGGCATAGTCCTCTAGGGAGTTGTTGCACCCCTTATTTCCTTGATCTTAAAAAATTGAGGGTAATGATTCTTTTTATGAGGGGGAGGTGGTGTTATTTGATTTGGTTACTTGATTTGGTTTCCCATGTTGGTATTGAGATATTTTATTTCCCTTGCCGGGCCGACAATTTTATTTTCCCTTTTTGGCCCTTATCAGGCATGTTGGATGATTGTGATGATATTGTCGTTGCCGGGACAATTTATAATGCTTTGTGGTAAATTATTACCTCTCCAGGCTTGAGTTTTAAAATCCTGATTGTGTGTTGTGTTAGTCTTACACAATTCCATTGTCCCGCTACCCATGCCTTGCAATTGTGCTATGGGCCTATGCCGAGGCTTGTTTTTTAAATGATTAATGAGCGCGCAAATTTTGTAATTGCCGTTTTAATAGTAGTTTAGCAATAAACTCTGAGGGTTTTCTTTATACCACAATTCTTTCCCAAGGAGAAAATATTTTCTTTATTTTCTTTTTCTTTTGTTTTTGTGTCAAACCGGCTTGGTGTTTCCCTATGATGGATTGAGAGGTGACTTTATTAAGGGATAATGCCAAGTTTTAGTTTTAATTTGAGTTCATGCTTTGCTTGTCTCAAAATGGACCCACCGAAAATTTTTCTTGGAAAAAAGTTTTTGAAAAGGAAAGAAAATAGGGAAACTGTATTTTTGAGGAAAGCATTCTCTTGTCATGACTTGCACACTCCAGGTTTGGCTTGATCGATTCACAAATGAGTGTGTAATGAGCTTTAATTAGCTTCTCTAAAGTAATTTGTCCCAATTGATATTGAGACTAATGTTGAAAGTTCTTGTGAGGTGATGCCATGTGTGGTGAGGCTATACCTTGATTCTTGTGCATGCATGTCATCTAAAACTTGCCCCGAATGTGAATTAAGACAAAATTATAGATGTGACCGAGCTTGAAAGATGATCTAGGCCATTTTTGAATAACCACTTCACCCAAATGACTCCTCTTAACATCAATCCTAGTGAAACCCTTTTGAGATTGTGGCCGTTCTTTGGCACCTTGTTTGACACCTTGACCTTTTTGAAACCTCTATCTTTGCACCCGTCCTTCCTAATGTATTGAAAGTGAAATGTAGGCTAAAAGCCTATGTTTTGGGGTGGGGGAAATGAAATGATATCATAGGGAAAATCCTAAGTTTGGGTGTGTATGTGCTTAGTGTGGAGAAGAAAAAATGCACTTCAACTGCAAAGTTGAACCTTATGTTGAATTGAAAATTGCTCCAAAATGTCAAATCCAATAAGCAAAAATGAATAGAAAAGAATTGGTGCTACCAAGTGAAGGTGTTACAAAGAGGTTTAATGATCAAGATTGAAAGGAAAAGCTGGGGTTGTGTGAGGGAGAAATAAGGTGAAGTCAATATTCAAAAATGTGCGCGGTGTGCAAAATGATAAGCAAGAGTGTTAGAGAGGTTTATTCACTTGAGCCAAATGCAATCCTCACCTTAGACCTAGCCAACATCGTAACCCAAACCTCCTTAGTGATTTTGAGCATTACCACCCTACATTAGTGGCAATTTACATGAAGGGAAAGACTATGGTTCGGCATGTGTGCACTTAAACTTCCTTGAGAGAGTGAGAGTCTTTTCAGTTCTCTTCTAATCCCTTGTATCATGAATTGCATGGTTGTGAGTGAGATTCTATCTTGTGGTGAGTGGCATCGCGCACTCAAATTTAAATATGAAGTCACTATTTAAATTGAGAAGAATGAATGAGACAAGTTGTGTGGAGAATCTCGAGGAAAACCTTGATAGTCCATGCCAATGAATTGAGAAGCTTTATATATTGTTTTGAATGACAAATTCCCTTGATTTTGAATGAGAATTCAAGTACTTTTGAAAAGGTTTTGAAATGATCAATTGTCTTGATAATAAGGTGGTTCAAATTGAGATAAGCATTATGGTTGAGTCTTTTTGTTTATTATTTTCCTTACTTTTTAGAACAAATTATTCTTTTGTGCCTTGATTGAGTTTTAAGGCTTAATTCATTCCTTACCTTACGAATATATTGGTCAAGGACAAGCAATAGTTTAAGTTTGGGGGTTTGATAAGTCGGTAATCTACCAACTTATTGAGCCTTTAATCATAAATTATTGCCATGTTTTGATAAGATTTAGAGGTTCTTATGGCCTTTATTGACATGAATGTAGGTACTCTTGGTCAAAGATAGAAAACACGGAATTGGACCAAAAAGAGCTCAAAAGGAATTGAAGTGTGAAGTTATCAATTGAGATGAAGATTCTGCCTTGAGGTGCGAACCTCATGCGACATGCACTACCCTTAGTGTGGTCTGCACCTCCCTCCTCATAAATGCTCAACAGAAGAGAAGAATTTGTTAAGGGGGTGCGGCGCCCGTGCGACACATACTAGGCTTTGTGCGAACCGCACCCTATTTCACACGAAGCTACAAATACGAGCCGTCCAGTGAAGCAGAGTTGTGCGATGCACATAACAAGATGTGTGAACCACACATCGTGGTGCACAGCTCTTGAGGGGCAATTTTGTCCACTTTTGTATGAAAAAGTGGGAACATTTTATAACCCAATTTGGGCATAGTTTTTGATAGTTTTGGATAGTTTTAAGTTTTTGAAGCAAGTTTCTCTCCCAAGGAAAGAAAGAGGGTTTCAATCCAATCTCTCAATCTTCAACCTTGGACTTGTAAATTTGAGCTTGGATAATGGATTCTTGCTACAATTAATGAAAAGGAATTTGAATTTCCCTAGGGGTATACTTTCTTTTTCCTTTAGAATGAGTGACTAGGTTTCCTTGTCTAGGGATATGTTGATGATGGGTGCTTGATAAAAGGGTATGGGTCTTGCTCATTTGTGTTTATAATTGCTAATAAGAGATGGGTCTAGTGATTTCACCATATTTTAACTATAAAATTGGTGGTTGCAAACATTGATGTAATTTACTTGATTGTGTTCTTGCTTGATAAAGGGATTCATAATTTTGGATGTGAAATTTCTATTTGGTACTTGGGAATCCACTTAGATTGAGGCTAGAAATTGCTTAAATCGCCAAAAACACCCATTTAAGGGTATATGCTAGAGATAGTGTGACCTCCCCAAGCCTATATTTGTTAGTTTATTCCTAAAAAATTATCCTTGAACAAAGACCGTTGGATAAATGATTGTTAGTTCTAAAGATAATTCATGCCTAAAACCAATGGTACCTATGTTGTTTAGTAGGATTTTACGCAATTGAGAAAGTACTTTGACCCATTTTTGAGTCCCATCGGAAGCACATCACTAGTCATCCTCTCTCTTTATTACACCTTGCATTTACTTAATTGTTTTGCTTAGAATTGAATTGTGACAAATTCCCAATTCCCCCCTTTTTACATTATTTGTTGTTTGGAAAATCTACTCTCATTGTGTGGTCCTTTCTACAAACTCATTGTCTAAGCTACCATTCCCTGTGGGATTGGCCCTGACTCCCATCGGGTAATATAAATTTTGTTTTGCTTAACGATCGTTGTTGCCTCCATCTTAGAGAGTACATTTGAGCGGTTTATCAAGCACCCTTATTTCACCCATTTGAAAGAACACAAAGATTCCTCCTCTAACCGTCGCTTCTCTAATGACAAAATGAATGATAGTGAGGAAGAAATGCTCTGACTATAAGTGTTAACATTATTGCGGAACAAAGTCACTAAACTCATGAAGAAGCTAGAAAAAATACAAGAGAAAGTCTAGAAAGTTAAGGGCAAGGCAAGTTTTGCCATTGTTGCCATTACCGTGACTATGGGCGACCCCCAGCCCCCTCTCTAATTTCCTCTGCTCAACTCTACATTGATCAAAAACCATCCGATTGATGTACCCTCTGCTTCCATCCTAGGTTTTCCAACAACCCTACCTCGTAAAAACCTCTCTACATAGGATAATAGTATTAGATCCACACTCCCCCAATCCAACACACTAATCAAAGAAACAATCCCAACGCCTACAACATACAAAACCTCCCTCTGAATTACCAAAGCACATCACCAAACACCAATAATTCCAAGAATAACCACCCTAATGTCGCTAACCCATAAAACTATACTTCCACATGCCCAATTGCCAACCTGAATGTCTAGCACCCGCCTATCCCAAATATTCCACCTTCTACCTTGAAACCCTATCCTACTTTCCCAAAAAACTCTCAACTCGACCATTACGAGGAGAAGGAAAGAGAGTTGAAAGCCGCGAAAGACAAGTGCAACAAGGATATAGTGCTAATGAAGGAGGAGATCACTAGAATCAGAGAATCACAAGGATTACCTAATAAGAAGGTATCAATTACAATAATCTTTGCATTCATCAAGAGCTAGATTTAGAAGAGGGATTCAAGATCCCAAAGTTTAAAACATTCAATGGCATTGGAAACCCCAATGCTCATTTGAAAAGCTATTGTGATCAAATGGTAGGAGCAAGAACGAATGAAGCACTGTTGATGAGGTTGTTTAGCAGAAGCTTAAGAGGTGAAATGCTAGAGTGGTTTACCACCAAAGAGTTAAAGAAATATTCTAGGTTGAGTTATTTAGCCAAATACTTTTCCGCAAGGTTTGCTTATAATATATAGGTCATTCAAGATTGGTACTCCTTGGATCATATTAAGAAGAAGTCGAACAACTATTTTTGTGACTATGCTTATCACTTAAGGAAAGAGGCAGTGAGAGTTCGACCTCTCATAACCGAGGAAGAGATCAATGTTGTGTTTATGCACTCCTAAGAATATGAATTCTATGACAAAATGTTATCGACAGACAAAGCTAAGTTTGTTGATTTGGTTAAGATTGGCGAGCACCTACAACATCTACCCTCCATCGGCTTCATAAAATCCCCAACCAGTCTTTTATACTCAGCACACTTACCAAGCTCCATCACCAAATGCTAAGCCTATTACATAGCTCCACAATTAAATGCTCAACCCACTTACCAAGCTCTTCCCCAAAATTTCCAATTTAATTAGAGAGCTCCCGAAAATCAGAACTATCATCAAGTTCCCTTTCCCATCAATTACAATAAAACCAATTTTCCATATCCAAACATAGAGAGAAAAGTTCCTCAAACCTTCACCTAATTGGCCGAGACTAGATCTTAGTTATTTGAGAGGCTAAAAGTTACAGGGTCTATTCAGCCTATCTAGCCCAAACTCGATAATACTGACTCTTGATTCTTCTAGGATGATCAAAATTATGCTTATCTTTATGGAGGAGCAAGGCAGGATACTGAGGATTGTATTAACTTGAAGCATAGGATCCAATATTTGATTGATCAAAGAGCTATCACACTCCACACAGCACCGCTGAATGTCACAAACAATCCACTCCAGAATAATGAAAGAGCCACTGTTAAGATAATAGAGTTTGACAAAAAATGGATGGTGAGATATTCTATAGTTCTATCTGGTCTTGAAATACAGAAGTGTTGGATGAATTTTTAGATGCTTTAAGTATCACTGAGAAACCACAATTTGTTGTGCTAATGGCCCCTTATCAGGCTTTTACATTACTATATGCGAGAAAAGAGTTTGTGGTAGAAGTTGTCACTGCTCATGGCATGACTAGGTTAGGAAGATGTTATATCCACGACAATATAGTTAATGATGCTTATAAGATAGATCAATAGAGGAGACCGATTACTTAAGGAGAAGATAAAAAGTTCTGGAGAAGGATACGACCGAAAGAATATTAAATTATTAAGCATTTAGAGAATACTCCTGCTCCAATATCTATTTGGGCATTTATCATGAGCTATCTATATAATAGAAAGGCTCTGCTCAAAGTCCTCAACGAAGCCTATGTTCCTATAGGAAAGAGTGTGGAAAATTTGACAACCATGTTCAGCTCAGTCATGGGATGCCACCGTATTTGTTTTAGAAATGATGAGCTACCTTATAAAGGGTTAATGAACAATAAGACCTTGCACGTCACCGTCAAAAGTCAAAAAAATATCGTGAATAGGGTTATGGTTGACAATAGATCAGAATTGAATATTTTCCTATTATCCACACTCACCCAATTAGATTATGACATAGGTAAAAAATTTCAAAGCAAGATCAATGTGATATCATTTGATAAGGGTCAGACGGACACCATCGGAGGGGTTAATTTATACATCCAAATGGGACCCACTGAGTTATGCATTGAGTTTCAAGTCATGGACATCACCACCAGCTGCAACTTGCTTCTCAAGAGTCCATAGATCAACAAGGCTGAAGTTGTTCCATCAACACTTCACCAAATGGTGAAGTTCATATGGGAAGACCACAAGGTGGTTATCCACGATGAAAGGAGTCACTCGAGCCACCAAAAAAGTTGTGTACCCATGATAGATAATGTTTTGAGAGGAAGTGATTTTTACCGTGGAGATTATGAATGCTACTGGAGAAGATCTTGCTCGGCAAATGTCAATGTCACCGATCTACAAAATTCTCTCCACTGCTATGTTGCAAAGTGGTTTTGAACCTAGGTTCGGCCTGGGTAAGAATTTTGATGGCACTGTTGAATTGATAAGAATCCCATTGGTTGGGATATGTGCTCAAAAGAAGCAAGACAAGGACCAAAGAGAAGGTGCAGTCAGGGTTGCTGAAGCCATTAATTACCTCACCTATATCATTCATTCCTTGTACGAGCTAGTTCTACATGTGACGGTTAGAGAGATAGAATAGGGGATCTATTTAAGAAATGTGATGTTGTATTGGATGATATCCCCGAAGCAACAAAAATCAAAAAATCCAGGCCAAGCAAAGAATTAAAAAACTAGAACTCTACTTCTATCATGACTCCCCAGTCATCTGGGTAGACAAAAAAACTTTGTTCTTATACAAAATTGTTGATGGTATGGATGAGGCCCGTGACCCACCCTTTATGTCTCAATTTCCTCATATCATTTTTTACTGCTTTCCAAAAGGTATAGACTCTCACTTGTGTAATATATTCCAGAAGACCCATCAACAGATAACAAAGTGCTTTTTAAAAGAGCACAGGCTGAGTTGAAGCAATTTATTAGTTATGAGGAAGAGTTTTGGAAACAAAAAGCATGCATGCAATGATTAACTGAAGGGGAAAGAAACACTAGGTTCTTTCATAGTATTGTGAATGGGAGAAGGAAGAAATTATCAATAAATGGTATCAGGAAGGCTGATAATCAATGGGAAAAAGGCAATGAGGTTGCTGCTGAAGCAGTAGCATTCTTTCAAGACAAGTTTTCTGATAACAAGGGTAAAGTGAAAGTAAGCCTTTTACATCATATCTCACATGTCATCACTGATAAATGTAATGAAGGGATTAATGTCTTCCCCACTATGGAGGAAGTTCAGAAGCTAGTCTTTGAGCTAAATGGGGACAGTGCTAGTGGTCTTGATGGGTTTAATGGCCATTTCTACCAAAAGGGTTGGAGCATAGTGGGCACAGATGTCTATAATGTTGTTATTGTTTTTTTACAGGAAATACACTTCCCAAATCCATCACTTACACCAACCTGGTTTTCTTAACAAAGAGGAGAATATACGATCCATTTCTGATATGAGACCAATAAGTTTGAGCAATTTTTTTTAATATGGTGATATCAAGGGTTGTGCAAGAAAGAATAGAACTATTGCTACCTTCCCTAATATCAAAGAACTAATCGGGGTTTATAAGAGGCAGAAACATCATCGAGAATGCACTATTGGCATAAGAAATCATATCAGACATCAGAATGGCTAAGGCATATGACAGGGTGAACTGGAAATTCCTAATTAAATTAATAGAAAAGATGGGATTCGATTCAAAGGTCGTTGACAAAATCTGTAGGTTGGTTGAAAATAATTGGTACTCAGTGCTTATTAATGGCCAGGCTCATGGCTTTTTTCATTCTACAAGGGGAGTAAAATAGAAGGATCCCTTATCCCCAACTTTATTTATCTTGTCTAGATCCTTGAACTCTTTGTTTGATAACCCATAATTTAAGGGTTTTAGCATGCCTAAATGGAGTCATAACATTAACCACCTAGCCAATGCTGATGATATTACTTTTTTTGTCTATGTTGAGATGGCATCTCTGAATTTCGATGGGGGTCCTCAAGGATTATGAAGAACAGTTAGGTGAACTGATAAACAAGGACAAAAGTACTTTCCTGGTTTATCATAAGACTGCTCATTCTCAGATTAGAGAAGTGGAGGAATACACAGGTTTACAAGAGGGAAATTCCCTCTAATGTGACTAGGATGCTACATAGGACATGCAAACAAGAAAAAAGTGCATTTCACATATTAATGAAGAAATTTCAAAATAATTGCAGGTTTGTAAAATGAAGATTCTATCTTTTGGGGGTAAAGCAGTGTTTATTAAAATGTTCTAAACAACATCCCCATATATATTATGACTACTATTAACCCACCCCCCTCAAATGTGTCCTACATGATTTACATAGAATCTTTACTAGATTTTTATGGAACTTCAAGGAGAATGGCAAAAACAAACACTGGGTGGCTTGGTCATATATTTGCTTACCTATTGATGAGGGTGGATTAGGATTTAGATCCTTGTTTGATGTGTCAAAGGCTTTATTTTCCAAATTGTGGTGGATTTTTAGAACCCCAAAATCAATGTGGACCAATTACATATGGAACAAATATTGTAACAAAGTGGGGGACCAGATGGTGGAATGGAAACTAGGTTGCATGACTTGGAAACACATGCTTGACTCTAGAGATACGTTGGATCAGAGTATTTGGTGGGAACGTAAGTGTGGGAATTCATGTGTATGTATGATAATTGGACTCAATTGGGTTCCTTGTTCTATTACCTGCCTGCAAACTTTGGAGGAGGTCAGTTAACTCTTTCACAATGGAGCTTGGAATGTGGATTTGCTACAAACGTCATTCACTGAAGATGTTTGCAACCACATTTTAGATAATGTGAACTGTATGGAGGTCCAAGGAGAGTGGGACAAGCCTTGGTGGATGTTGAACGAATTAGGTAAATTCACTGTTTGATCAACCTGGGAGTGGGTAAGGAACAAAGGCTAATCTCAACACATGTTCAAACAAATCTGAATGAAGGGAGTGCCTTTTAAGGTATCTTTCTTTCTATGGAGATTATGGAAGAAGAGAATTCCTATTGGAGAAGTACTTTTCAGAAACAAAATCACTGATAATGTCACATGTGGTTGCTGTAGTGATGGGATAGAAGAATCCATTGAGCATCTGCTTATGAATTGTAGTGTCTCTAACAACACTTGGCAATACTTTGCAGCTTCTGCAGGGATAAATGGCACATTTTCTCAAGTTAGAGGTAGTGTAATAAGGTGGTGGGAAGCTGATTGTGCACCAAAGCTTAAGCCTCTCTTTAAGGTTGCATTTATGTTTATACCATGGCAAGTTTGGAAAAGGATAAATGTGATCAAACATGGAGGGAAAATGTCACAAATCAACATGAGATTAGAGATTAACAGGAATCTAGTGATTACGGCTAAGTGTATCTACCACTGGTTACAAAATATCCCACCCTTCTGGCCTGATTTGGTAAAATTCTTAGAAGACTACTCTCCTTGAATTGGTAGCAAAGTGGTTTATTAGAAATGGCCCAACCTGGGTTTCTTTAAATGCAATTATGATGGTGCATCCAAAGGAAACCCAGGACCTAGCACAAGAGCCTTCTGTATAAGAGAAAATATAGGGCACCTAATATATGATGTGGTGAGAAGACTTAGTGACTATTCAAACCTGGTGGCTGAAGTTTTTGCATTAATGATGGGACTAGAGTATTGTATCCAGCACAATCATCTACCTATGATTCTTGAAACAAACTCGTTGACTATTAAGAAGATACTGGATGGGATTTGGGAGGTGCCTTGGATAATTTCTATAGAGATTATCCAGATCAAAGAGTATATAAGAGGGCTGGATGCAAGGGTCAAGCATGTGAACAGAGAAGGGAACAAATTAGTGGATTTTATTACTAATAAAATTTTCTTTTTTACAAGTTTAGATAAAATCACCTACCCTTCAATACAAGACTTACCTAGAGAGGCAAACACAATCTTTGTCACGACCCAATTTCTCGGTAATGATGGCACCTACAACCCCCGGTAGGTGAACCAATCCCCGTAGCCCAGAACAGTTAGTAATGGGCTACTATCTAGCAAATAAGGGAACAAGACGAATAAAATAGATAAAAGGGATATAAATATATACATATGCGGAAACTAAACCAAACCCCAAGACCTGGTATCATAGTATAGAGCCAAACTACATACATGGAGTGCAAATAAACCAAAACTTTATATACAAATGTCTCTGAATGGTAATAGAGTACATGAAGCAAAAGATAAACTAAAGCTAAGCTCCGATCGCCAAGAGCTCACCCTCAGCCTGAAGTAGTCCCCAACAGATCTCCAAGCACGAAACACAGCGATCTAACGGCGATGGTCCACCCTAGAATCTGCACCCAAAGATGCAGGGGGTAGGGGTGAGCACCAAATGCGAAGCATAAGGTACCCAGTAGGTATCATAGGCTGACTGGGCACATATAAGATAAAATCATAGCAATAGACAGAGTAGAAGCAAGTAGTCACAGAAATCAACGAAAGGTGCACAGGAACTAGCCAAGAGGGAAATCAACAAAACCACATATGAGGCTAGTACGCAGAGTATACACTCCATAGGCACAGGTGAAAGTAAGAAATAACACACCTGGGGTCCTTGCAATAACAGTGTATAAAAAATAAGTTTACGAAATGGACGGTATACCGGTAACCTCAAGTGTAAGAAGAAGAGAGAAAGAGTAATAATAGGCATGCTCAGAGACATGAATCAAACCCAACTAAT
>QJPP01003000.1:0-78694 GCA_003996215.1 Jaltomata sinuosa | reverse complement strand
AGTAGCCGACGGGTTGGCACGGATACGGGGGAAGGTACTAGTCGTTCCCCGCCTATCCGATTGGATAGATTTGAGGCTCAAAGTGAATCACCGACACCAGAGATCCCAGTTTATCAAGTACCTGATGAGACTAGAGGGGATCCAGTACCCCTGACCCCACCTGCTCCAGTGGCATCTGATATAGCTAGAGATGAACCAGCACATGTAGCTCCTCCACCTGAAGCAGAGGACCAGGACATCAGGAGTGCTGTTCGATTATTGACCCAGATGGTAGCCACACAACAACAACAAATTGGGGCATCAACGAGTGCTAGGTCAGGTGGCTCAGAAAGTTCTAGGGCTCGAGAGTTTATCAGCCTAAGTCCTCCTATATTTACAGGCTCTGACCCACGTGAGGATCCTCAGGATTTTATTGATCAGACTTATCGAGTACTTGGAGTCATGCATGCAACAGTAGTAGAGGCAGTGGAGTTTGCATCTTTTAGGTTACGAGATGTGGCCATTTTATGGTTCGAGGCTTGGGATCGGTCTAGGGGATCAAATGCACCCCCAGCTGAATGGGAGGAATTTTCAGAGGCCTCCCTAGCTCACTATCTTCCACAGGAGGTTCGAGAGGCCAGACTTGATCAATTTCTAGCCCTTAGGCAGGGCAATATGAATGTTCGACAGTATAGCCTCAGATTTAATTCATTAGCCAGGTATGCCCCCGATATTGTGAGTACCATGCGAGCTAGAGTTCATCGATATGTGCGTGGTCTTAAGGATGAATTGATTAAGGGATTAACAATAGCAGCCACACAAGAGGATATGAATATTTCTAAGATACAGGCTATTGCTCAGACTGCAGAGGATCTTGAAGTACAAATTGGAGATAACCAAAGCCGAGAAAGGGATCAGAATAAGAGGGGTAGATCTACTGGGTCCTATGTAGAGCCACGAGGTAATGTTAGGCCACATTTTAATAGGCGATCACCCCACCCTACTAGTGGTGCCCCATATCAGTTGCAAAGGCAGAGGTATGATCATTTTTCTCAGACTGGACCAGGCCACAGTTCTGGTGCATCCAGTTCCTATCGCCAGGGGAATTCCGGTCAGATGAGGCCACCTTTGCCACCTTGTGTTCAGTGCGGTAGGAAGCATCCTTGGATATGTCGCCTGGGTTCAGATACTTGTTATTCGTGTGGGCATCCTGGTCACTTTATGCGAGACTGTCCGAGTAGAGGTAGGAGTGAGATATCCCATCCTACAGGGTCGATGGCAGCTTCTTCATCTACTATTCGTCCCCCAAGGACAGGACAACGGGCTACACCAGGTCGTGGAAGAGGTAGAGGAGGAGGAGGAGCATCCAGTTCAGGCAGTGGTCAGAATCGCACTTATGCTCTAGCCGGTCGCCAGGACTTAGAATCGTCACCTGATGTTGTTACAGGTACATTGACTATTTTTACTCATGCTGTTTATGCACTTATAGATCCTGGCTCTACTCTTTCATATGTTACCCCGCTCGTTGCTGGTAAGTTGGGGGTAGGCCCTGAGTTATTGCCTAGACCATTTGTTGTATCTACGCCGGTTGGTGAATCTATTATAGCTAGACGAGTTTATCGAGATTGTGCAGTGTGGATTTATGACCATCTCACTTCAGCTGATCTAATCGAATTAGATATGATTGACTTTGATGTCATTATGGGCATGGATTGGTTAGCTGCATGTTATGCTAATATCGATTGTAGAACTAAGGTTGTCAAATTCCATTTTCCGAAAGAGACAATCCTGGAGTGGAAAGGTAATGCTGCCCCACCAAGGGGTAGGTTTATTTCCTACCTTAAAGCCCAGAAAATGATTTCTAAAGGCTATATTTATCATTTAGTCCGAGTACAAAGCACAGAGGATGGACCAGTGACTCCTCAATCGGTTCCCGTGGTGAGTCAATTTCTAGATGTATTCCCGGATGAGCTTCCAGGAATCCCTCCAGAAAGGAAAATTGAGTTTGCCATTGACCTACTCCCAGATACTCAGCCAATATCAATTCCCCCTTACAGGATGGCTCCTGCAGAATTAAGAGAGTTAAAGGAACAATTAAAGGATCTACTCGAAAAAGGTTTCATTAGGCCTAGTACATCGCCATGGGGCGCACCAGTTTTGTTTGTTCGTAAGAAGGATGGGTCCTTGAGAATTTGTATCGATTACAGACAACTGAACAAAGTTACAATCAAGAATAAGTATCCGCTTCCAAGGATTGATGACCTTTTTGATCAGTTGCAAGGCGCCAAATGTTTTTCAAAGATTGACTTGCGGTCGGGGTATCACCAGTTACGTGTTAAAGGGGAAAAAAAAAAAAAAACAGCCTTTAGGACAAGGTATGGCCACTTTGAATTTCTAGTAATGTCTTTTGGGCTTACTAATGCCCCAGCAGCTTTTATGGACCTAATGAATCGGGTATTCAAGCCATTTCTAGATGTATTCGTGATCGTATTTATTGACGATATCCTGATTTACTCACGGTCCAAAGCCGAACATGCTGATCATTTACGTGCAGTATTGCAAACACTTCAGAATCATAAATTATATGCGAAGTTCTCCAAATGTGAGTTTTGGTTGACTTCGGTGGCATTTCTTGGCCATATAGTTACAGACGAAGGTATTAGAGTTGACGGCCAAAAGATTAAAGCAGTAAAGAATTGGCCGAGGCCCTTGAATGCTACAGAGATCCGTAGTTTTTTGGGCTTAGCAGGTTATTATCGAAGGTTTGTAGAAGGGTTTTCTTCTATATCTGCACCATTGACAAAGTTGACTCATAAAGCTGCCAAGTTCCAGTGGTCTGATGCATGTGAGCAGAGTTTTCAGGAGTTGAAGGACAGGCTTACTTCAGCACCTGTTTTAACTCTGCCAGAGGGCACAGAAGGTTATGTTGTTTATTGTGATGCTTCAAGGATTGGGTTGGGTTGCGTTTTAATGCAACAGGGTAAAGTTATTGCCTATGCCTCGAGACAACTAAGAAAGCACGAACAAAATTACCCTACTCACGATCTTGAATTGGCAGCAGTTATATTTGCCTTGAAAATTTGGCGCCATTACTTGTTTGGAGTCCATGTAGACGTGTTTTCGGACCACAAAAGTCTACAATATTTATTCAAACAGAAGGATTTAAACATGCGGCAAAGAAGGTGGCTAGAGTTACTAAAGGATTATGACGTAGATATTTTGTACCATCCAGGGAAGGCCAATGTAGTGGCCGATGCACTTAGCCGCAAATCCATGGGAAGCTTGAGCCACGTGAAAAATAGAAAGATTGAGATGACAAGAGAACTACATCAGTTAGCTAATTTGCAGGTTCGACTACTAGACCAAGGTAATGGGGAGTTGTTATTCAAAGCACAGCGGAATCCTCACTTATGACAGAGGTAAAGGAAAGACAATATGATGATCCAGAATTAGTAAGATTGAGGGAGGAAATTCCACAACAGAAGCAACCACTAATAGAGCTTAAGGAGGATGGGGTTCTGAGATATCAAGGTCGTCTATGTGTACCTAACGTCGGGGAGCTTCGGGAGAAAATTTTGGCAGAAGTTCACTATTCCCGCTATTCAATCCATCCAGGAGCGACGAAGATGTATCATGATCTTCGACAGATTTATTGGTGGAATAATATGAAGAGAAATATTGCAGAGTTTGTAGCCCAATGCCCGAATTGTCAACAGGTAAAAAATTGAACACCAGAGACCCGGAGGTCTAACTCAAAGTATAGTGATACCTACCTGGAAATGGGAGGTGATCAACATGGACTTTATTACAGGCTTACCCCGTACTTATCGGAAGTATGATTCCATATGGGTGATTGTAGATAGACTTACAAAATCAGCTCACTTTTTGCCCGTCAGGACAACTTATACTGCTGAAGATTATGCCAAGTTGTATATTAGTGAAATAGTTCGACTTCATGGTGTCCCAATTTCCATCATTTCAGATAGGGGTGCTCAGTTTACAGCAAATTTCTGGGGGTCTTTCCAGAGAGGCTTAGGTACTCAAATAAGTCTCAGTACAGCTTTTCATCCACAGACAGATGGACAAGCTGAACGCACTATTCAAACACTCGAAGATATGCTACGAGCTTGTGTACTAGATTTTAAAGGGAGTTGGGATGACCATTTGCCACTAATTGAGGTTGCTTATAATAATAGCTTCCATGCAAGCATTCAAATGGCTCCTTATGAGGCTTTATACGGGCGAAAGTGTAGATCACCAATTGGATGGTTTGAAATTGGAGAAGCAGGATTATTAGGGCCAGACCTAGTTAATCAGGCAATGGAGAAGGTGAAGTTAATTCGAGAAAGATTACTAACAGCCCAGAGTAGGCAGAAATCATATGCAAATGTGCGACGTCGGGATTTGGAATTTAATATTAGTGATTGGGTTTTCCTAAAGGTTTCGCCTATGAAAGGCGTTATGCGATTTGGTAAAAAGGGAAAGCTTAGTCCAAGATATATTGGACAATACAGGATCATTCGGAGGGTAGGAAAAGTGGCATATGAGCTAGATTTACCCACAGAATTGGAGACAGTCCATCCTGTATTTCATGTATCGATGCTACGAAGGTACATAGGAGATCCTTCACGTATTATGCCTATTAAAGATGTTCAACTTTCTGAAGACTTATCCTATAAGGAAGTACCAATTTCTATCCTAGATCGTCAAGTTAGGAAGCTCCGAACCAAAGAAGTAGCCTCAGTAAAGGTGTTGTGGAGAAATAATAATATTGAAGAAATGACGTGGGAAGCCGAGGAAGAAATGAGGAAAAAACATCCCCAGTTATTTATGACTTGAAGATAGTACAGAGGTAAGTCATATTCTTATATTCTTGATACTCTTCCTACTATGCAAATATGATCAGGTTTGAACATGTGAAAATGATTACATTTAATTGTATATAGTTGTATCGCCCTGTGAGGCATCGTGCTGGACTTTTGCTGAGTTTCAGGTTTTTTGGATAGTCCCAATTATAAAGGAAACTCTGCCGAAATTTCAAAAAAAAAAAATCCTAAGGGACTAGAGCTCTATATGCATTACCCTCATTCGAGGACGAATGATTCTAAGGGGGGAAGGATATAACACCCCGTACCTTTCAAAACCTATGTGACTAAGTAAATATCGACGAAGGTATTTGAGCTCGAGATTGTGAAGGGGTACTTTGGCCTAGAATTTGAAATGGTCAAATGTATATAAGTGTTAAGTTAATTATAAGGAGGAGGGTTTTGAAAATGAGATAAAACAAGTGAGGTACTTGCTCGACTTATCTAAGCTCTTAGGTGACAAGTAGGTGCATCACCTACCTACGCTAACGAACTAAGTTCCGAGGGCCGATTACGGGCAGCAACACCATGGATTATTAGACCTAATGGTAGCCCAAATGAAGCTTAAAGTTGGCCCATCAAAGCCCAACCAAATCTGGCCCAAACAACTACAAAAGTAGCCACCAATATTGACCACATTTTGACCCAAGAGAAGCCCAAAATCAGCCCCAAAACTTAACCCTTTTGAGGCCCAAGCAAAGGGTAATTTTGGCCCAAGTTTCTTGACCCATTTTGGCCCAAATATACTCAAAAAAAGTCGGCCAAAAAGGTCCCTTTATATAGGCCATTTGCTGATCCATGTTGATCACAAAAAAGCTGGAAAATTCTCTCTTATTTCATTTCCTTTTTGGCAGCCCTTCTCTCCCTTTAGGGTTCTAAGAAGACCAAGATTAATTGAAGATTAAGGTGAGTTAAACAACTTGTTATCTTGGTATTAATCTACTACATATAGCTAGGATATCCTATGGTAAGAAAGACATGAACTATGGCAGCCCTTTCTTATGATTTAACACATGGAAATTGTGTAACAATTAAGAGATTTCTTCTTCTCTTGTTGGTGTATGTGTAGGGGGTACTTAAGCCTTTAAAGCATCAATAAAAAGAGGATAAAAACACACCTTCAAGTGTGGTAAGTACTCTGCCCATAATAATATTTTTGGATTGAAGTTCGGATAGACAATTGTTGTTGAATTGTTGTTAAGAACTCACGGGACGGCGATCGGAAGCCGTGAGTTCAATGTGTTGCTATTGTATTTCGGTATGGTGGGTTGTGTAGGGGATGTTTGATGTGTTTTGTATTATGGGAGGCAGTAGGTTGGTGTGTGTGTGATGTATATTGGATAAGGGGAGGAAGGTGTGACGATACACCTTTAATTAATGCAAAATACGTAAATCTGCCCGGAAAATGTTTAGCTACTGTTTTGGGAGTGTTGCAGCAGGTTTAAGAGCTAATATTAGCTTCATTATACCCTTGTGTTGTAGATTAACTTAATAAGGGAAAGTCCAAGTTGTGGTAAGCGCAATCTTCGGAAGGAACGAGGTATGTTAAGGCTTCTTTATTCCTTATCGGCATGAATCTAGAAATAGAACTCTAAATCTCCGAAAGAAGGAATTTGAGTATTTTGTTGTAAGAGAGCTGATTTGGTAACTCAACAAGTCTTAAGGAACTAATTTATACATTATGGTGATTCAAGTCGCCTTCTTATAAAAATCTGATTCTTTTTGCACGAAATGTAAGTTATCCTTTTGTCAAGTTTCTTCTTTGTATTGTGATCTCTAATCAAGCTTTAGAAAGTATACAATGAAAGTTAGAAAGTCAAATCCCCATTTATATGTGTTTGGTATGTTGATTCCAACACCTAGTAAGCCAAGGCTAAAGAAGTTATCTAAATGAACCTTCATAAATAACAAGAATAGCTTTGAAGGTCAATCTAGTAATACACTTATTATGTGTGGTTTGCGTGTTAGTGTGCACCGAGGTGCTACTGCCATATTGAGGCTATTATATACATAGTGTGCACCGAGGTGCTACTGCCATATTGAGGCCATTATACACATAGTGTGCACCGAGGTGCTACTGCCATATTGAGGCCATTATATACATAGTGTGCGCCGAGGCGCTACTGCCATATTGAGGCTATTAAATATAGGGTGCGCCGAGGCGCTGTTGTGGTTCAGTGTGGGTTATAAAGAGTGAGTTGCAGCGTGAGTTAATGCATGTGTTGTGTTCTAAAAAGAATAAAGGAGAAATAGCTTAACGAGTCTTACCAATTATAGTTTACAAGTTTCATATTTTATCTTGTTCAGATTTACTACTTGCGACTTGCTTTTATGCTTCTACCTTACATGCCAGTACATTATTGTCGTACTGACGCCCCATTGCCTGGGGGCGCTGCATTCATGCCTGCAGGTCCAGACAGAAACCCAGATAGACCTCTTCAGTAGGAGTTGCGGAGTTCAGCCATTTTGGTAAGCTCCATTCTTCCTGGAGCTGACGAGTCAGAGGTCTAGCTTATATTTTGACCAGGTTATGTATATGTACAGCTTATGGGTAGTCCAGGGCCCTGTCCTGGATATGAGATATTTTACTTACTCCTAGAGGCTTGTAGACGTGTATATGTACATCAGTGTTGGGTATGGCCTTGTCGGCCTTGTTATTAGTTATCTACTATGATAATAGCCTTGTCGGCCTTGAGTTGCTTAACTACTATTGAGCTTTCAGTGTTTCCAATTGTAATTCTTAGAGACCTTGTCGGTCTCAGACCCCCAGCAGGTTCAACAGAGATACACTCTATTTTGGCACCCTCGGCCTTTTGGGGCTCCGGGTGTCGGTCATGCCTCCCATGGTTTGGGGCGTGACAGACACTGCCCGTGTACCTCTACTTTGTCGTATACCCTTATTCTGGCACACGCATCCTAAAGCCCCAAGCCCGGAATGGAAAGATCCATGAAGGTCCCAGACCCCATACTAAAACTCAGTATCAAAACATGTCATCCGGAAGCAAGTCAGGGTTCAATATAGAGACCTAGTCTTGAGTATGCATGCCCAGACCCTATCCAGGGCTAATGTAGTGGAAATAATGTCTCAAAAACCCCCCCAAGGGTGCCCGGGCGTAACCAAGTCTAAATGGTAGAAAGTCATCTCAGGTGCTTGGTCCGACCGAGGCTAAAATCATCCCAAACTAGTAAGAACTAAACTAGTACCCCGGCCCTATCGAGTCTAGCGCTAATAGTAAAAATAGTGATGGAAATCATAATCTAACTTTCTTTTACCCCAAGAAGATCCACAAGTTAAGTCAAATCATTTCCAATTCATTTCCATCGATAATGAGCCTCTGAGGCCATGCAAAGTTTAGAAAACAATTCCAGTAGGCCCAAAGCCAAAACCGTAGTAAAACATGGACAAATCCTCTTTATATGCATAAAAATGAATGATCAACACAAATAGCAGCCCAGCAGCTCACAATCAACCAATCGGCCCTGCACAGGCCCACAACTACTCAGCAAGCATAACCAGCCTAGAAGGATATTCCTATGTCCGGGACAAACGGATATTCCTAGGGCGCCAAAATAGCCCGTTCAATTTGAGGTTTAAAGATAGAATTTTAAGAAATAAGAACAAAAATAAGGCAAGGATTACTTACAAAAATAATGGAATTTTAAGCCAAGACGAATAACTCTTCAAGCCCACGAATATGAAAGAGCTATGAGGCAGCCACTACAACAAATTCCAAGCTTTGGGTATGACCAACAATGGTGGATTTTATAGGAAAACAAAAGAAAACAAGTTGGGGAAGATGACTTACCAAGAGACGGAGAAGCACGGATTTATGATGAACAACAATTTCCCCAAGGGTAGAACAAGTTTTGGAGAACTAATTTCTCGATCATGATGGCACCTACAACCCCCCAGTAAGTGAACCAATCTTTGTAGCCTGGAACGGTTAGTAATGGGCTACTATCTAACAATCTAAATTGAAGAACAATTAATAAGCGGAAGCAAAAGAAAAAGATGAAGAAATTAGATAACATGAATAATATATACCGTGCGGAAGCTAAACCAAACCCAAAACCTTGCATCATAGCGTATAAGAGCCAGATCTACATAAGGAGTACAAGAGTCCATAACAATATATACATCATGTCTCCGAAGCTAAAAGAGTACAAATATACAAAAGACAAACTAAAGTCAAGCTACGATCGCCAAGAGCTCACCCTCAGTCCGCAATATAATAAAAGCAGCTCCTCGCACGAGTCTCCATGAGCTAAAAGTGATGGCCCACACTAGGATCTGCACCAGATGATTCACGGTGTAGTATGAGTGATGTGCCGCCAATTTACGGCACTTTCGACTCCTTTAAACTAAGAACAATCGTACGTTTTCAAGCAACCGTTGTCGTTTTTGATGTTTTTATGTTGTATTTTCAGGAAATGGAGACAAACATGGAAACGGAAGGAAATACGCGAAAAAGAGCATTCTGGATAAGAGTGACGGCCTGAGTGACGGCCCGTCACACATGTGACGGTCCGTCACAGTGACCGTCAAGTTGGGCAGTGCCACTGTCTAGTGGTGACGGCCCAGGCGACGGTCCGTCAAGCCAGTGACGGTCCGTCAGCCTGGCCGTCACACGTGGGCAGTCGGTTACGCGGAATCCGAGCGTTTTTGGGATTTGTTTCCTAGACTCCTATAAATACCCTATGTTAGGTTTATTTTATTTACCATGCATTAACCAAGCTTTTTACAATAGTTCTCCCAATAGTTTTAGGAGAGATTTTAGTCGACTTGGAGATCAAGAAACACGGTTTATACTTCTTAAATTCGTGTTCTTGAATCGTTCTTAGGATCTTGTTGTTCTTGTTCTTGGATTAATTAAAGATTGTTCTCACTACGTTGTAAGGATCTCTTTTCTTTATTATGAATATGACTTTCTTTTATTCTTCTACAAGCATGAGTAACTAAACCTCCCACAACTAGGGTTGTGGGAGCCATGGCTAAAGTAGCGATATAGATTCCGGGTAGCGACGGGTTCAATATTAATGTTGTCACGTTGTTAATCATTCATTATTTAACGTTTTCTAGTGGTTGCAAACATTAGAACATGCCTAGGTTTAAATTTGCTTGAGTAAAGAGATTAAAACCGGAAAACTTGATTAACGATGAGGATTCGAGACTACCAACTCTCGTCTTATGATTAATGCTATAACTAGATTAATCTACTTGATGTTTAGGATTGAAATCTAAAAGCACACCTTTTCAAGTTCGAGAGAATTGAAAAGTAAATTCGTCTATTTGGTTGAGAAACGTTTAGACGATACCATAAAGTCAATCACATCGTGACGCGCATATAGAAAGAACCCGGTTAAGCTTAGGATCGACATCGTTACCAATGCCATGGTAAACACTTCCCTAGTTCATTCTCCTATTGATTAATTCTCATACATTATTATTTGTTTACAATTTGTTCACACAAAACCCCCCCGTTGTTTACCGGAAACTATTGACCATTAGTCACATACTTCACTAAAGACTTAATTCTCACCATATTCTCTGTGGGATTCGACCCCAACCTTTGTTGGGTTCTATATTTGACTACGACCGCTTACGCTTCGTTAATTTGAGGTATAGTTTGGGCGTTATCAATGAGCACCAAATGCGAAGCATAAAGTACCTAGTAGGTATTATTGGCTGACTGGGCACATATAAGATAAAAGCATAGTAACAGACAGAATAGAAGCAAGTAGTCACAGAAATCAATGAAAAGTACACAGGATCTAGCCTAGAGGGAAGACAACAGAACAACATACGAGGCTAGCAAGTAGAATATATACACAACAAGCACAGGTGAAAGTAAGAAATAAAGCACATGGGATCCCTGCAATAACAGTATATACATAATAAGTTTTAAAAATGGATGGTATACCGGTAACCTCAAGTACAAGGAAAGGAAGAGGAGGGTAAAGATAGGCATGCTTGGAAATAGGAATAAATAACCCAACTAATCATACCAATCTCAAATCTAACAAGTAACAACTTAGTTGTATATAATCTTATAAGCATAACCGTAATAGGGGATAACACCGCGATAAAGTAACAAGAGGCTACCTAGACTCTACCGATCGTCTATACAACTGAGGAACACAAACAAGTGAAAACAAAACCCTTAAGCCGCCCATACAACCAGAGCGTACACTCAACAAATAGCAAACAAGGGTGGAACCTCAAAAACTGAATGATATGATGCATGATAACCTCAGGGTGGAATAGAAACTCTGTATGTACCTCTTCCAGTGCTGATCGGGCCCAGAAGGTAGGTTCCATGGAAATACACTGTCCGTATACCTCTACTCTGTCGTATACCCTCCCTCCGGCATATGCAGCCCAAAGCCCCAGGCCCATAACAACAAGGTCCATGGAGGTCCCGGACCCCATACTAAAACTCAGTATCAAAATATCTCATCAGAAAGCAAGGCTGGCTTCAAAATAGAGACCCAGTCTCGAGTATGCATGCCAGAACCTGTCTAGGACTAAAGTAGTAGAAAAAATGTCTCAAAAACCCCTCCAAGGGTGCCCAGGCATAATCGGGTCTAAATGAGAGAAAGTCATCTCAGGTGCTCGATCCGACCGAGGCTAAAATCATCCCAATTTATTAAGAACTCAACTAGTACCCCGGCCCTGCCGAGTCTAGTGCTAATAGTAAAATTGGTGATAGAAATCATAATCTAACTTTATTTTACCCCCAGAAGATCCACAAGTTAAGTTAAACCATTTCCAATTCAATTCCATCGAAAATGACCCTCCGGGGCCATGCAAAGTTTAGAAAACAATTCCAGTAGGTCTGAAGCCAAAACCGTAGTAAAACATAGATAAATCCTCTTTATATGAATGGAAATGAATGATCAACCCAAATAGTCGGCCAATAGCTCACAATCAACCTATCAGCCCTGCACAATCCAACAGGACCACAAGGGTAAATAACCAGCCTAGAAGTATATTCCTATGTATGGGACTCACGGACATTCCCAATAACCCAGCTTCTATGTTTCAGAGTCATTAAGGCCTCACAGGAACACAAGGGTGAATAAAACGTATCAAGCAAATATTACAAGCATCAGAGGAAGAAAAGTAGGCAGACATGAATAAAGTGGTCAAGGTCTGTGGTATCAACCTAATAATCAAACCCAAGGATGCCTGCTAATACAATTTTATCTGATATATGCTAAGTCTAGGGAGTTTAGACCGTAACCTACCTGTCATCTGATGACAAGCTGCTGGGACAACGAAATCTAAGACTGAATTGCTCCGAGAAACCCTGAATGATAATCAAACTATCAAAAACATAAATAATACATCAAGGCTAGTCTAAAGATACCCATAATGCTACAATTGCAGTTGGGTTGAAATCTGGGTCAAAAGTAGGCCCACGGCGCCCACAACCCAAAAACTAAAAACAAAAAGAAGCATGATGACCACAACGATTCCAAGAAGGCATGCTCCAAAATTGAGCACAATTGGCCAAGAGAAGGGCTCCAAAACAGCCCACTCAAGTTGATGTTTAAAGATAGAATTTTAAGAAATAAAAATGGAAATTAGGTAAGCATTACTTACCAAAATGAGGAAATTTTAAGCCAAGACGGGTAACTCTTCAAGCCCACGAACATGCAAGATTTATGAGGTAGACACTATAACAAATTCCAAGCTTTTGGTATGAGCAACAATGGTGGATTTTAGAGGAAAACAAAAGAAATAAAGTTGGGGAAGATGACTTACCAAGAGACGGAGAAGCACGGATTTATGATGAACAACAATTTCCCAAAGGTTAGAACAAGTTTTGGAGCAATTTGGGAGAGTGTTTAAGTGATTAGAGCTGGGAAAAGTTGAGCCAAAGAGCTGGGAAAAGTTGAGCCAAAGAGCTGGAAAAATGAAAACAAAGAAATATATAGTTGCAGGGAATTGGCCAGCACCAATGGTGCCCAGTCACCGCTATCGCTCTGGCCAGCCAAAATGCGCATGAGTGCGATCGCGCTAGGACAATGCTGATAGCGCTGAAGTCTTGGCCTGCAACATTTTTCTGCAACTTTTGAAAAACTCCATGGGGCATTTTGAGCACAATCGGAAACCAATATTCAAAAACCAATAATGTTAATAGAGTAGAAATGACATTCCGGACTCAACGAAATCGATGAAACTTCCATACGAGGTCTTTTCAGAGAAATGTTGACCTAAGTCAACACTAACAAATAAGAACCTAAAGGCTTGAAATGAGTCCGTCTCACCCAAAACCTAAACCAACCACCTTCCCAACCCAACCTCATCATTCTGGAGCTGATGGAATCATCAGATTTCCAAGACAACACTCTGATTATCAAAAGCCACCCAAAGTTACACTTTCAACTCCAAATGACCTGAAAATAGAGAAAACAACACAAAACCCACACTGGAAGTTCTCAGGCCTCAATTGAAGGTCCAAATAGACCAAAATTAATGTTATAGAGCTAACAAAACTATCAGAATTAAATTCCGAGCACGTTAGCTAAGACTGTTGACTAAAGTCAATGATATTCTAAGTTAAAGCTCTAAAACAGGCAAAAGGGAAAAACAACCAAATGAACGACCAGGGAACCAAACTACCGATCCCAGCAAGCTATAAATGACTTGGGGCCGCTACAGGAAAGCTCTAATAGTACAATAAGTGCATAAATATAAAGATGACTAGAAGGGTCATCACAGTAATAAAGCGATGGCAGTAGCTCCAACTGCGGGACAAGTAGCTCGAGGGTGAGGTAGGAGCAGGGGCATAGAGAGAGCAATACCCTCCAGTGGTGAAGCTTAGGCAGCGGGTGAGTAGAGGCAGGTAACCCCTCTCCCACCCCAGGATCATGTTGAGGATGTTGAGGCGGTACATGATGATGGCGTGGAACCAAAGGTGGCAGAACTGGATGGAGGTGTAGAGCTTCCTCCTATGTCTTCTGAGGTCATTCCGCAGGTGTTGGCATTTCTGAGTAGATGGAATGTACTGGAGCCACCCCCACAATGCCAGTGATTCAGGTTCTGGGTGCCCATCCCACTGCTGCCATAGCTCCCAGGATGGATAAAGCTTCGGGTACAGATACATTCTTCTGTTCGATATTAGGCGTTGTCATGATCGTACTGACAATGAGTTGTTGACTAAGTTCCTAAAGCTGAAACCTCCATTATTCCATGGTAAAGAAGATGAGGATTCATTAGAGTTCATTTTGGATTGGTATGAGAGATTACACAAGTTGGAAATTGTACAGCAACATGGGGTGGAGTTTGTGACTTTCCAGCTGAATGGTGATGTGAAGCAGTGGTGCAGGGCCCATGTGGAGTGTCACTCATTAGCTTTGCCTCTGATGATTTGGGCCTAGTTTCATGCCTTGTTTCTGGAAAAATATGTGCCCCGTACTCTCAGGGATTGCAAGAAGGATGAGGTTCTTGCCCTTGAATAGGGTAATATGTCTGTTGTAGCTTATGAGGCCAAGTTTCGTGCCTTGTCTCACTATGCTACCAACTGTTGGGTACTGAGGAGGAGAGTATTTTTTTGTATGTTAAGGTTTTGAATATTTATTTATAAGTTTTGTCTGTTCACATGACTTCGGTGGGGAAGAGTTTTAATGAGGTGACTGACTATGTGAAGAAACTAGAGGGAGTTAAGCAGGTTGGGTAGGCTAAAGTATTAGCTAAAAAGTCCAGAGTGTGGGTAATTTGAGTTGTTCTTTGTCACGATCTAACTCACCGCGAGTGGCACCCACACTAACCTCCCAGTGGGAGAACCAACAATATAAACCAACACTTAACCAAACTAAGTAGCTAAAACCAGTTTGCAATAAATAATCATAGTTTCACATCTAAAGAAATGAATAATCAAAAACCCTATGGAAATAGTCCCCTAGAATCTGAAAGTCGTGTACCAAAATTCTAAAAACGTGTCTAGAATATGGGGATGCAACCCCAAAAATAATGAAATCTAAGTCTGAACAATGGAGTAGAAAAAGTAGATAAATCCATAGTAGCCCGAAAGATGCATCTCACCCTTAGAATAAAAAATCATTTGTGTTACAATTAAGGTTGCGCAGCAGCAGCTGGAATATGCTCTATACTCAACAAAAGAAGAGCAAGTAAATATGCTCTATACTCAACAAAAGAAGAGCAAGTAAAATATCAGTACACAAAAACAATAGTGTACTGGTAGGATCATCGACCAGTTCCAAACATACGAAATATGAACACACAACTATAACTTAGTAAAACAAGACAAACATGTATAACCTAAGTCAGTGAATATAAGCAAGACTCTCAGTCATCAACCTGACTTATCAACAATATGAGACATGTCCAAAACCACAACAACAACCCATATATGATTCACACACCTTTCAAGTAAGTCGGACCATCCAAGGATCCCTAGGACATCATCTACGGTGTTTAACATGCAATTCTGGTCTATACAGGAACCACCCCAGTATTTAAACATACCAATTCAGCCACTCATGGAACAACATGTAATAAATACACCACAACAAATAAACCTGATTCACTCATGGAACCAACACATAAAAGAACAACCAAACATGTAATAATCGTGAATTATAGCCTAATCCCAAATCCCCCAGGTCAAGTTCATAATCTTTCCACCCATCCAAGGACATTCCCACTAATAATTCACTTAGAAACTACCAATTTTATAATTATACTAGTGAATTGTAGTCCTACAATCATGAACAAATGACTTGTAATCAAACCCAATAGTTTTATACCCCATTATTCCATCATACCCCAGATTTTACAGTTAAGGGTAAACCCTCCCCAAGACCTAAAAACTAGCAATTTATGAACTAGGAATCGAAATACTAGTTAGCAGGGACAAAAAAGTTACCTTAGCAAAGATTTCTAGTGAAAAAATGATGGAAATCGCCCAAAGTTGCCATAGCCCTCCTTAAAAGGTTCTTGGAAAATAATGAACATTTTTAGGGAAGTTTCTACATTTACAGTGACTAATCCTTCTATAACGGCCTAATCTCGCTATAGCAGCACCCGCTAAAGCGGGGTTGACCATCTTTGACTCCCACTATAGCAGGAATTTATCTGCCATAGCGGGATTATGATAGCAGTGTGTCACCTGCTATAGAAGTTGACATGGGAAAGAAACTCATGAATACTTTAGTTTTGCTCATTTTGCAACACATTTTCAAACTTTGATATTCCAGACTAACCCCTTTACGTCAAGTTTGATATTGGAAGTTTTACTCACCCAAATTCATTTCAAAAAAGTCCGACGAACTCTTTAAAGCCTTAGCTAATAGAAAAACTAGCTCAAACTTAATTATCTCACCCAATCCTTTCCAAAATTTCCCTAGACCTCACCTTATTATATTTCATCTTAAACTAGATTAGCCTAAAAATTTCAACTCCATAACCTAGAAGTTTTCTAACAAGATTTCTCGCATGAATAGCTCACCCATAATGACTAGAAGTATCGTTACATTCCTATTCCAGAGGTCCCATCTAGCAGGTTCATTTGTCTCATCTTATTCAATTAGCCATGTCAGCTTCTACCCCTGGTCAGTCAGGGGCCATGCAGCAGTCTCCAGTTACTAGAGGCCAGAGGGCCTCCTATTCTTCTGCCAGCAGGCCATCCCTTTAGTGAAAATGTTTCCATTATGGTGATCTAGGACATTTCAAGAGGGAATGCCCTCTAAGTTTAATGAATGGGTTCATTTTTATAGGTAAACCTTTTGTGCCAAGTTTCAAGTTAGAAAACTTCTGGTTTTAGGAGTTGGAAATTTTAGGCTAGGCTAGTCTCAGATGATTTCTTAATGAGGTATGGTCTAGGGAAATCCGAGTAAGGATTAGGTAATGTATCTTTTGATGAACTAGTTTTTCCATTAGCTAAGGCCTTAAGGAGTCCGAGGGACTTTTCGAAAATAAATTCATGTAAGTAAAACTCCTGGTATTAAGGTTGACGTGAATGGGTTATTCTGAAACATCAAGATTTAAGGTGTGTTGTAAAATGGGCACTTTTGGGGGATTTTCTGAGATTTTGTCCTGTGCCAGCCACTATAGCAATTGACACTGTGCTACAGCAGCCACCAGTATAGTGGAGAAATTCCCGCTATAGAGGAAGTCAACTATGGTCAGCACTGCCATAGCAATCAGTTCCACTATGGTGGCACCACTAAAGTGGTATACGCACAACTATAGCAGAAGAAGTGGGGTTTTAATGTATAAACTTCCCCAAAACATTCAGTTTTTCCTAAAGAACATTTTGGAGAAGGGCAAGGGAGATTTGGACAATCTCAACTCCATTTTCCACAAAATTTCATCCCAAAGGTAAGGATTTTACTCACCTAACTTAGTAATATGTTTCTTACACAGTAGAATAGTTAACCGTGGGCTTAGGGGAAGGTTTAGGTTAACTTAAGAATATGGAATCTGGGGAAAAGGGGGATTCTAGGGTGTTGAGTTCTTGGGTTATGTTGTTTATGGGTTATGTTGTTTATGGTTCATTCATGCTTTAATTACCATAATTCACTTATTTTATCCATAAAAATGGTAGTTTATGTCAAATTAATAGTGGGAAAGCATGGGAGTGGATGGAATGATTATGGTTTGGCCTGGGTGATTGGGATTTTGCATAATCCATGTAATTTAGGGCATTGGACTGATGTTAGTATATTGTATACTTGTTTTTAGACCAAGAGCAAGCAAAAGCTTTCGAAAATAAGAAGGCTTTGGTCTAGTAAAGTTTCCAAAAGCAATTCAAGGTAGGTGATGGTTATTGTCTTGTCAAATACAAAGTATATACACGTAACTATAGCTTAGAAATGTATGTGCTTTCATGCATAGGGAAGGAAATTATGAATTTCCAAGTATTTGGGGTGTCACTTATGTGAAATGAACATGATTGTTGCTTCTTTGTTTTACAAGGGTGTGTCCTGTTCTTATAAGTATTAATTGTTGGCTTTGTGTGATATTCAGTTGGCTTGGGTACCACGCCTGCTACAGTTTCTATATTGGTTGGCTTGGGTACCATGCCTGGTATGGGATACTAACAGTTGGCTCAGGTACCATGCTTAGTACAGGTTCTATATTGGTTGGCTCGGGTACCATGCCTGGTACAGGTTCTATAATGGTTGGCTCGGGTACCATGCCTGGTACGAGTTTAATTTGCATTGTTAATTGTAATTGTCGAAGGTTCCATGAGAGGACCAGGTTGATTACTGAATTAGTTATTTATTTATTTGGTCCTTGAGAGACCGGGTCATTACACTTAAATATGGGGATGGTCCTAGGGTGGACCAGGCATTGCATGTTAACACTAGGTATTGGTCTAGGGATCCTTAGTTTGTCCGGGTAATGTGGAAAATAATAAGTCTTATGATTATTGTGCATTTTTAGATGATTTTTGAACCTGTTTCATGTGGTTGATGAGTAGAAAGTAGGCTGAGAGCTTGGAATAATAGTATTGTCTGTTGTTACATGTTTGTGTTGTCTTTACTCATTTTTGGTTTATTGTATTTATATTATTTGTTAGAGCTGGTCGATGATCCAACCAGTACACAGTGGTTGTGTACTGATTCTACACTTCTTTTATTTTTATAAGTACAGGACATCATATGGTGGCTCCTACGTGACCTCAGATCTAGTCCTAGCGATTCCAGACTTCAAGGGTGAGCTGCTTTCGTTGGGCTACCTTGTTCTCTTCAAGTTAGTTATAGTCTAATTGTTCTAGACTTAAACTCTTGCTTTTCTATTAGGGGTTGCATCCCCGTTCTAGACTTTTGGTAGATTGTTTTGGTTTGATGACTTTCAGATTCTAGGGGTAAATTCCATAGGATATTGTTAGTTTTTGGGTTTAGATGTGAATGATAGTTTATCTTTAATGCAAAATGGCTTTGAGTTGTTAGATTTTAATAAGTGTTGGGTTGATATTGGTCTGCTCATCTGGGGGTTTTGGGTGAGTGCCACTCACGGAAACTTGGGTCATGACAAAGATGGTATCAGATTCCTAGGTTCATTGATCTTGTCATACCAAAATAGGTCTAATAGAGTCTTGCAGAACAACATGGAGATGTTTGTACTTTTCTTCGAGAGGCTATAGGACTTTAGGAAACTATCACTTCTTTCTTCCTTCATGCTATAACTCAATTTCAATTGGTATCTGGTGATACAAATTGATATCTAACCTTGTTTCACTCTTTTGTCCGTAGATAGTTAACACCAAAAAAACAACAGAATGAGAGTGGTGGTCCTGGCAGCGGGCCCAGCAATCAGAGGGAAAGGAAAAGGAAAGGGCAGAGGTAGATGTAGGGAAACACTCACCACTGGTGGAGCTCAGGAAACTACATGAGCAAGAGAACTGAACCCTCCCTCACCCCAATATCACGTTAAGAAGGAAGCATAGGTGGTTGTTTAGGAGGACGCGGAACAGGCGGAGGTGGCACCGGATGGAGGTGCAGGCCTTCCCCTATATTGCCTGAGGCATTTCAATAGGTGTGGACTTTTCTTAGTGGACTAGTTAGTGCTAGAGCCACCCCCACAGGTACCACAAATCAAGTTCTTGTTAACTAACCAGCGGTTGCAATGTCTCTTAGGATGGATGCAGCATCGGGTACAAATGACTTCTTTCGTCTAATGCTAGGTCCGGTTATGACTGGGAATGATCATGACATGCTGACTAAGTTTTTGAAACTGAAACCGTGTTAGACTTTGATGTTATTTTGGGTATGACCTGGCTTTATTTATATCATGCAGTGTTGAATTGTAATACTAAGACCGTGACTCTAGAAATTTTGGGTAAGGATACGCTAGAGTGGGAACGTGTGTACAGGCCTAAGCTGGCTAATATCATATCATTTGTTCAGGCTAGGAAGTTAATGGGAAGAGGGTGTTTACCCTTCTTGGCTTATCTCGGGGATGATAGTGTGGAGTCCCCATCGATTGAGTCAGTTCCGGTAGTTTCAGAGTTCCAGTAGGTGTTTCTAGCAGATTTGCCTGGCATGCCTCCAGATAGAGATATTGACCTTTGTATAGACTTGGATTCGAGCACTTTCCCAATTTCTATTCCCCCTTATCACATGGCTCCGACAGAGTTAAGGGAACTTAAGACTCAGTTTCAGGAACTCTTAGATAAAGGTTTTATACATCCAGTGCTTTACCTTGGGGCGCTCTAGTTTTATTCGTGAAAAGGAAAGATGGTAGTATGAGGATGTGTATAGACTATAGGTAATTGAACAAGGTCACCATCCAAAAAAAGTATCATTTACCTCGCATATATGACCTCTTTGACTAATTACAGGGTGCGTTTGTATTTTTTGGAAATTAACTTAAGGTCAGGGTACCATGCCTGACGAAATCCCTAAGACGACCTTCTTAACTCAATATAGGCATTACGAGTTCCTAGTGATGTCATTTGGGTTGACCAATGTGCCAGCAACATTCATGAGTTTGATGAATGGGGTATTCAAATCGTATCTAGATTCTTTCATCATCGTGTTTAAAGCTGACATTCTGATTTACTCCAAGAGTAGGGAGGAGCATGCAGAGCATCTTCATATTGTTTTGGATATTTTGAGGTACCAAAAACTATACGCCAAGTTTTCCAAGTATGAATTTTGGTTGACTTCAGTCGCATTCTTGGGACATGTGGTGTCAGAAAAGGGGGTGATGGTGGATCCCCAAAAGATTAAGGCAATTAAGAGTTGGGTCTGGCCTAGCTCTGTGATTGTGGTTAGGAGTTTTGTGGTCTTGTAGGCTACTATCGCAGATTTGTGAAGGACTTTGCGTCCATCGCTACTCACTTGACAAGGTTGACTCATAAGGAGCTACCATTTGTGTTGTCTGACAAGTGTGAGGAGAGATTCCAAAAGCTCAAGACACTTCTTACTACAGCTCACATTCTATCATTGCCGGTTGAAGGTAAGGATTTCATTGCGTATTATGATGTTTCATATTCGGGTTTGGGTATTGTGTTGATGCAGGACAAGAATGTTATAGCTTATTCTTCAAGGCAGTTTAAGCCTCATGAGAAGAATTATCTAACCCACGACTTGGAGTTACCAGTGGTTGTCTTTGCACTCAAGATTTAGAGGAACTACCTTTATGGTGTCAAGTGTGAGGTGTTCATGGACCATCGTAGCCTGCAACATGTATTTACTCAGAAGGACTTGAATTTGAGGCAGAGAAGGTAGATAAATTTTTTGAAGGATTATGATGTGACCATCCAGTATCATCCGGGCAAGGCTAATGTGGTGGAAAATGCATTGAGCCAGAAAGCATTCGGCATGGGCAATTTGGCTTATTTGGGGGTGTCCAACAAACCATTGGCTAGGGAGATTGGGCACTAGAATCTAAGTTCATGAAATTGGGCATCTCAAAATAGGGTGGGTTGTTGGCCAGTGTTGAGGTCAAATCCATATTCATGGAATAAATAAAGGCCAAACAGTTTCAGGATCCACAGTTGAACAAGCTTCGGAGCAAGGTAGTATTTGGAGAGTCCGGGATGCCGCATTGGACGTTGATGGGGTGATGAGTTTTAGGGGGATGATTTGTGTTCCACAGGTTGATGACATGATTCAGAATATGTTGGAAGAGGATCATAGTTCACGGTATTTGATTCATTCGGGCATAACCAAAATGTACTGGGACTTGAGGCAACTTTATTGGTGGCCTGGGATGAAAAAAGACATAGCTGATTATGTGTCCAAGTGTCAGAACTGTCAGTAAGTTAAGTATTAGCACCAAAGACATGCAGGATTGCTTCAGAGGATTCCCATTCCAGAGTGGAAGTGAGAAATGATAGCAATAGATTTCGTGGTAGGTCTTCCTAAGACCTTGGGAAAGTATGACTCTATTTGGGTCATTGTGGACAGGCTGACCAAGTCAGCTCATTTCATTCCTGTCAGAGTGGACTATAATTCATAGCAGTTGGCTAAGATCTATGTTAAAGATATTGTTAGACTGCACTGGGTGCCACTCTCAACCATTTCAGATAGGGGTACGTAGTTTACCTCCAAGTTCTAGAGAAAGTTGCACAAAGAGTTGGGCACTCAACTCACTTTCAGCAAAGCATTTCATCCTCAGACAGATGGTCAGTCAGAGAGGACAATCCATGTATTGGAATACATGATGAGAGTATATGTGATCAACTTAGGGGGTCATTGGGACAAGTTTCTACCGTTGTGTGAGTTCTCATACAACAACAACTACCACTCCAGTATCAACATGGCACCATTTGAGGCATTGTACGGGAGGGGATGTCGATCACCCATAGGGTGGTTTGAGGCAGGCGATGTGAAACCTTTGGGAGTGGACTTGGTAAGGGAGGCTCAAGAAAAAGTAAGGGGAATTCAGACCAAGTTGCTAGCAGCCCAAAGCAGGCAGAAAGAGTACGCAGATCGCAAGGTAAGAGACATGGATTTCCTGGTTGGTGAACAGGTATTTAAAATATCACCAATTAAGGGGGTTATGCGGTTTGACAAGAAGGGTATGCTCATCCCCCAGTATATCGATCCATTTAAGGTTCTCGAGATTATAGGGCCAGTGGTTTACAAATTAGCACTGCCGCCCAATTTCTCTGGAGTCCACCCAATCTTCCATGTATCTATGTTGAAGCGATACCATGGGGATGGGGAATACATCATTAAGTGGGATTCATTTTTGCTAGACAAGGATCTTCAATATGAAGAGGAACTGGTTGTGATTCTTGATCGGGATGTCCAGAAGTTGATGGCAAAGGAGATCAAATCGGTAAAAGTTTAGCAGAAGCATCATCTGATTGAGGAAGCCACTTGGGAAATGGAGAAGGACATGCGGGACAAGTACCCTCACTTGTTTGAGGATTCATGTACTACACTTTGCCTCTTTTACTTTATCTTTTTGGGTTTGATCATTTGAGGATGAACAATAGGTAAATTGGTATCTGTTGTAATGATTGGGTCTGTCATTATAGGTAAACCTTTCATGCCAAGTTTCGGGTTAGAAAACTTCTGAGTTTGGGAGTTTGAAATTTTGGGCTAGGCTAGTCTCAGATGGTTTCTTAGTGAGGTATGGTCTAGGAAATCTGGGTGAGGATTGGGTAATATATCTTGTGATGAGCTAGTTTTCCATTAGCTAAGGCGTTAAGGAGTCCGAGGGACTTTTCATAAATGAATTTGGGTAAGTAGAACTCTCGGTATTAAGGTTGATGTGAAGGTGTTATTCTGGAATGTCAAGATTTAATGTGTGTTGGAAAATGGGAACTTTTGGGGTATTTTATGAGATTTTGTCCCGTGTCAACTGGCTATAGCGGCCACCGCTATAAAGGAGAAATTCCCGCTATAGTGGAAGTCAACAATGGTCAGCACCGCCATAGCGGTCGGTTCAACTACGGCGGCGCTGCTATAGTGGTGTACGGACCACTATTGTGGAATAAGTTGGGTTTTAATGCAGAAACTTCCCCAAAACATTTAGTTTTTCCTCAAAAACGTTTTAGAGAAGGGAAAGGGCAATTTGGACGATCTGAACTCCGTTTTTCATCAAATTTTGTCCCAAAAGTAAGGATTTTACTCCCCTAACTTAGTACTATGTTTCTTACACAGTAGAATAGTTAACTGCTAGTTTAGGGAAAGGTTTGGGTTAACCTAAGAATGTGGAATCCTGGAAAAAGGGGATTCTAGGGTGTTGAGTTCTTGGATTATGTTGTTTATGGTTCATTAATTCTTTAATTACCATAATTTGCTTATTTTATCCGTAAAAATAGTTGTTCAAGTCAAATTAATGGTGGGAATGCCCGGGAGTGGGTGGAATGATTATGGTTTAGCCTAGGGGATTGGAATTTTGCATAATTCAGGTAATTCAGGGCATTGGACTGATGTTAGTATATTGTATACTTGTTTTTAGACCAAGAGCAAACAAAAGCTTCTGGAAACGAGAAGGCTCCGGTCTAGTAAAGTTTCAAAAAGCGATTCGAGGTAGATGATAGTTATTGTCTTGCCAAATGCAATGTATATACATGTAACTTTAGCTTAGTAATGTATGTCCTTTCATGCTTAGGAAAGAAAATATGAATGTCCAAGTATTTGGGGTGTCACTTATGTGAAATTAACTTGATTGTTGCTTATTGGTTTTACAAGGGTGTTTCCTGTTCATATAAGTATTGAATGTTGGCTTTGTGTGATATTTAGTTGGCTCGGGTACCATGCATGGTATGGGATACTAACGATTGGCTCAGGTACCACGCCTGGTATGGGATACTAATGGTTGGCTCGGGTACCATGCCTGGTATAGTTTCTATATTGTTTGGCTCGGGTAATACGCCTGTTAAAAGGTTCTATATCGGTTTCCTTGAGTACCATGCATGGTTTGAGGGTGTGTTATGAAATGGAAAAAATTAGAAGGATTTCCGAGTTTCAGTCCCAATGCACCTGATATAGCGAGTGACACACTCCTACCATGATGATACTATAGCAAAGAAATTCCTGCTATGGCAGAAGTCAGAGGCGGGAGGCTACCGCTACGGCGATACTGCTATAGTGAGATTGGACCGCTATAGTGGGATTAGTCTCTATAAATGCATAAATTTCCCCAAATATATTCATTATTTTTTAAGACCGTTTTGGGGAGGGCTGTGGCGACTTTGGGCTATTTCTACTAGTTTTCCACCAGAAATCTTCGCTAAGGTAAGTCTTTTATCCCTGCTAATTAGTATTTTGATTCCAAGTTCATAAATTGCTAATTTGCAGGTCTTGAGAAGGGTTTAGCTTAACCTAATAAAAATTTAGTGTATGATGGAATAATGGGATATAAAAACTTTGGGTTTGGTTAAAAGTCATTTATTCATGATTGTATGATCGTAATTCGCTAGTATAACTATAGAATTGGTAGTTTCTAGGTGAATTATTAGTTGGAAAGGCCTAGGATGGATGGAATGATCATGAATTTAGCCTTGGGGTTTGGGATTAGGCTATAATCTGCAATTAATAAGGTCATTGGTTGAATTTGTGTTTGCATTTCTGTCTTAGACCTCAATCAAGCTAATGTTGCAAGAAACAAGAAGGCTCAGATCCAGTAGAGCATTCAAGCTAGGATTGAGGTAGGTGATGGTTGTTGTATTCCAAATTTGTGATGTGTGCATCATAACTGTTTCTTTAGTATTACTTGCACCATGTGCATTTTGGGATAAAGGAATAAGTGTTAGAGATGTCTTAAGTGTCAATTGCATGCAATGAACTGTTTTAAATGCTTGTTGGTTGTATAAGTATGGTATGTTATTCATTGTGGTTATGATTGTTGTGATGTCTGTGATTCTTCAGTTGGCTCGGGTACCATGCCTAGTATAGATTATTGGTTGACTCGGGTAACACGCCTAGTATAGGTTATTCTTTGGTTAGCTCGGGTACCATGCCTGGTACAGATTCATTATAGTTGGCTCGGGTACCACACTTAGTATGGGTTTGATTTTTATATGTGTGTTGGTTCCATGAGTGAACCGAGCTTATTTGTTATGATGTATTATTACGTGTTGGTCCATGAGTGGGTCAGGTTGGTATATTTGTGTTCAGGTGGTTTCTTGAGTAAATTAGGATTATATATTGAATACCATAGATGAGGTCCTAGGGATCCTTGGGTGGTCTGGGTTGCTATTGATATGGTTTTTTGTTTGGATAGTGTCTTATATGGTGGTTGAGTCAAGTTGATGACTGGAGTATTATATGTAATTGACCTTATTATACATGTTATTTTATTTTACTAAGTTATGGTTAACTATTCATATTACGTATCTTGAAACTGGCCAATGATCTTAATAGTACACTATTCTTCTTGTGTACTGATACTGCACTTGCTCTTCTTTTGTTGAGTACAGGGCATATTCCGGTGGCTGTTTCGAGACCTCAATTGTGATCCTAGCAACATCTGAATTCAAGGGTGAGCTACATCTTTTGGGCTACCAAGGATTCCTCTACTTGTTCTAGTTCCTTGTTTGGACTTGGATTTCTTTTGTTTTGGGGTTGCATCCCTATCTTCTAGATATGTTTTCAAGTTTTGGTACATGACTTTCAGATTCTAGGGGTTTATTTCTACAGGTTTTAGTATTTTGTTAAGTTAAATGGTGATTTTTGGTTTATCTATTGAATTTGGTTTTTAGTTGCTTAGTTTGGTTAAGTGTTGCATTGATTAATTAGTTCTCCCGCTGGCGGTTTAGTGTGGGTGCCACTCACGGAGATTTAGGTCATGATGGCACCTACAACCCTCCAGTAGGCGAACTAATCCCCGTAGCCCGGAACGGTTAGTAATGGACCACATTCTATCAACTTAAATGAAAGAATAGTTTAATAAGCGGAAGAAAGTGACCAAGATGAGAAAATAGATAACAGGATTAATATATACAATGTCGAAGCTAAACCAAACCTAAAACATGATATCATAGCGTATAAGAGTTGAATCTACATAAGGAGTACAAAGGGTCCAAAACAATATATACAAAGCTGTCTACGAGTAGAAATAGAGTGCATAATCAAAAGATAAACCAAAAGCTAAGCTCTGGTCGCCAAGAGCTCACCCTCAGTCTAGAATATCACAAAAGTAGCTCCTTGCACGAGTCTCCAACGAGCTAACGGTGATGGCCCACACTAGGATCTGCACTAGAAGATGCAGAGTGTAGTATGAGCACCAAATGTGAAGCATAAGGTACCCAGGAGGTATCATAGGCCGACTAGGCAAATATAAGATAAAAGCATAGTAACAGACATAATAGAAGCAAGTAGTCATGGAAATCAACGAAAAAGTACACAGGAACTAGCCCATAGGGAAGACACCAGAAACAACATGCAAGGCTAGCAAGTAGAATACATACACAACAGTCACAGATCATAGTAAGAGACGACGCACCTGGGATCCTCACAAAAATAGTATATATATACAAGTTTTAGAAGTGGACTGTATACCGGTAACCTCAAGTATAAGGAATGGGAGAGAAGAGTAAAGATAGACATGCTCAGAAAACATGAATCAATAATCAAACTAATAATATCAATCTCAAACCAGAACTAACAATGTTGCAGTATATAATCTCAAAATCATAACCGTGGCAGGGGATAGTATCATGATAAAGTAACAAGAGTCTACCTACAGTCCCCCGGCCGCCCATACAACCGAGGAACGTAAACAAGTGAAAACAAACCCTCTGGCCGCTCATACCACCGGAGCGTACATTCAAAAAATAGCAAACAAGGGTGGAGCCTCGAACAATGAATGATATGCTATAAACTGCCAAGACAGTAAAACCTCAGTGTCAGTATGTTACCCCTTCCGGTGCCCCAAAGGTCCAGTAAAGGCGGGATCCATGGAAGATCTTCTCCCGAGTACATCTGCTCAGTCGTAAACCCCTACCCCTGGTCACCTTTTTGCCCGAAGCACTTGGTCTAAAATGACAGGGTCCATGAAGGTCTACTTGTAGACCACATACTGAACTCTAACCTCAAAACACCATCTGGAGTGCCACCAAATCCAAACTAGTCACAAATGCTTAAACTGCATGCATGATTCCTATCCAGGTCTAAATAAATGGAATAAATACAGTAAATCCCCTCCAAGGGTGCCCGAGCATCTCCGGGTCTAAAATAGTAGTAAACAAGTATGTTGCTCAGCTTTACCGAGTCTAATCCCACTTATTTATAAATAGGGGAAATCAATCCAGCACCTCGGTCCACCCGAGTACAATATAAGATACGAAAACTGAGACATCTCTCTCTTTTAACCTTTCTTACCACAAGAAGATCCATAAAATGGATACCAAACCATTTCATAACACATTTTACCGAAAACAGGCTCCCGAGGCCATGTAAGGTTTGAAAATCATAGAATAGTAGTCCCGAAGCCAATACCGTAGTAAAATCGAGTAGAAAATCCTTTATATGCATGATAATGGCATGCTTAATTAAACTCAACAGCCCAACGGCTCACAAACAACCTATCGTCCCTGCACAGGCCCACAGCTACTCAGCAAGCATAACCAGCCTAGAAGGATATTTCTATGTCCGGGACTTACAGACATTCCCATTAACCCACCTTCTATGTTCTAAAGTCAACAATGCATTTGGGAAATACAATAACCATCACCTACCTCGAATAGCTTGAAAACTCTACACGGTCGGAGCCTTCCCATTTTCCGAAGCTTTCGCTTATTCTTGGTCTAACAATGATTACAAAACATACCAAAATAAGTTCAATGGCCTAAAATTACCCAAATTATACTCCAATCATAATCCCCAAGCCAACCTATGATCATTCCCCTCATCCCAGGGTTTTCCCACTATTAATTCACCTAAAACTATCATTTTTACAGAGACAACAAGCAAATTATGGTATTTTAAGCATGAATGAACAATAATAATCACAACCCAAGAATTCTACACCCTAGAATCCCCTTTTTCCTGGATTTTACATTCTTAGGTTAACCTAAATCTTCCCCCAAGCCCGTAGTTAATGATTCTACCGCATTGGAATCATAGTACTAAGTTAGGAGAGCAAAATCCTTACGTTTAGGATGAAATTTGGTGGAAAATTGACTTAGAATCGCCAAAATTGCCTCTACCCTTTCCCAAAATATTCTTGAGAATTTATGAATATTTTTGGGGAAGTTTTTGCATTTACCCTGACTTATTCCGCTATAGCAATTCGTACAACACTATAGCAGCACTGCCATACCAGAATCGACCGCTATAGCATGCATTGTCCTCCACTATAGTGGGAATTTCTCTGCTATAGAAGAAACCAGAGTAGCATAGCATCAATCGCTACAGCAGTTGACAAAGAATAGAACCTCAGAAAATCCCCCAAAAGTTCCCATTTTATAACATACTTCAAAACCTGATGTTCTGAAATAACCCCTTCACGTCAACTTCAATATCGGGAGTTCTAATCACCCGAATTCACTTTCAAAAAGTCCTCCAGATTCCTTAAGGTCTTGGCTAATGAAAAAACTAGCTCAACCTAAGATATTCTACCTAATTCTCACTCATATTAGCCTAGACTATACCTTGCTCAGAATCCATCTAAGGCTAGCCTAGCCCAGAATTTCCAAAACCCAAACTCGGAAGTTTTCTAACCCCAAAGTTGGCACGAAAGGTTCACCCATAATGATGGAATAGGTCGTTATAGTCCACCTGGAACTTATGTTGTTGGAAAATCCTTAGACCAACAATAATTGCAGGAGCTTAGCCAAAAGGTCACAGGATTAAATTCAAGCATTGATCTGATTGTGAAACATGTCATTTAATAACGAAGTTGAGAAGGTGAACGTTGTAGGTTCATAAGGTAAAGCACCAAGGCAGGATGAGTCTGAATCTGATAAAGAGTCCAACTTTCTAAATGATCAAGTGGCGGGTTTCTGAGCCAACGGCCAACGATCTAATCAGGACACTTGGCAGAGTCAAGAAAATCAAGGTCGGAACAAAGACAGACAAATATAGAGACAAAAACTACAATTGGTCTAGGTATAGAGACAGGAGAAGGGGTAGAGATAGATTTGGTGACTGGAATAAGAAGAAGGGCTACAGAAATAATAGAAGCATTCTATACGTTCCGCCTAGAAATCATGAAGGGGCCCCCAGCTTTGTAAAGATGGAAAACCTATTGGTCTGGGTGCTAAATAAGGTAGAGGCAAGTGATGACAACCTAAAGGAAATTCGTGCTGACATCTCTGGCATGAATCAAAAAGTAGAATCGCATGCCACCGCCATCAAGCAAATTGAGAAGCAGTTGGGTCAGATGTCTACTGCTCTAAACCAGCGCCAGAAAGGCATGCTACCTATAAACATAGTCCAAAATCTAAGGAATAATGGGCAATGCATGGTTGTGACCACTAGGAGCAGAAAACAGACTGTGGATCCTCCGATTCCCATAGTAGTTAATGATCCAGCCGAACTCAAAGACAATGATGGTGAGGTTGTAGCTGATCTAAGGATATAGTTGTCAATGAAAAAATGAATGGTAAGAAACCTGTATTTTTTGAAAGAAAGGAGAAAGAGGTCTCACAAGTTCTACAGCCGATGTTGGAACCTCCCCCACCCTTTCCAAGAGGCTAGCCAAGAAAGCTGAGGAATAGTGTATCCTCTGGGTCTAGAAAAGCATAAACATCAGTATTAAAGACTCGTAATGTACCCGTGAGACTTGGAGCTTGAAACTTGAAGCTTGAGAGACCCTTTACACTTTTAGAAGATGAATGAGAGTTTGGGAGGGGACTTATCTTAATAAGGGATAAAATCCTACTAAAAGAGTCCAAAAAGACCTCACTTAGGAGTTAGAAGGGTGGAAAATTACCAAAATAACCCAAGGAATTAATTTAGAAAAACAACTCAAAACTGCGGCTTCAGGTTCTACAAGGGCAATCCACTAGTCGTAGACTGAACAACGACTCGTGGTTCCTTCTCGTGGTTTCTAGCCTAAAAGATAAACTGCGGAATTTGGTTCTACGAGTTAATAGCATGACTCGTGGAACTATCCATGAGTCATAGAAACTATCTGTGGTTGCTGAAGGAATTGACTGTTCTCAATCTGAGTTCTATGGACTGGTTCCATGACCCGCGAACCATCCTTTGACATTGTGCACTTCAACTCAGGCAAATCGTCTATGTTGAGGATGGCTACTGTTCTCAAAGTGTGAAGTTTGGCTAGACTCAGTAGCATTTCTGGGGCATGTTCTATCCAAAGATGGAATCATGGTAGATTTTAAAATAAGTCATGCAACTGCTATTAAAGCTCCTTTAGCTCTGTTGGTGCCATACGATATGGGGGTATAGATATTGGCAAGATGTCAGGTGCCAAATCAATATCAAAGTCTATCTCTCGTACCAGAGAAAATCCTGGAAAATACTCAGGAAATACATCAGAAAAATCTTTCACCACTGGTACCTTCTCCAAGCTAAGTGTTCCTTCTCTAACATCCCTCACCATATCTAAGTCTTAGAATCCTCAGGAAAGTGTAAGCACCTATATACCCCCACTTTAATTAACCACTAAAATAAGGGGCCACTTTACTTTGCTCAATCGCAAAAAGAATCCCACATACTAATATGTATATTCCATAATAACATATATGCACTACAATTATCCTTAAATTATGTATGTCACGTAACTCCTTATAGATTATGAGTTATGCGCGTTTAAAGTATTAAACTTAATTTAGATTTTTTCTGAGGCGCTAAAACATTCCTATGTGTCCTCGTACTGAAGACATGCAATTCAATGGAATCATGCTAGAAATCAACTTTAGATCTTGGGCTTTTAAAACCAATGAAGGAATCATAATCAAATCATAATTAAGCAATAAAAAACCATGAATTTAAGCATAGAAACTGATTTCGTAAGTTTTCCCCAATTTAGATCAAAACCCTAATTTCACAAGCTCATGATTTAACATAAGAATTGGGGGTTTTGAGCACAAGGGTGAAAGAAACCCATTGTTGAATACCAACATACCTTGATTGAAGATAACCCACTTGAATTGGAAAGACTTAGGAGGCTTGAACTTGGAGCTTGAGACTTGAAGCTTAGAGAAGAATTTTTCATTTTTGGGAGATGAGTGAAGTAATGAGAAGGAACTTAGACTAATGAGGGTGAAAACCCTCCTTGAAATAGTCAAAAAGACATTGTTAATACCCCTGGGATTTAATTTAGAAAATCTGGAAAATGGGTCAGCTTCAGGTTCTACTAGTTGGTTCCACGGATCGTCGTTTGAACCATGACTCGTGGTTCCAACTCGTGGAACCTGGTTGACTAGACAGTCTGCAGAAGGTGGTCTATGACTCGACAGGATGGATCCGTCATTTGAATGACGGGTCATCAACTGGACTCATCATTCCTGGGAAGTCAATGTCAAACCACGACTCAGGATGACGGGTCATCGTGTAAATGACGGGTCATCGTGTAAATGACGGGTCATCGTGTAAATGACGGGTCATCGAACCCAGTCATAGAACCTAGGGAACTTGCCATCCCTCTTATCTGTTTTCACGAGTCAACAGGACGGACCCGTGGTTTGAACCACGGTCCGTAGAACCCACTCGTGGTTCCAGACCAGAGGCTGAACCAAACAGACAAGAATCACTGTTCCATTCAACGACCCGTGGTTCAAACCACGGTCTGTGGTTTAGACCCGTCATTCCTGAAACATGGAATTTTCTGAGATTTTTAACTTAGATAGCCAGGTAGGTTTTTGGGTTGTTACAATATCTCCCTTTTGGAGTCATTCATCCTCGAATGAATACTAAGCAAGGAAAACTGAGGAGAAAACAGCCCAACCAACATCAAAACATGAAAATCAGGGGGACACCATGAAAACTGAACTTCTCAACTTGAAAACATGATAAACTAACTTCGTAAAACATGGATGCATACTAGGATCATAAGAGAAACCGGTGGAGTAGAATCGGAGGGACAAACTAAGGAGGAAACTATTACCTCAAGCTGAAACTGAGTCGGAAGGAAAGAGATGAGGATATTTGGCCTTCATGGACTCTTCTGCTTCCCAAGTAGCACCTTCTACAAGCTGATTTCTCCAAAGGATTTTCACCTAAGTGACTTCTTTGTTCCTCAACCTCCGAACCTTACGATCAAGGATCTCAAAGGGAACCTCCTCATAAGTGAGACTATCCTTCACGCCCACATCCTCCAAGGAAACAATCAAGGAAGGATCACCAACACACTTCTTCAACAAGGAGACATGGAACACCGGATGGATAGCTTCCAAATCCAAAGGCAAGCCTAACTCATAAGCAACACTACCCACTCTCCTCAAAATCCTATAAGGACCTACAAAATGGGGACTGAGCTTTCCTTTCTTGCCAAACCTCATCACACCCTTCATGGGTGACACCTTTAGGAAAACTCAATGATCAACTTCAAATTCCAACTCGCTTCTCCTCATATCCGCATAAGATTTTTGTCGACTCTGAGCGGTCTTCAACCTTTCTTGAATAAGCTGAACCTTATCAATAGTCTCATGAACCAAACCTGGACCAATCAAGGCTGCCTCACCTACCTCAAACCAACCAATAGGAGACCTACATCTCCGGCCATAAGAGGCCTTATATGGAGCCATCTGGATGCTAGAGTGAAAGCTATTGTTATAGGAAAACTTGATGAGAGCTAAGTGATCATCCCAATTACCTTTGAAGTTGATCATACACGCTCTCAACATATCCTCCAAAGTCTGAATACTGCGCTCTGCCTAGCCGTCTGTCTGAGGGTGAAAAGTTATGCTAAGCTTCACCTAGGTACCAAGACCTTTCTGAAACGATCTCCAAAACTGAGATGTAAACTGAGGACCTCTTTCAGAAATGATAGACAAGGGAACACCATGCAATCAAACTATCTCCCGGATGTAGAGTCTGGCATAGTCGTATGCTGAATCAGTAGTCTTAATAGCCAAGAAGTAGGATGACTTGGTCATCCGATCAATAATCACCCAAATGGAATCATGTTACCTTTGAGTACGAGGCAAACCACTAATAAAGTCCATATTGATTGCTTCCCATTTCAAAGTAGGAAGGTCAATATCTTGAATCATGCCACCCGGCCTTTGATGCTCCACCTTTACTTGTTGACAGTTGGGACACTTAGCCACAAACCCGGTTATGTCCCTCTTCATACCATTCCACCAAAAGACTTCCCGGAGATCACGGTACATCTTAGTAGCACCCGGATGAATGGAATATCTAGAACTGTGAGCCTCAGTAAGAATCTACTATCTCAACCCATCTACATCTGGAACACATAAGTGACCCTGATAACGAAGCACACCATCTCCCACTTGGGAGAAAACCTCCACCCGCTGCTGATGAACTGCACCCTTAAGTTGAAGTAGAATGGGATCATTTTCTTGCTTTGCCTTCACCTCATCCACCAAGGATGATTCAGCACCATTTTTTACAATAACACCACCTTCTGTCAAGTCCATAAGGCGAACTCCTAACCGAGCCAGCCTATGAACCTCCTTAACTAATTCCTTGTGTCCATAACCTGAACTATATGATAAACATAACCCTTAGAAATCATCTTCCTCGCCTTAAGATAAGATATGAAATGACCTTTTGAGATAGGAGGACTACCTTGCCATTCTAAGATGGGTTCATTTGGAAAGTTGAAACTTACAACCCGAGTACGACAATCAACCAAAGCACAACAAGCATGCAACAAATCCATACCAAGAATAACATCAAAATCAGTCATCTCCAACTCTACTAAATCCGCTGAAGTGACTCTATGAAGTACTGAGATAGGGCAATTTTAGTAGATTCATTTGGCTAAGACTCACTCACCAACAGGAGTAGAAACACAAAAGGGTTCTCAAAGTAATTCAGGACAAATTTCAAATTTTCATGTTACATAAAGGGTCACAAAAGACAAGGAGGCACCGGGGTCTAACAAAGCATACACATCTAAAGATAACACTTTCAACATACCAGTGAGAACATCTGGGGAACCCTCCTGGTCCTAACGAGAGTACATAGCATAAAGGCGGTTCTAGCGCTGACCACCAGAACTAGAAGTTGTGCCCTACTGGGCTGGTCGACCTTTTGGGGCTGCTGGAGAAGACTGAGCCCTACCACCTCCCTACCGCTTCTTAGCCGAAAGGCAATCTCTAATCATATGTCCAGCCTGCCCATACCCAAAGCATGCTCCCGTGCCCACACGACACTCTCCCGAGTGATTCCTCTCATACTTGCTGCAAATGGGATAGGATGGTCCTTTAGTAATACCCCCTTGAGACTGCAAATAAGAACCAGATCCTCTACCAGTCTGATCATAACGAGGCCCGGTGCCTGGGTAGGAGCACTAGCAGAAGAATGAATGGGTCCTGATGACTTCTTCTGAAATGAGGAGCGGTGCCCATCACCGGACCTCTGATGGTCAAACCTTGAACTCTCGGATCTAACTCTCTTGTTCTCTCTATCCATCTCCCTAAGCTTGTCCCCCTCGATCTGGTGAGCATGAGTCATAATTCTGGAAATGTTCATATCACTCAACAGCATGGCAGACCTGCACTCCTTCTTCAACATATCTAAAACCCCATAGATAAACTTGCTCATCTGATCCTGTGGGTCAGCCACCATAGTAGGAGCGTATCTAGAGAGCTGAGTGAACCTTAAACTGTACTCCTGGACTATCATGGATACCTGTCTCAAGTTCATAAACTCTTCAACTTTCGCTTTCCTCAATTCTCAGGGAAAGAACCGATCGAGAAAGGCCCTCTCGAAACCCTCCCAAGTCATAAGGACCTCGTCCCTAGCTCTAGCTTCCTTCCATTGCGTGAACCAGATATGGGCTACATCCTTGAGCTGATAGGACGCGAGCTCCACACAACCAAAATCACCCACTTGCATAACATCAAAGATTTTCTTCACTTCATCAATAAAGCTAAGTGGGTCGTCACTCACCTTTGAACCCCAAAATACAGGTGGGTTCATTCGGACAAAATCACAAACTCGGGCCGCTTCCCCACCTTGAGGGTGGACTGGGATAGGATCCTGCTGATTGGCCTGAGTAGCCAAGGTCTAGGCTAGCAAATGTATGGCATTCTTGAATTCCTCATCCGTTACCTTGGGTGTCGGAACTGGAGGAGCATCATTTCGAGTGGCTCGATAAGGCATAGCACGTCGAGGCATGATCTGAAATATACAAGGAAAGGATTAGAGGGATATTAGAGTTAAACTCTAATGCACGATGTGATCATGAAAGAAGTGAGGTTTTTCTAAGACATCTCATAGCTTCCCTTTCATAAGTGTGGGGCACTTCACACCTATGAGAGAGATTTTACTCGATGCGGCTTTCAGACATCCTAGGAGTCTTGAACCTGAGGCTCTGATACCAAGTTTGTCACACCCCGAGGTTACCCCCTAGATGTAACACGAGATTTGAGGCACGAGTGCCCTAGACTAACTCTTGGTCATGGCATACTCAGTCATTCATAAGAAAGCATAGCGGAAACATAGATAGAATATTAGGCAATCCAAAACCATAAATGATAAGTCAATCCAAAACATAGTTTTAAAAGAGTGACTAGAATTCTGGCTATGTCTGAAAAGTCTCTACACATGACATAAAGAGTTGCTAGGACAAAACCCTAGCTAACTCAAGGTATAGAAGTAAATAACCAACAACTAGCTATAATTATAACTAGCCCTCGAACCATGAGACTCAACGACACTAACTAAAAATGGCCTGCGATCTCTAGCCACGTGCCTGAGGAAGGGAACCTAAATCTGCATCATCAAGAGGAAGCAACACAAGTATGCATCAGTACTATAGGATGTACCGAGTATGTGAGATATGCATGATCATGATAAAACATACTTAAAATAAGCTCTTTTGAAATAAGAGATAGCATAAGAAATTATCAAGATATAAGGCATAAACATGAAGTAAAGTCAAGGTTCAAAGTAAAGTATTATATAACTTCATAACTTGAAAATAATCATATGGGAGTTTCTCTTAATCAACATAAACCATGTTGAGTTACATGGAGTCTAGTGTCATGCACCCACACTAAAAAAGGTTGTCCTAATTGGCCAAGGTTAGAACCATGTCATAAGGATCCTTTCATAAGCCACGGAGGGCAACCTACGATAGCAACGTAGTTTTGGACATGGGTTATCTAGAACCCTTATCGCTCGGTGCTAAATACTACTCCCAAAACATATAACATGAGGCTCACATATGTGTGACATATCTAGATTCCAAGCTTGTTCATAAACATGTTCATAACCCAGATCTTCATACTACTTACGAATCTTGGTTTTGAAAATGATTCATGAGCATTGATGGCACATCGAGTGTCTTGTCTTACAGAATAATTCATACTTGAAAACTTGTATGACACTAGTTCAATTTTCATAATAGCATAGATTTTCATAGAACATAGGAACTAGGCATGTACTTACTTGAAAAATTCATGAGAATACATACTATCATATACCCAATTTACTTAAATCAATTCATGCATGTAAGATTTACCATAATTAGACTTCAATTCATGAAATAGGAGTCCATATGTAAAAATCCATGCAAAATGATACAATTCCCTAGAATTTTTTAATAAAATCATGAGAAGGCAATTTATAGCAAAACCCATAAGAATTGGGTAAGAACCCTAATTTGAAAGTTCATGAAATCAAAATAGAAAGTAGAGATTTTGGGCACAAGGATGAAAGAAACCCATTGTTGAATACCCACATACCTTGATTGAAGCTAACCCACTTGAAATTGAAAAGAAAAGGAGACTTGAACTTGGAGCTTGAGACTTGGAGCTTGAAGGAGTTCTTTTCCCAATTGGTAGATGAATGAGTTAATGAAAAGAGACTTAGGCTAATAGGTTTATAAATCATGCTAAAAATGGTCAAAACAACCTCACTTAGGAGTTAAAAGGGTGGGTAATAACTAAAATACCCCTGGGATATAATTAGGAAAAACTGTTAAAAATTGACTTTTAGAAATCATAGATGAAGATCCAGGACCGTAGACTGAACCACGGTTCGTGGTTTCCACTTATGGTTCCTGGCCATTTGACCAGGCTGTAGAAGGCAAACCACGGGTCAACAAGATGACTCGTCATTTGAATTATGGTTCGTAGACTTGAGTCGTCGTCCCTGGGAAGTTTGGCAGTCCTCTAATCCATTTCTACGAATTAACAGGGCAGTCTGTCATTTAAACGATAGGCCGTAGAACCCAGTCGTGAAACTTGGGGAACTTGTCAACCCTCTGATCTTATTTCATGAGTTTACAGGATGGGCCGTAGTCAGAACCACGGTCTGTAGAACCATTTTGTGGTTCCCAAGTCCCGTGTTACGTCTAGGGGGTAACCTTGGGGCATGAAAAATTTGGTATCAGAGCCTCAGCTTCAAGAGTCCTAGGATGTCTGAAAGCTGCATCGAGTAGAGTCTCTTTCATGTGTGTGAAGCGCGCCACACATATGAGAGGGAAGCTATGAGGTGTCTTGGAAAACTTCACTTCTTTCATGATCACCTCGTGCGATAGAGCTTAACTCTAATGTTCCTCTAATCCTCATCTTATACATTTCAGATTATGCCTCTTTGATGTGCTATACCTCTCCGAGCTGGTAGGAATGTTGTTCCTCCCATTCCGTTCCCCGATGTCACAAATGAGGAGTTTAGAAATGCCATCCATTTTCTAGCCCAGACTTTGGCCACTCAGGCGAATCAGCAGACTCCTGCCCCCGTTCATCCTCAAGGTGGGGTAGCGGCCCGAGTTCGTGACTTTATCCGTATGAACCCGCCTGAATTCTGGGGTTCGAAAGTAAGTGAGGACCCACTCAACTTTATTGATGAAGTGAAGAAGATCTTCGAGGTTATGCAAGTGGTTGGTGTTGATTGTGTTGAGCTTGCATCCTATCAACTCAAGGATGTAGCTCATATTTGGTTCATGCAATGGAAGGAGGCTAGGGTGAGAGATGTGATCCCCATGACTTGGGAATATTTTGAGAGGGCCATCCTTGATAGGTTCTTCCCCCAAGAGTTGAGGCAAGTGAAGGTGGAGGAATTTGTGAACTTGAGACAGGGGTCAATGTCGATTCAAGAGTATAGTCTGAAGTTCACTCAGTTGTCTAGATATGCTCCCTCAATGGTAGTGGACTCGCATGATCAAATGAGCAAGTTCATATATGGGGTTTTTGATATGGTGAAGAAAGAGTGTAGGTCTGCCTTGTTGATGAGTGATATGAACATTTCCTGACTCATGACTCATGTCCATCAGATTTAGGGTGACAAGCTTAGGGAGATGGCAAGGAAGAACAAAAGAGCTAGATCAGAGGGTTCAGGATTTAGCCATCAGAAGTTCGGGGGCGGACATCGCTCTTCCTCTCAGAATAAATCATCAGGGCCCGTGCATTCTTCTACCAGTACTCCTTCTCAGGCCTCCAGGCCCTGCCATGATCATTCTAGTCGAGGTGCAGGCTCTTATGCTTAGGGTGGTGGTGCAAAGGGGCCTTCTTTCCCCGTTTGTGCCAAGTGTGGGAAGAATCACTCCGGTGAGTATTTGGCTAGTAGAGAGGTTTTTTTTAGGTGTGGTCAGTCAGGGCATCGTATCAGGGATTGACCTTCAACTATGAAGGGACAGGGAGGTAGGCCTCAGCCTACCCCATAAGCTTCAGGAGGTAGACCAGCCCAGCAGGGCACAGCTTCTAGTTCTGGCGGTCAGCGCCAGAACCATCTTTATGCCATGTCCTCCCGTCAGGATCAGGAGAGTTCTCCAGATGTGGTTACTGGTATGTTGAAAGTCTTCTCTCTTGATGTGTATGCGTTGTTGGACCCCAGTGCCTCCTTATCTTTTGTAACACCTTATGTTGCTTGTAAGTTTGAGATTTGTCCAGATCAGCTTTTAGAACTCTTTTGCGTATCTACTCCTGTTGGTGAGTCAGTCCTAGCCAAAATAATCTACCAAAATTGCCCTATCTCAGTCCTCCATAGAGTCACTTCAGTGGATCTAGTAGAGTTGGAGATGATGGATTTTGATGTTATCCTTGGTATGGACTGGTTGTATGCATGTTATGCCTTTGTTGATTGCCGTACTCATGTGGTTAGTTTCAAGTTTCCTAATGAACCTTTTTTAGAATGGAAAGGTAGTCCTCCTTCCTTAAAATGTCATTTTATATCTTATTTTAAGGCTAGGAAGATGATCTCAAAGGGGTATGTCTATCACATAGTGCGGGTTATGGACACGGAGTCCGAAACCCCACCCCTTCAGTCTGTTCCTATTGTGAATGAATTTCCAGAAGTGTTTCCCGAGGATTTGCCCAGAGTCCCTTCCGATAGAGAGATTGTCTTTGGGATAGATCTTCTTCTGGACATGAACCCTATCTCTATCCCTCCCTATAGAATGGCTCCCGCGGAACTCAAAGAGTTGAAATATCAATTGAAGGATCTTCTTGATAAAGGTTTCATCAGTCCTAGCATTTCTTCATGAGGTGCCCCAGTTTTGTTTGTTCGAAAAAAGGATGGTTCTCTTAGAATGTATATTAACTACTGACAGTTGAACAAGGTCACAATCAAGAATAAATATCCCATTCCTAGAATTGATTACTTGTTCTATCAGCTTCAGGGTGCTATTTTCTTCTCTAAGATTGACTTTAGATCCGGTTATCATCAGCTTTGTGTTAGAGAGTGTGATATCCCAAAGATAGCCTTCAGGACTCGGTATAGCCATTATGACTTTGTTGTGGTGTCTGTTGGTCTAACAAATGCTCCTGCAGCTTTTATGGATTTTATGAACTGTGTGTTCAAGCAGTATTTGGATATGTTTGTGATTGTTTTCATTGATGATATCCTTATCTACTCTCGGAGTGAGGATGAGCACGCGGACCGTTTGAGAGTTATGTTGCAAACTCTTAAGGATCGACAGTTATTTGCTAAGTTCGGCAAGTGTGAGTTTTGGATACAGTCTGTTGCTTTTCTGGGTCATATTGTGACTAAAGATGGTATCTGGGTTGATTCTCAAAAGATAGAGGCAGTAAAGAACTGGGCTAGACCTATTTCCCCGTATGATATTAGGTAATCTTTTCAATTTCAAGTGGATTAACTTCAATCAAGGTATGTGGGTATTCAACAATGGGTTCCTTTCACCCTTGTGCCCAAAACCCCCAATCCTCAAATTGAATTATGAACTTGTGAAATTAGGATTTTGATCTAAATTGGGGAAAACTTATGAAATCAGTTTCTATGCTTAAATTCATAGCTTCTTATTGCTTAATTATGATTTGATCATGATTCCTCTATTGGTTTTAAAAGGCCAAGCACTAAAGTTGCTTTCTAGCATGATCTCATTGAATTGCATATTTTCAAGAGAAATTTGACATGATTAGATATCATGACCTTTCTTGTGTTTATGAAATTACATGCCTAATTCTTCAAGTATGAAATTAGAAAGGTAAAGCACGGTTTGAACAACAAACGAAAATGGGGAAACTAGAAGTTTCCAAATCTGTTCTTTGCCCTAAGCTTGCCATTGCCATCTTCTCCTTCTCGCCTGAGCTCAGGATCTGTGTCTCTGCCATGGTGACGCTGGTAAGCTTCTTCCACTCTGCTCCATCTCTCCTTTCTTTTGTTAAACTTCATTTTGACATCACCGGAGTTGTATTTGTTTTCTGCAGATGTATCGGTCTCTTCAGCTTCTTTGCTCGATTGAGTCTCGTTGATGGAGTCTGCTTTATCGGTTTCTTTTTGTATTGTTGAGTTTCAATAATAAAGCTGTAACCCACTGCTTTGTGGTGGCTATTGTTTATTGTACCTTGGATCTTTACTTTCCTACCGCTATCTTGACTGTGATGTATGTTGTGCCTGTGCTGTTGCATTTTGTGTTATTACTTTATGTTACTGGTAGCTTGCTTTAACTCTGATGTACGGACGTTGTAGCTTATCTCCATTTATTAAGCTTTTGCCTTTTGATTCCATGTCATGAAATCCCTGGTATTTAATCTCCCCTTTCTCAAGGGCTAAGTTAGCTAAGTAGTCAGCCACCTTGTTCCCTTCCCTTAGGATGTGTACAACTTGTGCTTCTCTTGCTGCTAAAATGTATTGTATCTCTTCAATCCATGCTGCAATAGTCCAAGGTGGTTTCCAGAGTCTATTTATGACATTAGTGAGTAGCTTTGAATCTGTTTGGATAATAACTTGCTTCAATTGCTTTTCCTGTACATATCTACATGCTTCCACTATAGCTCTTGCTTCAGATACTGTGTTAGTGTTCTCCTCTATCTCCTTAGCTTTTGCATAGATTAGATCCCCTTTATTGTCTCTAACACAGAAAGCATAGGAGCATTTCCTTGGGTTCCCTCTTGCACTTCTCCTTGAATGAGGATTACTGATTTTGGGGGAACTTTTTGGATATTGGGTAATGGTGCTGGTTTTAATAGATTCGCATAATTGGCTTCAACTGGCTTAATGGTATTGAGTTCGATAGGTTCTCTGGGGGTAGGCAAATTTAGGTTGTTTGTGGTGGCCTCCGATGGTGTACCACCGGAGGTGGAGGCCATTCCGGCCGACGGCGGTAGGCAACTTTAGGTTTAGGCTAATTTAGGATTTTGGGAGAGGTGCGTGAAAAAAAGGCAATTTATCCTTATCCTTCTCCAAAATGTTCTTGAGAAAAAACTGTTAATATGAGATAATTATTTTAAATATAGTGATCAACTAATATGAGACAGAAGTAATAATATGAGATATAGTGACAATATACATTCCTTTTGAACGGAAAAAAATGACCGTCACTTTGAGAGCTTGGGGAAACAAAAAAGATAAAAGACTTTCCGTCGCTCTGAATTTTAGGCGGCGGGATACTCCTGTGTTGTGAGGAAACTGAAGTAGCAAAAGAGGAAATGGCTCAAGAGGCAAGGCTCAACCTCCGAATGCAAAGGGAGCTTAAGATCCTTCTCACCGATCCACCTCCCGGCGCCTCCTTTCCTTCTCTTACTTCTTCTTCCTCTCTTTCCTCCATTCATGCCCGTAATTTCCCCTCTCTTTTCATTATATTTCTGATTTATCTGCAAATATCTTAATTTCTTTTAATATTTCCAGAAATTGAAGGCCCTGAAGGAACTGTCTATGCTAAAGGACTCTTTAACCTCAAAATTCAGATACCTGAAAGGTTTTGAACTTTACCCTTTTCTGCTCTTTTCATTTTTATTTTTATGTGTGGTTGAGCTTATTTGTTTGACCAGGTACCCCTTTCAGCCCCCCATTGTCGCTTTCGTAACGCCCATTTATCATCCAAATATTGATAATGGTGGTCGTATTTGCTTGGATATTCTCAATCTTCCTCCAAAGGTTAACCAATCTATGATTTTTTACTCCTCATTAATCAATAATGAGCTTTTATTTCTGTGTGAGATTACTAGTACTAATTTTAACTAGATAATAAGGAATTATCTGGCCTGAATTCCTCATGAACATCCAAATTTGGTAATGAAAAACTTCAATTCTTATGTGAGAACTGGGGTGGGCTATATGAGAGTTTTAAGGTCATAATAAGTGTTGTGTGAATTTTAAAAGATCCCTGTGTTGAGGGCATTTGAAAGCAGTTGTAGAATTCCGATTGAGAGTCAAAAACATGTAGTTAAACAGCACTTATGGTCAAATCTATGGATTAACATTCCACTTAGAGCCTTGGGGATTTGCCTTTGTCTTTGTTTATATTGTACTTTGTCTTTTGGATGTGGAAACTCAAAGTACTGAAATTTTCATATATTCACAGAGTAGTAGCATACTGTTGTCTCAAATCCATGATCCAGTATTACTGGACCAGTAAGAAGTGAAGGAAATTTGGAAGTTGCCTTCTTCCAGAGGCTGTATAGATATCATTTCATGTTTGGTTTCAAAGTGTTGTCAGGAAAATAATAGCTCAAGTTATGAGCTTGTAGAAGTGATAAATCGTGCATAACATCTGATCTGTTAATTGTCCTTAAGGCTCTAATTGATATTAATCCTTGGTTATGATTACCTGACATGGAATGGAATAGTTTGGGACCTGGACCGCAACTAGCATTTGATATCTTTTATGTGCTCTTTTTGCTTTCACGAGCAGTCTCACTGCTTAGTGGCTTTCACTCATCTCCGTAGCTTATTTATATATGTTTAATATATAGAGGCTTTGTTTCTTCAAATCATTCTTCTTATTGATTGAGTAAATTTTAAACTACTCTTTGTACTTCCAAAATAATTTTCTTATTTTCCTGAATAAAGTATAACGACTGTGCCCGCACAATATGTTTTACTGTAAGAAATAAAGTACGCAAGCACTCTTGCTCTTTTTATGGGTTTTCTCAATGAATCTACCCTATGTTCTATAGTAAAATCAATTCCTTTTTATCACATGACGATGGTCACAATTGCTGATAGTTTCTGCTTGCTGGTTATGCTAGGAAGGCTTTCAAGCAATCTTCTTCTATATTACTGATCAAGTAATGGTATGCATTCTGCTTGAATTATCTTATTGGACTTCACACATAGGGAACTAACGTTTAAGAGTCTTCACATGCCAAAACACTACTTACTGATTACAGAATAATAGCATAATTTAAACACCATAGTTTCCCTGTTTATTATACTGGTTTTGGATCTCTGATATCTATCTTTTCTGCATACATGCAATCTTTGATATCTACCATTCTATAATAACTCATAAATTTAACAAAAATTTATGTCTTTATATATTGCTCATAGTGGTGGTCATTTCAATAAAGCAGGGAGCATGGCAGCCATCTTTGAACATTTCAACTGTCTTAACAAGTATAGGTTTGTTACTAAGTGAGCCAAATCCTGATGATGGGTTGATGCACGACGCTGTGAGTTAATATTCTAGCAGTGTGGTAATTTGTATTAGAATCTACCCTGTTTGATTGTAATGTGCTCGTAATGCCTATTGTGTGCAGAGCACGGAGTACAAATACAATAAACAAGCATTTGACCACAAGGCAAGATCAATGACTCAAAAGTACGCCATGGCTGGAGCAAGTGGTTTTGGTGGTCATGATCAAAAAATCCAAACTCTTACAAATGCAAGAGAAGGAATGGTAAGCATAGATGAACGTGATTTTTTTTATTAGTTTTTGACCAAATCTGAAGGGGAGCCTTGGAGTAACTGGTAAAGTTGTTGCCATGTGACCAGAAGGTCACGGTTTCAAGCCTTGGAAATAGCCTCTGGCAGAAATGCAAGGGAAGGCTGCGTACAATAGACCCTTGTGGTTGGGCCCTTCCCCGGACCCTGTGCATAGCGGGAGCTTTAGTGCACCGGGCTGCCCTTTTCTTTTTAGTTTTTGACCAAATCTCACACATGATCCTTGCAGGTTGAAGTCAAAGAATTAAATGTACCAAAATCTGAGGTCCCTGATCATTTATTAAACCAGAAGGGATTTTGTGGACTCAGCAGAAAGTTGTCGCTAGACTCTGCTGGACGTGCACAAAGACATGATGGTGAGACTCTGAGTGAAGTGCCTATTGATCATATCTTAAATAAGCAGATGGAAGTTAGTAAACATGGTATGAGAGAACTTCCCATCGAGTGTGACTTGAGTCAGGATATAGTACAACAGAGCACCAAGAAACTATCTGCAGAAATTGTGGGTCCATCTAAAGTTAGAAATGGTGAGAAGAAGGATTATGTGGCACAAACTCAATGTTCTGTCAGTTTGGAACCCCAAAGTATTTTTCTGAATTATGCGGATATACAGACCTTGCCACAGGCTGTAAGAAATTCAGGGCTAACTGCCAATCCAAATAATAGTGAGGTGAGAAATGTCAGCATAAAAAAGAGTACAAAGAAGCTGTTGCTTAAGTTAACCAATTTCAGCCAAAAACACGAGGATCTTGAGAAGTTGCAGTTCAACCCTCAGCTGTCAGTCCAACTTCAGTCCACTGCATCATGTCAAACTCTTCCTTTGTCAGGGACCCCTGTTCATTACAGTAAGCAACCTCACAAAAAGGCTTCTGATCAAACCGGAAATGGTCTCTCCACAAGGCATAAGAAGCTGGGTTTAACTGGAAGGAGACATCCTTTCGACACATCCAGTTCATCTCAACGTCAGCAGAAGGGTGACAAAGAGAATTTAGCTCCATCCCATAATCTACCTGTTTCAGAATCTGATGCATTCACTGATTCAGCGTCCAGTTTATTTTTTACTTCAAAAATTGGTGATACTTGTGATGCATGGACAAGGAAGTCATCTAACCCATGTGGGACTTTCAAGAAGCTGCCCCTACAAGCTGTAGTAGGGCACTTTGGAGAGGGTAAGGATAATAGCTTTCAGTTGACCTCTCAATCTGGAAAACATTCCGCAGATCAAGTTAATAATCCCCTTTCATGTGAGGACTTACGTGATCATAAGCGGCCCAACCAAGACGAGAATGAAAACTATAACAAGAACATGAAGCAACAGGAAAAAGAATCACCAAAATGTGAAACTGTGATTGTATTGGACAGTGAGGATAGTGAAGATGAATGGAGTTTTCATAAAAGGTCCAAGATGTCGCTAGCGCAAAGACATGTGTCAGGTAAGCGAAAGGCTTAACTTTGGATTTGAATTTTCCTTTTGGAACTGTATTATGCTGTGGACATAGTTAACTTGTATACTATGATGTGCCTTGTTAGTCCTTCGGTGCTCGGGCCCTCTGCTGTCAAACTTTTCCAATATCTTGGCCTAGTATTTTAGGCATATTTCAAATATCGGCCAAAGGAATATGCAGAATTACTTATAGCTTGTTTAGCCAACGTTTTTTTCCTCCAAAAGTGCTTATTTATTTTTTTTGAAAAAAGTGTTTATTTTTTATTTTTTAAAAAAGTGCTTATTTTTTTAAAAGTGAGGTGTTTGGCCAAGTTTTTGTGAGAAAATAAATGCTTCTAGGGTATAGCTTTTTCCAAAACACACTTTTTTGAAAAACACTTTTGAGAAAATTCACTTAAAAACACTTTTGAAAAACTTGGTCAAACATTAATTGTTGTTCAAAAGTGCTTTGGTCAAACACAAACTGCTTCTCATCAAAAATACTTTTTTGAAAAACACTTTTGCAAAAAACACTTTTCAAAATAAACTGATCTTAGAAGCTTGACCAAACAGGCTATTAGTATGATTAAGAAATGGGAGAAAATCGTTTACACTCTCTAACTTTGCTTTAAAAATTAAAGACCTCCCTTAACTTGGAACAATAATCATTCTCTCCCCTTTATCCTAATTGACTTTTCAAAATGCCTATTTTATCCTTCTATTATCAACCTTTATATCTTCTTCTTTTTTAAAAAAAAAACTTCTTTATAATCATAATTTTTAGTTTTTAAAAATTTATATAACATATTTTCGATGAAAAATAAATATTACCTTTTGGATTAAAAAAAAAGAAAAGTGAGAAATATTAATTGAGTATATAAGTTAATGACGTTCTATAATAAAATACATGAGCAAAATAAAAGATTAAATTTATTAATAACAAAACTCTAATATTTATTTATACAAGTAAAATAACAGGTAGTTATAACTTTATAAATATATTTCAATGTAGGTAATGCAAAAATAATTAATAAAAATAGAGGTATATTTATAACAAATTAAATAATTATTGTTAATAAATTTTAAATTATACTTTAAAAAATATTTGATTATTGACACCAAAAACTAGGAGTGTGCATCGATCGGTTCAGTTCAATTTTGTATATTAATGGTTCGGTTTATCGATTTTTTGTCACGACTCGATTTCTCAAGTCATGATGGTACCTTCAACCCCCAGTAGGTGAGCCAATCCTCGTAGCTCGAAACAGTTAGTAATGGGCTACTACCTGAATAATATGCACAATATAAACAGAAATAAGCAAAAGCAGATATAAAATAAAGACACGCAGAAGCAACAATGCCCGAATATACATATAAACAAGAAAACTACACCAATCTCAAGACTTGGTATCAATAGTACAAGAGCTTTTAAATAGAATACAAATGCTAGAAGTAACAAAATAATAAGTACAACTGTCTCCGAATATACAAAAAGTAACAGTGCCAAAAAATGAGATGTGGTCATGCCCCGATCGGCAGAAGCTCACCCTAGTCTCGAGTATTCAAAGTTGCACGAGTCTCCACGCGATCAACGACGAAAGCTCACACTAATATCTGCACTAGAAAGATGCAGAAGTGTAGTATGAGCACCAATTGCTAAGCAACGGATACCCAGTAGGCATCATCGGTCGACTGAGCGCATGTAAGATATAAAAATAGTAATATAGCAGATAGCAAGAACGCAGTCACAGGAACAATAGAGAAAGCACATGAAAACTAGCACGGATAGAAGTCAACAAGAATTACAAACAAGCTATGCTAGCAACAGAAGATATATATAACACAGAACACAAGTGACAGAAAGAAGAACGCACCTGGAGTCCTTGCAACAACAATATATATAAAGAGAGAGGTTAGAAAGATGGCGGTATACCGATAACTTCAAGTAGAAAGGGAATGAAGGAAAGCAGTAAACATAATCCAGCTAGAGCCATAAAACTAACAAAAACATGCTTTAAAACACCACTCAAAATCAGAGAAATCAGATAGCAATCTCACAATTACAACCCTAGGATGGAATAAACTAAGCCACAAGGAAATCAAAACCACTAATTAGCACCATGAAAAAGGGGTAGGATCTCCGCTAACTCACAAACACTCAGAAGACCACATAAACAGTGCCTCAACAATCTAGGAACCACTAAACCCTATTTACCATTTTTTATTTAAATTCATTAACGTTAGGGGAGATTGAAAAAGTTAAGGGTAAACTAGACATTGCATAGGATTAAAGGCGGGAGATGATTATTGTTCAAAGTTGAGGGGAGTGTTTGATTTTTAAAGAAAAGTTAGGAGGTGTAAACGATTTTCACCCATTAAGAAATTGGTGGCATATATGTTTTTATTACAACTTTTAAGGCTTTTTACCTAAATGTATTAGCAATAAAAAAAAATTACAACAAAAATGGTCACATATATATGTAATGTATCGATATTGTATAAATAATTATGTAATGTATTGATATTGTATAAATAATGTATAAACATGTATATATGATGTATAACTATGTATATACATCCATATATGTTGTTTATACAATAGATTGTTAATATATAATTATTTTTATACATCTCACTTTTATATAGAATCTACACTAAACAATGAACGACAATTAAACAATGAAGAAGGAAGGAAGAAGGAAGAAGCAGGAAGAAGAACAAGCCATTAATGACATAAGATGAAGGAAGAAGAAGGAAGAGAAGAAGAAAAGCAAAGATCGAATGACTAATTTTCGTAATGAAAAATGATTGAATAATCAATTTGAGTAATAAAAAATAAATAAGTTATTTTTGTATAAAAAAATTAAGCCAATAAACATTTTGTCTAATTTTTTTTTTTAATCCAATAACTCGAAATGTTAGTCAATTTTCATTCAAGGACCTTTACTTTTTATTTTTCCATAGGAAAAATAATCCTAGTACATTCCCAGTAGCAATATATGTTAATTCATTTATCATAGGAAAGTTCTAACATGTTTGACATCATTCCGTATTTACATACTAGTTAACGATAGTCCATGCTATGCACAGTCCAATATATGTTTTTTTTTTTGTCCTAATTTATATAACACAAATTAAATTTAGAGAGTCAATCAAACTTTTTTTATTACGATTTTTAAATATCTTAAGTTGTTAATTATTGTGAATTATAATACTTTTTTTTTATAATTTTTTTAGATAATATGTGTTACTCTCTCTGTCTCAATTTATGTGGCACTGATGAAATTTGGAGAGTCACCCCAATTTGCTTATATAGCTTTTAGATATTTTAAATTGTTAATTATTGTGATTTATAGTACTTTCTACGTAATATTCTAATAATATATTTTACTCTTTCTACTCCAATTTATGTGACATTGATAAAATTTAGAGTTAATTAATTTTTTTATGTATTTTAAATATTTTAAATTATTAATTATTGTCATTTATCACACTTTTTACATCATTTTTAAATAATATATGTTACTTTCTTTATCCCAATTTATATGACACTGATAAAATTTTGAGAGTCAATCAATTTTTTTATGTCTTTTAAATATTTTAAATTGTTAATTATTGTAATTTATCATTTTTTCGTATTTTTTAAATATATAATAGATTAAAAAAGATAAATAAATTAAAATAAAGAAATTGGGCCCACAAATGAATAAGCAAGCAGCAGAAGCAGGTATGTTGATGCCCTGCTGCTTGCTTATTCAGTAATATTAGATAGTAATATTCTGCAATTATCAATAATATAAATTCATTAGAATATTCAAATTATAATCTTGACGGGATGTATTTATATTAGGGGTGGGTATAAATATTGAAAAATTGAAGAATCGAACCGAATCGAACTACTTCAGTTTTTCGATTTCGATTCTTCGATTTTTTGATTTGGTGTTCGTTTTTTTTTTGTTTGAAATTTTGGTTCTTCGGTTTGATGTTCAATGTTGGAATCTCGATTCTTTGGTGCACCGAAAAACTGAAGTTTTCTTAAATAGATTTTTCAAAAATATTTTAAATTACCTTTAACTCATATTTTGTACAAAACTTTTCAAAACCAAGTCCATATGATATTTTTTTATAAACAATTTTAATTTAATTTTAGTATTTCTATTTAACTGTTTATAAAATTATTTATAATCCAAACGTCCTTAATTCAATTTCAAACGAGATTTATATCTAAGTCAATGCTAAAACACACCAAAACTACTACTTTAAAGTAGTTCTCAATGCCAAAACTGTATCCAAACCATATTGCAGCTCTTCAATTCGGCAATCCTAAGAATAGACCTAACAAACTGATTGTAAGATTGTCCCATTTCACATGGTATACAGAAAATAAATGAGGTACAGGAATTTTTACAATGGATTCATAACAAATAAGAAGTTTCATATACTCTAAAGTAGCCAAACAAAGGAAGTTGTTGATCTCGATCCTGAGCAACATACAAGTGACTAACAAAGCTAAAGAACCAACTATATTCAAGAGTTGAAAGTGCTTCAAGAAAATAAGGACATTTTATTTCTTATTCGCATCGAAAAAATCGTAAGAAATACCAAATCAAATCGAATCGAAGTTGAAAAAAACTGAACCGAATCGAATTAATTTGATTCAGTGTTCGGTGCATACTTTTTCAAAACCAAAAATCGAAGAATCGAATCAAAATTTGATAAAATCAAACCAAAGAATCAAACGCCGACCCCTAATTTCTATCCAATTAACTTTTCAAACACTACTTTGTTATTCTTGTTTCAATGTCACCAATACATATGTAAGTCAAACTAATCCAGAAAAATACCAATCTAGTGAAATGAAATGAGGCCAAAACATTTTAGAAATGCCAAACAGGTGTGTATTAGGTGACGTTTATTCTGATCAACACATTTGGGACCTTTGAAAGTAAAGGTCCACCCATAAGGAGTGTTGTAAAAGCTCATCAGGTTAAATACAATAATTTTAGTAATTAATGTTAGAAGAAACTCATTGGCGGTACCTTAAAGTTGGTATTAATTTTTATTTAGATATCTCAATTTAGTCTTGTTCATTTTAAACACCTCATGTAGGGGTTCGCTGTGTCATTTTGACACTTTTTGCACAGTTAGCATGTTGCGTGATTTTCACCCATCCAAGGCGCGTAGAAGGCCTTTTTCGACTGATGCAGCGTCCTAGTTGGCCCCCAATAATAACATTGACCCACCCCCATTTATTTACACCAGTGTTTTAAAAAAGCAAAGGCGTAAGACGAGGCGTTTTACCTGATCTGGGGCGAGGCGTAAGCCTTGAGATGTTGGGGCGTAAGCCCTGTGGAACTTTAATTTTTAATATTTTATAAATTAATATAATAAAATAAATAATAAAAAATAAATTACATAGAAATTATAAAAAATTCAAGAAAATAAAAAATAAGTGAAAATGTACATAAAACTGTTTCATCTTAAAATATTGAGAAAATACATAAAATCCCTCTTAAACTTGGTTACACAACTTACTTTAGCACTTTAACTTTATACGTATTTTTTTGCCTCCCTAATCTCCTTTCAAAGTGAATTTAGTATCACCTTAAACATACAATACCATATTCATGATTGAAAGTGATATACACGCGCCACCTCTGTGCCATGTCAATGACACGTCAGATAATAAACAAATTTACTTATTATTTTTTTTTTCTCCCCCCACACTTTTTTTGTTCTTATTTTCAGTCACCTCCCGCCGCTCCTTGACTCCTTCCCATACAACACCACTGTCACTTCAACAGTAACTGTCATCATCGATGATTGTGATCACAGTTTTAAGGAGCAAGTGTCCTGTTTCTCCACAACTGCTACTACTTTCGACCTAATTTTTGTCTTTGACCGTCGAACACCTTGCATGCACTGCAATCAACTCCAAGTTTCAGTGCTATTATGGACTCTTCTTCAACTAATTTCGTACACTACACAAGGAACTCGACTTCTCATAATTTAAGATCCCTCCATGAAAACCTCCAACTTCCGTTGTTCTCCAGCGGAACTTCTTCCATGCACGAAAATTTTCTAGTCCGATGGATAATTTGCCAATGCCTGAGACTCAGAAAGTGGAACAGTCTGAACTTGATTGTATGCGAAGCTACTCAAAGTAGCGTGTATGAATAATTTAAGTGTGATGTTTAATTTTAATCAATAATTTTGATTAAGAAGTTAATTAATTAGTGTATTAATGTTTGATTTTGGTTTAGTAAGGAATGTACTCTGTAGCGACCCTCTTGGGAGGATGTCACTTTTGAAACAAAACCAAATATAAAACTTATAACGTTAAAATAGCTTAATTTAAGATATTTTTAGCATTAATTAATAGCAAAATTAGGCTCGTTCAAAAAGAGTTAAAGGTATAATAATTTGCCATTCAATAATTCATATGGTCACGAGTAAAAATAAGGTAAGAGTCTAAATTCGTGATGGTGGAATCTTTCAAAAATAATTGAGAATGTACCTTACGAAAATTTTATTTCTTATTTCACATCACTTACAAATTATCACCAAACTTTCGAGTATCAAAAGATAGATAGTTCTTCCTTTATACATAATTGCAAAATAAAATGCGAGTTTTTTACATTACATGACATAGACTTACACACCTTAAAAACAGCCAAACAAGCTAACAAATTTAGGTTACAAGCTATGGTCTTGCGATTAAACAAGTCTCCAAAATTACATACATATGTGTAACACATGAATCATGTACAAGTTCTAAAATTACTACAAAATGTAGACGCCTATATGCAAATTTGATCTTTTTAAAAACTCCAGTTTAATTCAAATGTCAATCATTAATTATTCTCCCGAACGTCACCTACGATAGAAAATAACTATCGCTAAGCATAAAGCTTAGTGGTGCATAAAATTTGGGCTTGGGGAAATTATTGGCTGCTCAAATGTAACATATATGAAAACATCAAGTAACAATTATATTACAAGTATCAAATTCGGCATTCAAAGGTTCAAGTGTCAAGAAAGCTCGTAGAACTATTTCACAAGATGTCAAATAATAAATTTTGCCCAATATGTACATCATGCTATCACACAAGGCATAATCAAATATCAAGAAGGACCGAAACCCTGTATCAAGTAGGGCTGAAACCAAATAATCAAAAGAATCATGTTAAAATGACTTTCTAGTTCGTACTTAAATGGATAATTTTCATAATTAAGACAAACCACAAATTTAAAGTCAAGATGGTCAAATATTCGAATCAAGAAGCATGTCGATACAACGATAAAATCACTGCCACAAGAAGGACAAAGTCTCAACAAGAATGCAAAATGATCGAGCAATCCGTACAAGTGGGTGAATTAACGAATATCTCGCAATAATTTAAAAATACCAATACAATTATATAAAGTCACGAGAAAGTAAACAAAAGCTTCAAGATAATAGTTGAAATACTCCAGCAAATAATGAAGTACAAGTTTCAGTATACACAAACCTTGACTTTTAGCACATAAACAGTTCTACCACAACTTGAAGAGTTCAAATTGTAGACCAAACAAATGTGCCAACTTGCTCAAATAATTTTTCTTGGCTCGAACAAGAACATATACGCCTTGAATACATAATTAAATACACGTTAAACATTCAGTGGTTTCAGCAGGTGAAAATAAACAAGATCGACATCAATAGTGAGCCTAGTTTGTGCAAATCACACCCAATTTACAAAATAGTAAATCTGAACAAACAACCCAACTGTTTTGTGTTGTGATTCAGCTTTGAATAGGTAAATAGCAAATCTAGACTTTATCAGCCTTCACAAAAATGATAGGTATATGGATTGAAATTGCAAAGAGTCTAGAATCATTACAAAATAAATTTCGTACAAAAAATATACTCAATTTACTAATAGCAGTACATAAAAAATTTCTAAATCAAAAAATTGGATAAAACTTGTCCTATATTGTGCCTGCCTTTTCGAATCCATAAAAACAAAATTAGCTTTTAGCACAAATATAAGAATTGTAGAGCTATGTCTTAGATTTTTAAAACATATTTGTCCACTTCAAAGGAATTCAATGAGTTAGGCTAGAATTACTAAAGACTACACAGTTCAAAAATGAGTTTTTGTTACTTACCACAAAGGAGGGTGTTTCCTTGAGTTTAAGCCAAAAGAACAAGGTTTGTTGGTTGATTAGCTCAGACAATATGACGAGGATAGAACTTGGAGGTTTCTTTAGGTTTAAGAAAAGAAAAGGAATGAGAAGAGGTGAAAAGTATTAGATATAAAAACGATGTCCAAATAGAAGAAAGTGACTGCTCAAATCTATATATATCTTTCATACATGTAAAATAATTATGATCATAGTAGTGTACATAAGTATCCCGTGGCAATTTCATAAAATACCGTCAAACTTTAAGGTAAGTAAATTTTCAAACATTGCAAAAATTCGAGTTTAGAAAGCGTGAAGTAGAGAGTAATCCTTTTTATCAAGAAATTATCTAATTAATTACAAATGTTAACTTAAATATTTTGGAGTATTACATACTATGTGTGGCTTACCTATCTTCTTTATTATTTTATCTGGATCAATTTCTAACTTCTAAAATTCACACTGATTTGCTAATATTTCACAACTTTGTTATTATCATTATTACTTTCATTAGATACTTACATCAAATTTGCTATTTTGATTTAAAATTCTAAGAGATTTGCTATTTTGAATTAATTTTTTTCTCTTTTGTTGTAAACTGCTTAGAAAAAAAGAAGAAAAGAGCAGATATGGGATGACGAAAAAAATAGAGGAATGAAAAAAGAGGGGGTAGGGGGGTGGGGGTGGAGGGTGCGAGGAAGAAGAAGGAATTAAAAGGTGGTGATTAAAAAGAAAAAAAATGAGAACTAGAAAAGATGGGGTGGGGTGGGGGGGTGGGGGGGGAGTGGGGGGTGTGAGGAAGAAAGGAATGGAAAATATATTGGAAAATGAAAAAAAGGTCCCATTAATTTATTTTCTTTATTTTTTTATTATTTATGCGCTGAACTTTTTTTTTATTTTCCTATTTGGATGGTATAAAATTCACTAGAAAGTAACTTGAAGGGGGGGGGGGGAGAGGTAAAGAATTACTTATAAAGTTAAAATGCTAAAGTAAGTTGCGTGACCAAGTTTAAGGGGAATTTTATGTATTTTCTCTAAAATATTAATCAAAATCAATAATTGAGTAAAAAAAATAATCAGAGCTGCTCATCTCAAAAGACTAATTAGACTTTGTAAAAATATTGAGTAGAATTTTATAAATTAACTGGTAAGAAAAGAAACCCGAAGAAGGAACCTACAATTAGAGATATCAAACCAGACCAAGTGATTAAGATGATGTATCTTTATTTTATAGTTTGCACATTGATTATTTTTTCCTTTACCCAGTGAAAGACAAAGAGCAAGAATAATAATCAGAGCTAATAGTAAAAATATTTAAAATTTTAAGCATTCTAACTTCTTAAAATTTAATAACAAATTAAATTTTATTTTTTTGGTATTAGTTTAAATACTTATTTAGCAATTTTAATTTTAATTAGGATAGTTTTTCAGCGCGTACGCCCCAAAATAAAAACTTGCCCAACGCCTAAAACGTACGCCCAGACTAATGGAGCTTACGCTTCACGATACTTTCTCCTCCACAGATCACCCTAGGGCATTTTTACTACGCCCCACACAGAGGCTCGCCTCGGAGCTCTGACGTCCAAAACAACTCTCAAAGGAGGTGGCAACGATCGTTGTAAAATAATTAACCCAACAAGGAGTTGGGGGCGAATCCACGAAGAACAATATCAAGGGCAATTGAGAAAATAAGGAATTAAAACAACTTACTAGAGCCCAAAAAATGAAAAGATAAAATATTTTGGGGGTTTTTCGTTTGGAAATAAGAACAAAGGTAAAAAGTAAACAAATAAAGGATAGGATTGATCAACGACTTTCGCAACACACAGATAACAAGGGAGATTTGAGAATGAGATTCAATTCACTAGAGTTACATCCAATTAAAACATGAATAGCCTTGGTTAAAGGTATGTTTAACCATTTTTTAACCAATCAAACATATATCTACCATGGGTTCTCTCGAACCTCCGTGGTTAGGAAATAAAACAACCAATTGGCTTATGTGAGTCAAGCTATTTCTAGCCTCATCTCTTAGGTGGGAATTTTGTAAGTTAAGCTATTTCTAGTCACAACTTATGGTGAAAATCTCAAATCCTCACTATGAATTCTCACCCTATTGAATAACTTCTCTCTCAATCAAGAACACAATTAGAAAGCTAAATTGATGTTTGCAACCACCAATTATATAATTAAAGCTTGAAGAATTCGATAGACTCACACAATATAATCAAGTAAAAGAACAAGATAAGAATTTAATTCCTAAATATTGATTATCTCTAATATAATATTCAAATCTCAATTCAACAACTACACCTACAATTTAACAATGCAAAGCAAGAGTTGAAGAAAGGAACTAAGAATTTTACAATAGAAACATCCGATCTCCACTCCAATGATGTAGGGTATGAACTTGCTCCCCAAGCTTACCAAAGGTTGTGTGAAAAATCAAAGATGTCTTTCAAAATGGCTTGGAGTTCCTTTATGTGGATTGAGATTTTGAAAAATGTGAAAAAACTGAACTGGCCATAGCTGAAGTCCGTTTTCTGTATTTGCGGAAAAGCACTGCATTTGTGATAGTTTAACTGTTGACCGGAGCTCCACTTTTATAGAAAAGTGCTGCATTTGCAGACTTTCACTAGGCATGCTGACTTCCGATTTTGCGACTCTTTGGCCGCATTTGCGGAGGTTGACTTGAGAGTTCTCTTTCGCTTTACGGACTTTGATCGCATTTGCGGTATCTGAAGATTATTCCTCTCTTTTGCTCACTTTTAGATTTTTTTGTCCCGAAATCTATTATGCCTCAATCAACCTGAAATAAAAGCAAATTCACACAATAAATGACCTCATATTATAAATAGAAGACATAAAAATGTAAGAAAAGAGATAAATAAGTGATAAATTCGCCACTTATCAATACCCCCAACTTAAGCTTTTTCTTGTCCTCAAGCAAATTACAATCAAACTCCGATGAGACTCTAACTATTTCAAGCACAAGGACCATCCAATCATCTTCACTTCTCACTTTTCACTTAAGCCCAAGGAGTATGATTTAGGTTGGTACTAATAACTAGTCGACCACAAATGAATGTTTATAAAAACAATCCCCTCAATTCAAGATATTTTCAATTATTGCAATAGAGTTATACGAATAATCAAGTGATAACCATCAATCCTCAAGAAGTGACTCAAAATCACTAGTTAACCAAACATGCTCATTTGATTCATTTTTGGAGTTTATCAAAATCACCAACTATCCTAATTCATATGCCTTCACAAGAAAGATAGTCCCAAAATCACTCTATTCACAACGATAACAGAAGGGACAAATGCAGAAATACTCACACTCACAAAGATTTTCAAGTGCCAACAAGTATCAAATCATAAGTTTGCCCTTATTTTCATTCGCCACTAACTCAAAAGCACTCGGTCAGAGATCTCAAAGGACTTTGTTAAGCTTGTAATATAGGCTTAGGGAAGGGTAGGATAAGCATTTCAGATCAAAATGACTAGATCCTCCTTAAACACTACACAACTTTTTCTATTCAAGACCAAAGCCATTTTCCTTGCCATTTTTATGCAACACAAAACACTATTTCAATTATTCTACTAAATGCCCCACTTTTAACATTCTATTCACCTTGAAAGATTTCTTTTGTTTTCTTTCTTTTCACATTTTCTCTCATTTTTGCTCCTCTTTCCAAGTTTTTCCTTATTTTGACAATTTTTTTAGGATTCGACCAACAAGCTATGATGAACTTACTTAGCACTCCTCCAAGGTGTTTCTCCATCACCCCCAACTTAGGTTTTAGACTCAATTTCACACTTGTGGAGTTCAAGGAGGGACAGGCTCAAGAGAGAGATTCATTTTTAAAATGGTTCAAAGCTTGTAAAGATGTTGCCAAAGAAAAGGTTTCAAGCTCAAATGGGGTAACTACTGATACTATTAGTGCAATGGTAGGCTTTTAAGGCTAAGTAGGCTTCTGATAATCACAAAGAAGGCCTAAGATAATTTCTCCAACCAAACACAATTAAGACTAGCTTGAATGACTAACCGGACAAGTTTTAGATGATACAAACAAGCACAAGAATTATTCAACAAGAACTCACCACACTTGATATGCGAATTATTCAAGATGGGTCAATTTTACTTCCTAAACAAGAATAAATAGAGCCACATTTTTCATCCAAATTATCACCACTAATGAGTCAAGAGTCACAAAAAGATTTAAAAAGTTGTCACTAAAATCATTTTTTGCTATGCGACTATTTACAATTTTTTTTTGAGGGGTATGATCAATTCAACTCAATTCACATGCGAGACTAACTCTATTAGTATCAAATAAATGAATATCCATAATATCTCAAAAGATGATGATTTACCCTAAAGAATGAAATCACCCAATCTATCATAGGGCCAAATCATCTATTTAAATTGACATGGCTACTCAGACTTCACCAACACATACAACCCAACATATAAGTACACCTGCGCTCGCAGGTGCCAACTTGCGCCACGCAGTTGCAAATGCAGGTGTTGGACAGTGAAGGTTGCCCTTCTACCAATCACATGCGCTTGCACTTGAATTTCACATGTGCAAAACAGTTCTACCAACACAGGCAACTCAACCTTTAGCCTAACGGGTATTCAGACTTCCCATGGCTCTAAACACCTAACAACTTGATGATTTTCCTTAAGAATGTCATCACTTGATCTATCATCGGGAATCTTCACTCAAAAACCAACTACAAAATAAAATAAAGAAGCTAGAAATAAAGAGGTAACAAAAGCAACGAATATAATAATGTCATAACCAAACAACAAAATATTCAAAACCAATCCAAAATAGAGAGTTAACACCAAGTATGTCAATACCGTCACATAAAACACCTAATGATCCACCCCCAATTAAACATGTTGCAATGTCCCCAATGAAACTAAACAAAATAAGATAAAATGGTGGAAGGGGCTTCCTGAAACTGCATCATGTGTTCCCATCACTCTCGGTGTCATCATAATCATCCTCCACACCCTCTTTGGACCACTGTGCTGAAGCATCATCCTCGTCCTTCTCCTTAGCCGGTGGGAATGGATCCTTGTGTTTCAAAACTCCCCATAATCCTTTTACACCCTTCCACATGCAAGTGAAAAACTTGTGTCTTTTCCTTTCTCTTTTCAGCATCTTGGTGTGCGGGTCATGCAACTCCCCCTGGGACTTAGCCAAATCAGTGTAGCTCTTTCCAATTTTGCAAGATGGGCTCCCTGTTTCTTTTGATCCTCAAGATATTTGTCAAATTCTTTCTTTGTAACATACGAAATGGGTCCCTCCGATGTCTCACCCGGTCCTTGAGGAATGCCACTCACCACCTGTCAAATCTACCTCAACTCATTAGTCATTACTTCAAATGGGCCAGCAGCTTGTGAACTACTAGAGATAGCCTGAGACAATGTCTATGCTTCTAGTTTCCTCTTCTTGATCTTGCAACCACCACCTTCTCCTCATTTTTTCAGTTGATAGATCAACTTTGTTGGCTTAACCCAGTTGTCATTCGAGTAATCCTCTACCCCATCAATTTGTACAATTCAGTAATGAGGGATGAAAACATAAGAGTGGGGTTGTCTTGCATTAAGTACTCCTTAAGTTCACAGATGATCATGTGACCAACATTCACAAGGATCTCGTCCAGAATGCAAGAGACCATTTGAGCTCTCAATACTGGAATATCATACACATTTTTGGATGGAGAGACTCGTCTGCAGATAATCGATATCCAATTCTTAGCTTCAGCTGTGAATTCATTAGAGGTGATTCCCTTCTTAGTAAAAGCCCAAGGTACACTCTTGTCTAGACAAAACTTAAAAACCAACCATGTACCAGGAGCACAATTTTTGGCTTTGAACAAGGCAGTGTCATTGTTCTGCAATTAGTAGAACCTATTGATTGCCAGTGCCCCAAAATCAACCATTTTGCCTCTTATTCGAATAACTGGGTTAGACATCTTGATAGCTTTGAGATTTTCATAGAACTCTCATACCCATTGTTCATTAGCCTTACAAGGCTCAGGTGAAAAACACATCCATCCCATAGTCTCCAAATGATGATAAAAATCAAGGAGAGTAGCAGAGACCTTCTCAAGGGCAATTCCTATTTCTGGAAGCAACATTTTCTTAGCCAAGTTAGAGTAGTAGCATCTCTGACATTCAGGATATAGGAATCGAGCCTGATCAAACTCTTCATCGATGGGCAAGTAATCTTTCTGTGGTGCATCATTGAAGTTGTGATCTATTTTGACTTTTTGACACCTGAAAATGACACACAAGCATGGATACTCGATACCAGTATGCAAAATAATGCATTGTGTCCAATTGAAGCTAAAGAAATGAGTTAAACTAGATTTGGGGTGCTCTGTGCAAAGCCACTATTTTGGTCCTGCAGATTTTCCTGGGCTCAGGTACTATTTTTGAGGTCAAAGTTTGCAAATGCGATGGTTGCAAATGCGACAACTTCTCCGAAAAAGTGGACTTCTGCAGTTCAAACAATTTCCGCAAATATAGACCAACACCGCAAATATGGAGTTACCAAATGCGGCGCAACTCCATAAAAGCGGGCTTGTCTTCCCGACAAAAACCAAATTCCTTAGATGATCAGAAAACTTGCACCCTCACCCGCACCCACAACAGATTCAAAACCATTTTTTAACATTTAAGATTGTTAAATACTCTATGTAAACATCATCAAATCAAGAAAAAATTGTGAATTTAGCCAAGAACTTCATTCGGGCAATTCTACGAACAACTTTTGAGCAAAATGTTTTTCAACCACATAGAGTATTTTATGGGTACTCAGAATTCCCCACATTTAGGAATAATAACAATTCCCACCCTCAAAACCATTCTCACCCAACAGACAACAAGAAATTTCACAAATTAAAGTCAAAGAGTTAGTTCTATTTGAGCCCTAATAGTTGAAATAAAGTGGGAAGAGGAAGATGGAATCTTACAATCCTTCAAAGGAGAAAGGGATAAGCTTTTCATACTTGGACTCTTTCAAATATGAGAAAAAGAACCGACCCTTCTTTGAAAAAAAGAAAACCAACCTGACCTTTTGTTTCAAAGTGAGACTTTGTCTCTGAATTAATGCCTCAGGTGCCACTTTTTTGGTAGATGTTCGCAATGCAAACTCCGCAAATACTAGCAGGAGACACAAAAGTGGACTTTTCCATTTATTCGATAAATTACCGCAATTCCGGTATCTAAAGCTGATCAATATTAGGATTTTCCAGCTTTGAAATAACTTACTGGTTTGGATCTGTTTTAGCACCTACATGTTGTAGGTGCGCACCTTTGACTCGCATGTGCTTTGCAGGTCCTGTCAGGGTCTCTAATGCTCGAAGTCATCTATCATTTCTTTTGCACACCTAAAAACACATCAAAAACTCAAAAAAGTGAAGTAAAACACAAAGAAAAATAAAATTGTTTTAAAATGATGGGTTTCCTCCCATCAAGCACTCAATTTAACATCGCGGCGTGATGCAAGTAGTTTTATTTGTACCTCTGCTTAGAGGATTTGAAACTTCGAAAGATTTTTGAATCAAGAACCCGGCGATACTCACGGGGTGAAGGCATGATGAATACAAGAAGGCCATTTCCTCGGTGTCGTATCTTGCACTTTTTTTCCTTCAAATGAGGGATGTCATTTTGTCTTCTATGAATGACAAACTTCAAAATGAACACACCTCAATCTTTCGCTTTTTCAAAGTTCTCTATAGGCTTGATTACTTCGATTTTCATCTATTCAACCAAACACAATATTGACAATTGATTGGAAAGGGATTTAGGTATCTCCATTTGCAAGGTTGCCCCGTTCATGACATCCTCATCCTCGAATGCACTAGAGTACTTATAAATGATGTGTCAAACTTTGGGTTGCAACTCTAGTGTCATTCGTTCCTTTTTGACAACTTGATTTGCCTTTGGAATGGTTGGTTGGCAACTCCCCCTTTGTTCATGAATCTCAAGTGCGTCCTCTTCATCATTCAAATAAATTTTTCTTCTTGATAAGATTCAATCAATGCTAGACCACAATTTTCATTTGCTACCTCCATGCCTCTCAACATCTCCTCAACATCTTCTCTTTGAGGACTAGAGATTTCTTCTTTGTGGTGAGCTAATTCTTTAACTCCACAACTTTCATTGTGGTCACTAAGCATTTCTTGCTTGCCCACTTGGCATGAAATCTCTTCTTCAACCATTTTTTCTTGAAGAGTAGGTACATCCACCATTGATTGTGTTCTGAGAGTTTTATCAATGGCTTGTACTTCATTTTTTTTAGGATGGCCATGTTTTCAAAGTCTTTCTCGTGTCTTGCTTCATGAATTTACACCTTCATCTATTTTATCAGTCTTGTCCAAGAGAGTTTGGAGCATTGCGTGTATGCTCTTCGAGCGGGCATTTTGTTCTTCTCGTGCCAAGTCATGACTGTCGCGCCCTATTTCGAACCGGCCGAAACAGTGCACAACGTATGGTGGTTGTGACTCTCTGGTTTTTTTGAAAATTTATTTTTTAGAGTCGCCACTTAAATTTTAGGAAAACTTAGGAAAACCAATTTTTTTTTTGTAAAACTCTGTTTTGGTCTTTTGAAAACATTTGAGATTCTGAGTAAGAGTTTTGGTTACTCGAGGGGAAGGTGTTAAGCACCCCTCAGAGCCTATCCGAAGATAGTCCTTAAACTCAATTTAGGAAAAAGTATTTGGGAAAATATTATTGTTTATTATTTGCTAAAAAAAATGGTGATAAGAACACTTTATTAATTTTAAGAAAATTCAAGGTATATAAGACATGATACTACAACATACAAGATATAATATACTTGTAGTTAAAAAAAATGTATATGTATGTGTCAAAATATATGAAAGCTTAATAGTAATATTTTTATCATAACTATAATTAAAATATATAGAACTTTACGATTTAAAATCCATATAAAAAATTGAAGATTATTTATACAAGTATACTTATCATAAAGTAAAAATACATGTATTTTTTGAAACTCGTGAAAGTTTACCACATATTTATCAAAAAATAAAGATAAATGTATGCAAATTCAAAGTATAAGAAATTATGTGAAAAGTTTATTATTTATGAGATTTTGATAGATGAAAATATACAGGAAATAAATATAGTGATAATAGAGAAAAATAATGTGTATGTATAATTTGAGTGGAGAAGAAAAATAAAAATTTATTTATATAAAATAAGACTTTTATTTGCAATATGAAAAGAAATATTTGTCAAATATAAAAGAACGTATTATATATGTAAATGTAAATTGCGATAGAATAATGTGTATAATTTAAGTAAAAAAGGAATAAATAAAATGTAGATATACCTTGTATTATATAGCATATGACATATATACCTTGTGTTTTGAGGCTTTAAAAATCTGAAATCTCAAAATAGATATCGTAGAGTATAACAAAATATTTGTACGTATTGGGTTAAAATAGGAAAAACATATTCAAATAAATGAGTTATTAATAAATATAAAAAGGGCTTGCCTAAATTAGCTAAAGAATTTTTAATTTATGGCCTAAGAATGACTAATGTTTGTTTGAGATAAATTAAATCACTAATTAATATTTTTTCGCAAATTTACCGCGAGTTATTTTATTGAAATAAAATATGCTCTCTTTTATAAATATTGAAAAGATTTTACTCCTAGTTTTAAAGGAAAGAATCTACAATTGTCTAATTTATTATTCTTGTAATCAAATTAATTGAAGGAAACTAGTGCAACAATACGTGATATAAACAAAACTTGTTGAAGAAAACCACTTCTAAATATTTCGGTCCAAATGAGACAACTAAATGGAATTATGAACTTAAACAAACGTTAATCAAGTCAAGTAAAAACACATCTAGACAATACAAAGTTAGTCAAATGGCATAAACAATAAAGAAGGAATAAAGGGAAAGGACTAAATACTCCAAGTTCCCTCAAAGGGAACTAATTCCTAACGATCTAGATCCCGAAGTTGTCGACTTTGACGAAAGGCGGAGTGCTAATAGCTGCTGACCTAAGGAACTTGGGCCAAAATCGAGTTTCAAATGAGAACTCCAGCTCTCCAGTTATTTCATGTAACAAAGAAAAAAGATGATAAGGATTAGAAATATGCACTTAAAAAAAACACTAAGAATGCATAAAGAGAGATAAAAAATGAAACATAGTTAGGCAACCAAATCACGTATCACAATCATTTAAAGGATAAACATAGTGTCAAAGTTTACATATTATCAAACAAAAGCATGTGAACCTTGAGACTATTGGTGAATGAGTACTCCATTTTTTAACAGAAAGAATTTATTCTTGAAGAAGTACTATGCATCACAAAGGGGTTACTGAAGAAAGAGATACTCACCAATGATCACACATAATTGTTTCTTAAAAGATCACTTCAAGAAGTAAGATAACACTAGTGAAGGGAGAATCAAAAAAGGAACAAAAGCTACTACATTTGCTTATGATAAGTTCTTTTAAGTTCATGCTTGAAAGAATTGATCTTGAGTTTAAACCAAAGTGATGAAAATATGGCCAGCACTCTTTTTTTGCCAATACACAAGAAATTATCCTCTTTTGTTTAAACTTGAAACTTGGTGATAAACACAATACACATCTGTAGGGACAACGCCCTTTAAAACGAATCAGCAACTTACTTTATGTAAAAGAAACTATACCAATTCAACAAAAAAGCTCGACCTAAAGTTAACGATTGAGAACAAACCAACTTCTTATATTGTTCACACTAAAGGCGGCCCTTACTACAGCTTTAGCCAAGTTTTAGATGACCAAAACAAGATTCTAATTCCTGAGTTCAATATGAAACCATCTCGAGTTGATTTTAAAACTTTCATAGATACTCTAGTATGTTAAGGTGGAAACATTTATCGAAATCGCAACAAGTCTTTAAAAAAGAAATGGAACTAACGACAAAAACCTCTTGAATACTTAAAAAAAACACCATGGTATCGACATAAATCTTCCTAGTTCAAACGAGACCAGCCAACACCCACAGAAAAACGATGACAAATATGATACGAGGACTGGAGTTTAAGTTACCGATTTAATCCACTAACTTCACTGTTAACTTTGTTTTCCTAAACAAAACTTTTTCTTCACATATATCCTATAGTTTCACACAAAAGCAGCTACTTATAGTCATGAACAAGATAAGGCAAGAAGGGACATTTCGTATGCTCCTAGAACTTAATCCGTAAATAAAAGCAGGAAGCAACTCATGACCAAAAACAGAATTTCGAACTGCTAATCCTTAGTTTAAGCACAAACCTCTTGAAAAATTGCTATGTTTAAGACTCCAAATGGTAATAAAACAAAAATGTTTCAAAGGAGATAGCCTTAGGAAAATCCTCACGACTCTTGTGCAAATATTGGCAGATTGCTCAAGTTTTAAACTCCTATCATATTTAAAGGCAAACAAACAAGAAAGAATGTTCTTCATCCCTCTTTATCAAATTTATAAACTCTTTTTCTCAAGTAAGTAATTCATTTTTTAGACTTGTAGTATGGATCATTAAAGCAAGAACAAGTACGACAAATATAAATCAATCCCAAATAAGTCATCAAAGTGGTTTTAACATTCTCAACTAACAAAATCAGTAATTTTTCCTCTTTGTTTACATGCTTAAAACTCTCTGTTTTAGGCTTAATTCATCAAATAGAAAAAATACTAAACCATTCTAAAAAAAATGAAATAAAATCCGTCACCAAACAGTTCACACATACAACCGTTATTCAATGCTCGAAGAAAAACCGACTTGGGCAAATCAAAAAATTTAAAAGCTTTAAAGATAACAGAGAACTTTGATCAATAGCTTTCCGGCTAACCCGTGGCTAGTCCTAGCAAACGTTCACACTTAAAGGAAACAAGAACAAACTCAGTAATTAGAAAAGTAGGCTACTGATTTCTTAAAAATCTGAAAAATAATTATCAAGATGTTTGAGATCGAAACAGATGGAGAAAGACATGAAGTTTAACTCTATTTCCTACTTCACTAACTTCACATTCATGTTCACATTTTTACTGTTCTAGGAATGAAAAGAGATGACTTTAAACTTCACACATAGCACATATTTTGGCTGCAAAATCAGCCACATACGGATATGAACAAAACCAAACGAGACATTCATATACTCCTCTTTACGAAAATATATCACACGAAATAAAAGAAAACAGAAATTAAAGTAAAGGAAGGATTTTTTTTTACCTTGTGTTGGGCAGCAAAACAGGGGAGTCGACGTCAAGTTCTCTGGCCAAGAAACTCGAACTCGAACTCGAACCGAAACGAAATAAAAGAAAGGGAGATTAGAAAAGCTGAATATTCAAAGCTTGTTTCCAACTTGTGTTCTCCCCACAATTTTTTCCAGTTAACTCTTGATGAACTTTTAAAGAACTCTCAATAAACTCTCTATGAACTCTCAATTGTGTATGAACTGTCTGTTGTCTAAATCTCTGAATGAAAGTTGGGGGTAAAAGACCCACTATTTATAGTGAAAATCCGGACTTGAAAGTCCGGATTTGAACCCAAAACTTAACAAAAAACGTGATCAAAGAGGGGGGAGATTTGAAATTTGAAAGCATTCAATGAGAATCTCCAAGGATCTCATCTTTTAAGACCTTGTGAACGTTGACGGACTTCAAATCGCGGATTTGAAATTGATTTGAATCTTCTTGACGAATGGGAAGCTTTGGAGCTTGATCTTTCATGGTTTTGGAGGTCTGAGGTTTCTTGACTTTGGAGAACTTCAAGCTAAAAATAGAGGGGGAGAGGACGATTCTCTGCCAATTCGTTTCAGCAGCGGCAGAGATATTGATGGAGTTAATGGCCATTTCGGGTAAGATAGAAGAGAGGAAGAAGAAAGGCTAGGGTTTGGAGGGTGTGTTTTGGGGAAGATGAAGAGCGTGGGAGGTCTGGTTTTGGGGAAAGGAAAAGAAACGCGTTTTGTGGAAGGGGGAGAGTGAAATCACGTGAGTTTGGGATTTGCAGAGAAAAAGCACGCGTGTTTGGATTAGAAATCCTTGACCATTTCGGTCCATCTGATCAATTGATCAGACAGTTAAGATTAATGCAGAATAAAATTAAAGGGAAATAATATATATATATATATATATATATATATATATATATATATATATAAATAAATAAATAAGGTAAAAGGCTGATAAATCTATGACCGTTGGATTAAATTGGATGGCCACAATTGAAGGGTAAGAAGCACAATTCATGTGCTGCTTATGTGGCACACATGGATTGGCTAATAAAAGGGTCTTGGATTGCCACATTATTTTGCTTAAATTGGTCATTTTAACAATTTCAATTGTAACCAATTCTTATACAAACCTGCCACAATTTATCAAATTAAAATAATTAATTTGTAAAATTAATTTATAAAAAAAATAGTTTAAAAGAAAATAAAAATAAAATAAGGTTAATTGGTAATTAATTAACTTAATTAAGCTTCTTAAATTATGAAAAAATATTTATTTGCAAGAGTAGAAATTTTAATTAACCAAAATTGGTTTATTTCTTTAAAATACTTTATTTGACGTAAAATAATTTTGAACAACTTAAAACATGAAATAAATATTTGTAGATATTCAAAACATTTTGAATTTTTAAAAAATAATATTTATGAGATAGTTTCTCAAAAATGAGTGGCAAATTACTAAGGTAAAGAAAAAGATAATTTCAAAAATATTTGTTTATATATATATTATTATTTTTTAAAAATAAATGGAGGACAAAAATTGGGTGTCTACAATGACTCCTATCAAGATCACAAGCACTACTAGCACCATTGTTAGCATAAACGGGGGAGGGGGAACGATAGTTAGGACAATCACCCCAATGTCTATTTTGACCACCACATAAATAACAATCATACCCATCATAGGATCGAGAAGGTGAATACCTCCCTCTCCTAGGGACGATTCTACAATTTCACCAAAAGCGGGTTCCTCCATAATATGAACATGGGTCATTGAAATATGGGTTGTAACCACCAAAATAATTTGCATTCCAAGATTCCATATGAAAACTAACTAAAACAAAAATGACAAATATTCACAAACTTGAACTAGAGCAAGTAAGCTCAAATTCTAAACTAACTCAATACGCTAAATTTTCCCCCGTCAATGGTGCCATTTTTGGTGACGTTCAAAACAACTCTCCCAAAGGAGGTGCCAACGGTCATCGCAAAATAATTTACCCAACAAGGAGTCGGGGTCAAATCCACAAGGGCAATTGAGAAAATAAGGAATTGAAACAACTTACTAGAGTCCAAAGAATGAAAAGATAAAATATTTTGGGGTTTTTATTTGGAAACAAGAACAATGGTAAAAACTAAACAAATAAAGGATAGGATTGATCAATGACTTTCACAACACACAGATAACAAGGGAGATTTGAGAATGAGATTAAATTCACTAGAGTTACATCCAATTAAAGCATGGATAGCCTTGGTTAAAAGTATGTTTAACCATTATTCAACCAATCAAACATATATCTACCATGGGTTCTCTCGAACCTCCGCAGTTAGGCAATAAAATAACCAATTGTCTTATGTGAGTCAAACTATTTCTAGCCTCATCTCTTAGGTGGGAGTTTCTTAAGTTAAGCTATTTCTAGCCTCAACTTATGGTGCAAATCCCAAATCCTCACTATGAATCCTCACCCAATTGAAGAACTTCGCGCTTAAGCAAGAACACAATTAGAAAGCTAAATTAATGTTTGCAACCACCAATTATGTAATTAAAACTTGAAAGATTATATAGACCCACACAATATAATCAAGTAAAAGAAAAAGATAAGAATTTAATACCCAAACATTGATTATCTCTAATACAATATCCAAATCTCAATTCAACAATTACACCTACAGTTTAACAATGCAAAGCAAGAGTTGAAGAAAGGAACTAAGAATTTTACAATAGAAGCATCCAATCTCCACTCCAATGGTGTAGAGTATGAACTTGCTCCCCAAGCTTGCCAAAAAATTTGTGAAAAATCAAAGATGTCTTTTAAAATGGCTTGGAGTTCCTTTATGTAGATTAGGGTTTCCAAAAATGTGAAAAGACTAAACTGGCCATAGCTGAAGCTCATTTTGCATTTGCGGTAAAGCACTGCATTTGTGGTAGTTTGACTATTGACCGGAGCTTCGCTTTTGCAAAAAAGTGCCACATTTGCAGACTTTTACTGGGCATGCTGACTTCGCTTTTGCGGTCTTTGGCTGCATTTGCGGAGGTTGACTTATGCTTTTGTGGACTTTGATCGCATTTGCGATATATGAGGCTTGTTTCTCTTTTTTTCTCACTTTTAGCTCCTTTTGTCCCGAAATCTATTATGCCTCAATCAACCTGAAATAATAGCAAATCACACAATAAATGGCCTTATATTATGAATAGAAGACACAAAAACGTAAGAAAAGAGATATAAATAAGTGGTAAATTTTCCACTTATCAGGCTTGCCCCAAAAATGTCTTTTAAAACACTGATTTAGACCATCTTCCTCATTTCAAACACTTCAATTTAGCCTTAAATTCTCTTTAAAGATCAGATTTTTTTCTTACTTCTTCTTGATCTCTTTTTTTCTTCAAAATTATTTTTTTTTTCTCTTTCTCTTCATCTCTTATTTCTTTATCTTTTTTGGTTACTTTTACTGTGACAATGTCGAGTTTATCCAAATCTTCCATGACCTTTATTGATGAAAATGTCCGGTTATAGATGTGATAATAAAGCATTATTGAAGACTTCTTGGACCCAACTTGACCTAGGTCATAGGTTTTTTACTTGTAAAATTTCAAAGGTAAAAAAATTATTGTTTCATTTTATTTAATTAGATGATTAACTATTGATTTCTAATTGATTTTTTAATTGAATTTGTAGAAAATGGGTGACTTTGATTACTTTTATTGGTATGAAGATGACACTCTTCTCAAGCAAATAAGGTGATGTCAGGTTTATTCAAGAAAGTCAAGGCTTTTGACGAGAAATTAAATCGAGCAAGAAATATATTCATTATTGATGTCATTGCTACTGGGTTGGTGATGTGTGAAATATGTAAATTGAAGCTTAATTGTTAATAGGTGTTGTGTTGTTTAGGTATAGTTTGTGGTGGTCAACTAGTACTAGTAGTAGTAACTGATGTAATGTTATTAGTATTTTGGGTTCTTGCGGTAATGTTGTTGTTGTTATTGCTATGTAAAGCTGCATTTTGATGAAATAAAATATTGTTTTGGCTCTATACAATTCTCAACTTTGTGCAAAAAAAATATTATCAAAATACCACAATGTAACCAAACGCAACTTCATTAACATGCTCCATAAAGAGCCCAAAGTTGGCATATGCTACATATCAAAAGAAGTTGTATTAACAGCCTTCAAAAACTGAACAAACTATTGTATTAACAGCCTTCAAAAACTGAACAAACTAAGTGTTTACTGCTACGTACTAATAGCAGAACAAAGCTTAAATAACACAAAATTGCTAATTGTTTGTTTGGTACTTCATATTACAGAACAAAATCAACCCAAATTTTATTCAAAGCTGGTGCTACTTATTCTTCTTTTTGTTTGCCATCTGTTGTAATTGGGAGGTGGAGACAACATCTTTGTTTTTCCATCTCAAGCCTCTAGGCTTAAAATCAAGATCAATTCCTGTAGAACTTGCATCTTTGTAATTTGAACTAGTTAGTAGGATCCTTTGACTTGATGTTCTTAGGCTTTTTTTAGAAAAGGAAATAATTAGTATATTTTCTTGCTTTATTTCAGAGATAAAGTTGAAATGAACTTTCATTTAGAATTTGAGTTCCACTAGTACTTGTGTAGATCCCAAATCCAGCATTAGATGGCCTATTTATCCCCCCTCTTGTAGAATCTTGTACAGTTGCAACTCTTTCTCTCTTTTTTCCAGCAGTTTCTCTTTCTCTAAGAAGTTGTTGACTGGTTATTCCTCTTTTAACAAGAATACTTGTATCTATAACTGGTGGGGGTTGACTTGAGCTTGCAGTTTTATTCACCCTCTTAATTCTGCTTGTATCACCACAAACTGTTTTTGAAGATGTAGGCTGACTTGAGCTTCTTGATGCAGGATGACTTGAACTTCTTGGTCCAGATTGACTTGAGCTTCTTGGTATAGATTAGCTTGAGTTTGTTGGATCAGGTTGGCTGCTTCCTTGTGAACTTTGACCAGTAAACTTAGAACTTTGTCTTGCTGCTTGTGAATTTTCATCAGGATCAGGAACTTGCATATTCAAATACAACAGTCTATAAATTAAAAAATCAACATGAAATTTGAAAGTCATAAATATAAACTGTTTTACCTTGCAATATCTTCTATTATGGCCTTGTTGATGACACTTAGAACATGTCTGTTTCACCCTTTTTTTGGAAAAGTTTTCGTACTTCATCTTTGGTTCGTTTTTCCCTCTTTTCTGTTCCTTGGAGGTCTGCCACACATTGATTTAGGTTCAGGAGGCTCAATCCTTGGATTGTTAGTTTCAGGCCACATCTTCATATTTGGAATTGATTGAATGAAGTGACTGTAAGCCTTTAAGAAGGTATCCTTCTTATATCAATGCTCCACAAAAAGTTCAGGATCCTTTTCTATGTGATATAATGCACAAATAGCATGTTGACATGGAATGCCTCTCAACTGCCAAGTTCTACAATTACACTTTTTATCAGCCAGGTTAAGTGTATGCTTATATTTCCCTTCTCCAATCACAAACCCAACATCAGCATTCCAAAGCACCTTGCAGCCCTAGCCCTGTCTTTATTCTCCTCTAATGTATGTCTATCCATAGGTGCAATATCAAATATCCAAGTGTTGACAAACTTAATCATGTCCACTATCTTAGTCATTATTTTTCTCCTAATTTCCTTCAACATTATTATAATAGATTTGTGTCTACAAGCTAAGATCCATGAATTAAAGGTCTAACACATGTTATTTTCAATAACATCACACTTGGAATGCTCTTGAAAAAATGCCCTAACCCATGACACTCTTAGATAATGCAATAAATCAGCACAAATTTCCTTACCAAGTTTCTTATTTTGTCAAGCTCCTCTTTGAACTTCACTTCAAAACTTACCTTAGAACGTCTACAAAATTATTTTCTCCTTTTCTCTCCCTTCCAGGTCTGATTCCAATTAGACTAGATGTGTCTAGAGCACCTTCTAACTTCAATATTTGGTAACACTTTATTCACAGCTACATGAAAACCCTACAACGAAAAAAGAAAAATTAAATACTAAACAAGAAAGAAATAAATTTAGCAAATGTAATAGGTAAATACCTTCTGCATGTCTGCCATCACAGTGAGACCCTCTCCAGTACCCAACTGTAGGTCCTCTTTCAAGTAGTTGATAAGAAAACTTCAACTATGCTTAGTTTCCTTGTTCACAATTGCCTAGGCTATAGGAAACATCTGATTATTTTCATTCTTGCTAACTGCTACTAGAATTTCACCCTTACAAGCACTCTTTAAGAAACATCCACCAAATCCGATTATTCTTCTACATCCTTTCATCCACCCCTTCTTCAATGCATTCAAACACACATAGAAGTACACAAACATATATTTTCCAGGTAAATATTCTCTATACATCCTTACCCAAATAGAACTGGCAAGATTGGTATGTTTTATAACTCAGCATAATCACATAACCTTGCAAATTTCATGTTCCAATCACCTATGGACTCTGTAAGAATCTGCAACTTTGCCTTGTAACAAATTTTCCTACCTACATACAGTCCCAACTTCTCCCTGTACAATTCTTGTATTTCCCAAACCTTCAAAGATGGGTTCTCAATATCTCATCCTTGAATTTATTGACAAGAAAATAATTGTACACATCTTGTTCTTATTTGATGAAGGACACTTAAATACAAGATGATGGTTCTTAATTATGAAATTACCATTATCTCTATCAAGTGCACCATAACACAACCATTTGCATTTGTATTTGAATTAACATTTAGCCCTCACTCTATGAGCTTCATTAAGTCCAACTTAATATGAACTTTGTATTCTACTACATATTTTGCCAAAGCTATTCTAAATTCCTTAGCATCATCAAATATTATTCCAAGTTCAAAAATAACAACTTCACATTCATCATCATACCCGACCTTTTTACTCTTCCTTCTTGCTGGTAAATCAACACCCGTAACAACTTGAACATCTAGCAGATCTGTGCTATCATCACTATCAGAGTCTGAACTATCAATAAACTGCTCATCTCCTCCTAATCTACCCACATATATATCCTTTTTGTTTCTTTCAATGTATTCAAAACCTCTATCAATACCAGCTTCACCTACTTGTATTTCTTCAGGGACCACTTTTTTTTCCTCTTAGGGTTAGAATTTCGTTCGTTCCTCCTTTCAGCCCTAAGTGATCTCAAATCTTTATCAACATATGAACCATCTTCATATGGAATAACATCTCTATCTGATTCACTACTAGGAAGGTATGTTTCATCCCCATTAGCATGTGTTTCATCACTATTAGCATTTGGGTCATCCCCATTCAGATCTGGTTCATCCATATTCAGATATGTTTCATCCCTATTCAGATTTGAATCAATCCCATCGTCCATATTTTTATCAGTATTTAAACCCACATCTATATCAATAGATTTATTACACTCAGGCAATTCTGTAAGACCAGCTGGATTTGGTAATTCAACCACCTGTCCCATGGAGCACAAACACATCAAGCTCATCACCATCTTTTAAGTCTTCCACAAATTTCTATAACTGTCTATCATAAGTAACTTGAACTAAGTCATGACTATTAATATTCTGACAATAAAATCACCTAACATTTGTGTACCCAAGATCTTTAGTGTAAGAAAGAAATTCAACAAGACTAAAATAATCTTTATCAATGACTACAAAAAAGATATCGACTTCTCCTTTGTAAGTAGGGTTAGGATCTTTGACAACAACATCCCCATGGTGAAAACAAGTCAGAATATAGTCATCCATAATATTCCCTCACAACCCCCAAAGCAGACCACAATAAGGAAATACCAAAAAAGTCCCTAACTTTATTAGTAAAATCCCCAAAATAACCCTACTTCAAAATAGCAAGAAACAGTCTAGAAAATATACCTACTTCAATAACAAACCATACAAACAGAAGAAAAGTTTAGAAGAACATCTAATTTTCTCCAATGTCATAAAGCCCTAAAGAGTCCAATACTTGATTTCAACCATTAAACCTGAAAAATCAAAGAGAGAAATTATAATATAAGTTAGTATTAACTACAAATTGAGTGAAAATTAAAGCAAAACTTCACAAAATTAAAGAGAAAAGAGAGGAAACTTACCTTAGGGTTTGATCTCTTGGTTCCATTCACTCAACAAAAGAGAGGGAAAATGGAAAGTGAACAATCTGAGATCTTTTTGTTTTCATTAAGGGTGTGTAATTTGACGTGTAAAGTAAAAATGAGGTGGCACGATATACTTGGCCATTTAATCCACGAGGGAACAATTATGAACACGTGCCTAGGGTTTACAAGAATTTGTAAAAAAAGTGTCAAAATGATACAGCAGGCCCTTATAAGAGGTGTTTAAAATGAGCAAGGCTAAGTTGAGGTGTCTAAGTAAAAGTTGCTGTCAAATTTAAGGGGCCACCGATGGGTTCCACCTTAATATTATCCTAATAGTTTCTCATAAGAGTACACATACTGTGTACAACCTAGAGAGATGAGAGATTGAACTCGAGTATAGTACAAGGGTTGTACTCAACTTGATATTCACCATCGATGAATGATTCCAATTATGATTTATTTCAGTCTTTCGCTTTCACTAAATAAAAAACATGAAAATTCTTATTTTATGATTTATGTGTTATGATAATTAGTCTAAATTAATATGTTACTTTAGTGACTTATGTAAATATTAGGAATTAAGACCTATTCCTCTCCCCAAAAAAACTATTCCTCCATTTTTCCAATAGAAAATTTATATCTTTTTAGGTCGTCAATGATGGTAAGGTGTAGTTAGAGTTCTTATTAATTAGGGAGAATACCACCTTTTGCTCCTTTGGTATTAGTAAACTCTGATTTTGGTCCTTGTAGTATATGATTTAACATATTTAATCTTTAATTAATTAAGATATGTCTTTTTGGCCCTTTTATATAAGAAATAGTCATGTTTCAACTATTTGTAGAAGTATGTTACCATCAAATATAAAATAATAGTATAAGTTATGTGTAATTATACCATGGAACAATTACAAATTTTGAATTTATTTTGTGAATATTCAAGGTCAAAAGGACATATTTTAAATAATTGAAGGTTAATTGTGCTTAGTTAGATATCACATGGACTAAAATTTACATTTACCAATAACTGAGGGACCAAAGTTGTTATTAACCCTATTAATTATAGGAAGCGCCTGAGTAAAATAACTAAAGAAGGGAAGGAGGAATAACTTTTTTCAACTTCAAGAATTGTTACATAAATGGTTTAGTGCTTTTGAAAAAGCTCAGAGTAGAAGGGATGCCTCAGACTCAAGAAACTAGTGATAGATCATTGTTACCATTTGAAAAGAGTCCAAAAATAGGTCGAGATCATAAGAATGAGGAGCAGGAGATAAGCACATGTTTGATACTCTTTTTATTTTTATTTCTTTATCATTATTTGGCATTCCTATAAATGACAGCTTTGGTTTGAAGTGGGTTTCAAGTTCCCTACTCCCTGGTATTTACCACTCACAAGATGATCAAATCAGAATTATTTGATACAAAATGAAACTGTGTTATTGTTTAGCCTGAAATGGTACAGTTGAATTCGTAGAGGGTTAAGAGAATGCTTTATGATTTAACCATATTTTAGGTCCAATTTACTAGAGGTTTGGTTATTAGTAGATAATGAAAACAACTTGAATATAATGTAACTAAGCTAAATAAGGTAAAAAAAACAAATCTAAGCATATCCTAGACATATGTGTGCGAGGCTGAGATCCTAGCCTTTGGCTTCGAGATTGGTTTCTTAGATATTACTTACTAAAGAATGCATATTCCAAATATGGTGTACACTAGAGGGTCGCAACTTCCTACCACCGTAAGACAAGTGGGAAAGTTTAGGTGTCAAATAGGGAAATCAAGAAGATCTTAGAAAAAGTAGTGAATGCACAAAGAAAGAATTGGGTCATCAAGCTCGATGATGCTCTCTGGGCCCATATAGCTACTTATAAAACCCCATAGGTATGTCTCCATATCATTTATTTTATAGTAAAGTTTATCACTTACTTGCAGAATTGGAACATAAAGCATATTAGGCCATAAAGTGTAATGACCCTTCCGATTATTTTTGCATTTTTGCTTTCTTTGTACTGTTAGAGCTTACCTGTTGTAATGACCCTTCCGGTTATTTCCACGTATACGTTTTCCTTGAACCGTTAGGGCTTGTTTGTAGTGGCCCCAAGTCATTTAAGGCTTGTCGGGACCGGTATTTCGGCGCCGGGTCCATTTGTTTGATCGTAAGGTTCTTTGATAAATTTTCTGAACTTTGGGTCAAATGTCTCGGAGCTTTTCTCTCAATATATAAAGAGTTAGAAGTCCCCCGAAATACCAAATCGAAGGTCCATGAGTCTAGTTTTCAACGCACAAAATCTCACGTCCAACTGATCTCAGAGTAAAAGTTATGACTGTTTTACCGCGGACTGTCTGGCAGAAAACGGGTTGCGAAATGGGTCGCGAACCGGGTCGGGTTAAACTCGATTTAAGCCTCAACTTCACGTTTTAAAACGCCATTTCAGTTCCGAAACAGTGAGAAAACATAAGGGAGGATTCCGAGAGAGTTCTTGACTATCGAAATCGTGCGGTGGTGAGTTTCGAACTTAATTTAAGAATTTTATTAACATCGCCTGTATTTGAAAATATTTTTATTTAAAAGTTGAATTTGGTAAAAATTATATTATTATTGCCTTTTTAAAATATTTTAAAGGTATATGAAAGATATTTTGTTACGATATAATTGTATATGTATTTATTTTATAAGGTTTTTATACATTGTAATATTTTAACGGAGATAGTAAATTTAGTTATGTTGAATTTATTATTATAATATAGTAGGTTTTATTCAAAATAATTTTCTAATGATTACGGTATATTCAAAAATTATATTTATTATACTACGAATTTATTCAATACCCGAATATATTCATAACGAGATAAAATTAATTTTGGCTTACCAGTTCCACGTGGAACTTACAGCAAGGTAAGCATACATGGTTGGCATCAATTACTTTTAAAACTTGATACCTAGAAATCCATAATTACTAAATTAATTTGTCCTTATCCATTTTGGTAATAAATAAATTTCATTCCATTCCTTTTGCATTGATATAAAATGCCTCTATATGGGCAACAATCCTGCACATACGTGCTTTTCAAGGGAAAAAGGGGAAAATGAATGAATTTAGTAGGAAAATATTTTAACACAGTATAAGATCTCTGAAAGAAAATCGGCTATTTACGTCAAGTTATTCAATCCCGAGTCCGAGTTTGATTTCGTGTTGGAGGTTTTTGGAGAGGTTCAAGCTTGTCAACGGACGACAAGTAGGTTACGGTTTATTTTTCCTAGACTCCGCATATATAGAATAAAATTATATTTATGGGCATCCTTGGGTTGGTTTATTAGGTTGGTACCACATACCTCGACCGCTTTATTCATGTCCGCCTACTTTTGTTCCTCCGTTGCTTGTAGTATTTGCCGATATATTTTATTTACCCTTGTGGTCCTGTGAGGCCTTGTTGACTCTGAAACATAGAAGGTGGGATTTTGGGAATGTCCTTGAGTCCCGGGCATAGAATTATCCTTCTAGGCTGGTTATGCTTGCTGAGTAGCTGTGGGCCTGTGCAGGGTCGATAGGTTGATTGTGAGCTGCTGGGCAGCTATTGTGTGTGATCATACCATTTACATGCATATAAAGAGGTTTTATCCATGTTTTACTATGGTTTTGGCTTCGGGCCAACTGGCACTATTTTCTAAACCTTGCATGGCCCGAGGGGCCCATTTTTGATGGAAATAATTTGGAAATGGTTTGATTTAACTTGTGAATATTTCTGGATAAAGGAAAGTAAAATTATGTTTAAAATCATCAGTTTTACGATTAACGCTAGACTCGGCAGGGCCGGAGTGCTAGTTGAGTTTTCTTGTTACTTGAGATAATTTTTAGCCTCGGTCGGACCGAGCACCTGAGATGACTTTCTACTGTTTAGACCCGGTTATGCCCGGGCACCCTTGGAGGGGTTTTTTTTTTTGAGATATTTTCCTACTACTTTAGTCCTGTACAGGGTCTGGGCATGCATATTCGAGACTGGGTCTCTATCTTGACACTGGACTTGCTTCCAGACGACATGTTTTGATACTGAGTTTTAGTATGGGGTCTGGGACCTCCATGGACCTTGCCATCCGGGCCAGGGGCTACGGGCTGCGTGTGCCGGAGGAGAGGTATACGGTGGAGTAGAGGTATACGGGCAGTGTCCTTCCATGGAACCTACCTGCTGGGCCGGATCGGCGCCGGAGGAGGTACATACAGAGATACCAT